>CALNHX010000362.1:0-354243 GCA_940337035.1 Agriotes lineatus
AGCCACTTTTGGGTTCTGTCCAAGATTTAATTAACCCCTTTAGATAAATGCAATTGTTGAATCACGTCGATTCCCAATACAATATCTACAGTCAGAGCCTTTACTATGAATAATCTAACAACACTTTCCCATTTATTAATAATTACTTTAATATTTAACATTCTGTTGGTAGTTGAAATTTTTCTTTTGGTTGCAGATAACAAATCTATGTTAGTAACTTTAATTATGTTTTTATGTAAGACATCTAAATTCTTTAAAACTATTTCTTCTTTTATTAATGAAGCCATTGCACCACTATCTATTAATGCTAGATATTCACAATTCTTTAAATGGACATTTATGAATGGTTATTTCGTGATGATTTCTATTTATTTCTTTAAATTTTTGTTTTTAATAAGAACAAACATTAAAACTACTATACGGACGGGGGCATAATTATACCGATGGGGCCACAATTATACGGAAGAGGCCATAATGATACAGTGAGGTCGTAAAGTATGGAATAAATTCGATAAAACATTTTAGAAGGGTTTTCACAGAAAATCCTCGGACACGTCAACCTTATTTTTTAAAATGCTATTTTTTACGCCAATGGAATATTTTGATCGTGTTTTGTTTTGGAGCTGTGACGTCATCGGCATTTTTTTTTAAATTGTAACCCTTATTTTTCTTCACGAATTTGGATAGAACACATTTTTCTCAGTAAGCAGATGTCAAAAAAGTATGACCTTAAAGAGGAAGACTTTTGAGATAATCAGTCCCAAAGTTTCGAAAATGTATGTTAAAGTTATTAGAGTGGGCCAATCATTTATCAAGGAAGCGCTGAAAACAAAAGACGAAGTCGTTGATTCGAATAAATTTTAATAACTGCCAAAACCGTCTTTTGTTTTCAGCGCTTCCTTGATAAATGATTGGCCCACTCTAATAACTTTAACATGCATTTTCGAAACTTTGGGACTGATTATCTCAAAAGTTTTCCTCTTTAAGGTCATACTTTTTTGACATATGCGTACTCAGAAAAATGTGTTCTATCCAAATTCGTGAAGAAAAATACGGGTTGCAATTAAAAAAAATACCGATGTCACAGCTCCAAAACAAAACACGATGAAAATATGCCATTGGCGTAAAAAATGGCATTTTAAAAAATAAGATTGACGTGTCCGAGGATTTTCTGTGAAAACCCTTTTAAAATGATTTATCGAATTTATCCCAAACTTTACAACCTCACTGTATACAGGGTGTCTCAAAATTGACGCCCGTGACTTCGGGATTTGATTCAGGGGGCTAAAACAATTCGAAAATTAAGAGTGGAAAATTTTTCGATTCTCCCTCGTTATCGAGTTATTGATAAAAATGTAAATAATAAGTTTTATCGCATGGTCGCTCCAATTAGTTGTGTAACATAATTAAATTAAATGGCTATGGCGATGTTAAAAATTTATGAATCGTTCTGTCATATTGGCAAGTATCATTTCCTTCGGTTTTGTGTGTTTAAAATGGAACGATACTAGTTGTTAAGGACTTTATAAGTTTTTGCTGCCTCTCTTACATTCTGTATTTATACTGTGCGCAGTAGACTGCCGGGCGTGCTTCCGATTCTAAAACACTTACGTTTCATCTGTCAAAGTGGCAGCATGCAAACCGGTCACGCACTACGAAAACTAATTCTTTGTAAATGTTAAACTGTTCGTGTTAATTTATGGCAATAAATTACTACCTTTGCTTTTCAACGTGTGTATAATTCAGTGAAACCTACAATCCATACAGTCCACAAATTCCAAGGCGAGCTGGCAATCAGGAATGTTCCCAATAACGAAAAACTGAGAAGGCTACAAAACATTGGAACTTCGATCCTGATTAGTGCTCAAACATTGGTCCTTCGATCCTGATCAATGCTCAAACATTGGTCCAACAGAACCGGATTAAACCACATTAGGTCATTGCGGGTCCAAAACAGCGACAGCATTCGACAACATTGGTCATAGGCAAGTACAAAGCATATTCAGTGTTTTGTATTGCATCGCATGCAATCGGCCGCAAGGAAGCAGCGCTCCAATTTCGCAGCAACGCGTGGAACGAAGAGGGCGCATGCGGTGCCCGGAACGAGAGGAAGGAAGACAGCAGACGGTGCTATCAACGCGGCAACAACGTGCACGTGGGCATCGCAGCTGCTAGCCAGACGGTAGTAGGAACAGAAAACCGGCAAGGCGGCACACACCAATATCAAATGTAAGCCTGATTTTCCTATGCATAAATTTGGTTTTCTATCGTCTGTGTTTGCACATGTGCATAATTTCAGCTGCGTATTATTGCGTAAACAAATGGTTTATGAGTCATATAAACATTTTAATTGCGTGAAATGCCAAGCTATTACGTTTGTTAGCGATATCCCCTGCATTTTCAAATTGCAGAGCCGTTTGCGTTGTTAAAACAGTCTCGCGTTCGTGGCGCATTTTTGGTCTTGCGTAGTACACGGCCGTTTTTTGCGTCGTAGCAACAAGTTTCCCGCGTTGTACCGGGGTTGTTTTCTGCGTCGTAAGCTACAAGTTTCTCGCGTTGTTAGCAAGCGCTGTCTACGTTATAAACAAATTCGCGCCAGAGGCGTGCGAAAGGGTTTTATCATTAAAGAATATTTCAGATTCTGCAAGTAGTAAGGCTACCGCGCGTAGCATTTTGCCTGAAATATCACAGATAGTTGACCCGTTGGGTCCGCGTACCAGAGGCGTACGAAAAGTTAGTTCGATCTGTTAAATTGTTTTTAATCTCAACAATTATGGATTCGCTTGTAAGAGCACGTGGCTCTATTAAAGGAAAGCTTACGCGTTTTGCAAATCACGTGCAATCTTTGCAAAATATTCATGATGAAGATCAATTCTTATCTAGCGCTCAGATTATTCAATTGCAAGAAAGATTGAATGATACAGCCACCTTGTTATCAGAATATTATGCGTTTCATGAGCAAATTTTAGAAACCAGTAAGGATACAGAATTTGAAATGCAACATCAAGTTGAATTTGAAGATTCTTATTATTTTGCAATCGCACAAGCTAAATATTTGATTAATGAATACAACAGCCAGTCTGATGTTGCATTAGATCATTCTGGATCTCCTAATGGTAGCGTGAGATCAACGCATTCAAATTGCAGTTCGCATTGCAATAATCAAGCTGTACGCCTTCCTGCCATTTCAATTCCCAAATATTCAGGAAGTGTTTCAGAATGGTTAGAATTTCGTGAGATATTTAGTAGCTTAATTCATGAGAATCAAACGTTAACTAATATTCAAAAGCTGCATTACTTAAAGGCTAGTTTACAGGGTGATGCAAGCCAAATTATAAAAAGTTTAGAGTTTACTGCGGGTAATTATGCTCTAGCTTGGGAGGCATTGTGCAATCGATACAATGATCCAAAAATTCTGGTTCATAACCACCTCAAGGCTATATTTGAACTCGAATCTTGCAGTAAGGAATCTGCAACTAAATTACGTACGATTAGCGATATGTTATTCAAACATTTTGCAGCAATCAAGTCATTAGCTACCGAAAGCGAGCTTCTTGATTTTGTTATAATTTATGTAGTTTCTAAAAAACTGGACCCCACTACATTTCGTGAATGGGAGGTCCTTAGAAACCGGTCACTTCTGACCTGCCTAATCTTGATGAGTTCAAGGAATTCTTACAAAATACAGCAAATCTTCTAGAAACTCTGGAAGTAAAAAATGTTAAGCTTGTACCCGAAAAGTCTTCCAAGGTACATTCTAAATCATTTGTGTCGGGTACCCCTTCGTGTCCACTTTGTAAAGGATCTCATTCCTTGTACAAATGCGATAAGTTTGTCAAGCTGTCTGTTCTTGACAGAAAGTCAAAGGCAAAAGAGCTCCGCGTATGCTTTAATTGCCTAACTCAGGGTCACCTTGCGAGCCTTTGTAGCTCCAAATATACGTGTAGAAAGTGCAAATCAAGGCACAACACACTTCTTCATGAGGATAAGCCTCAGAACGCTTCTTCTAGTCAACCAGGATCTGCGATGTCGGCAGAAACCCCTGTTGAACTAAACCAATCGATTTCGGCATTCTGTTCGAATGCTTTTCAGGTACTCTTACCTACGGCTACCGCTAAACTCATCGCTGATGATGGTACGCCTCATGTTGTGCGAATCCTGCTGGATTCCGGTTCCCAATCGAACTTCATACGTTCAGATCTGTGTAAAAGGTTGAAGCTTCCAACTCGCGAAGTCAACGTTACTGTTTCAGGCTTAAGTAAAGCCACTTCTCAAATCAAGGCTAGGTGTGATATCAAGCTGCAAGCCCCTCACACTTCATACGGCATTGGCCTATCCTGTCTTGTTCTCGATGAGATTACGGGTGTTACCCCAAGTTTTCGCGTCCAGCGAAACAGCTTCAAGGTTCCTGATAACATCAAGTTATCAGATCTGTCCTACGACCAACCGGGCACCATCGACATTCTGATTGGTTCGCCCATTTTCTGGCAGCTCCTTTGTATTGGACAAATTGGTCTAGGCCCAAATCTTCCCATCCTCCAAAAGACTCGTTTTGGTTGGATTGTTTCTGGCCCCACAGGCCCCCCTTCTGCGTACCCTGTACAGTGCAATCTTAGCACGATCGAGGATGCTTCTGATCCCATTGCTAGGTTTTGGCAACTCGAACATTACCCAGAGGAAAAGGTTCTCACAAATGAAGAGAACGCCTGTGAGGCACATTTTCAGCAAAATACGCAACGAGAAGCGAATGGTCGATTCGTTGTCTCTATCCCTTTCAAGAAGCCTGTAGAGGTATTGGGTGATTCATTGCAAATCGCTCAGAAAAGATTCTTATCAGTAGAGAATATTTCAGATTCTGCAAGTAGTAAGGCTACCACGCGCAGCAGCTTGCCTGAAATATCCCAGATTTCAGATTCTGCAAGTAGTAAGGCTACCACGCGTAGCAGCTTGCCTGAAATATCCCAGATTTCAGATTCTGCAAGTAGTAAGTCTACCAATCGTAGCATCTTGCCTGAAATATCCCAGATTTCAGATTCTACAAGTAGTAAGGCTACCAATCGTAGCAGCTTGTCTGAAATTTCCCAGATAGTTGACCCGCTGGGTCTGTCAAGCCTTTGGTGGCACGGTCCCACCTGGCTAAGCGAAGGTGAGGCATCTTGGCCTACTTCCATGTTCAATATTTCAGATTCTACAAGTGGTAAGGCTACCAATCGTAGCAGCTTGTCTGAAATATCCCATATTTCAAATTCTACAAGTAGTAAGGCTACCAAGCGTAGCATCTTGTCTGAAAGATCGCAGATATTTGACCCGCTGGGTCTGTTAAGCCTTTGGTGGCATGGTCCCACATGGCTAAGCGAAGGCAAGGCATCTTGGCCTGCTTCCAAACATGTTCGTGCTGAGCTTCCAGAATTCAGAAAAGAAGTTCAGAGTCTTCCTGTAACCTCTGTTGAACCATTTCCGTTCAATCAGTATTCAAGCTTCGCTCGCTTACAACGAGTTACAGCTTATTGTTTTGTCACAAAGGCAGTGCACCTTGAATTGGTCGCTGATCTTTCTACTGAAACCTTCTTAATGGCTTTTCGCCGGTTTGTGGCTCGACGAGGCAAACCGCTCCATGTCTACTCAGACAACGGCACTAACTTTGTAGGCGCTAATTCCGAGTTAATCGAATTAGGCAATTTTCTCGCGGAACAAAACCCTTCTATTTCCGAATCAGTCGCGAACGACGGAGTAGCTTGGCATTTTATACCCGCGCACAGTCCCCACTTTGGCGGATTGTGGGAGGCCGGAATCAAGTCCTCCAAACATCACATACGTCGCGTTATAGGTAACGCTAGTCTAAATTACGATGAATTTTGCACTTTGTTGGCACAGGTGGAAGCGACCTTAAACTCCCGACCCCTGTCCCCTTTGTCCTCTGATCCAAACGACCTTCAGCCTTTGACTCCTGCTCATTTCCTGATTGGTCGTCCGTTGGTGTCATTGCCTGATCCCAACGTTACTGAGATCGTCGAGTCTCGGCTGTCTAAATACCAGAGAATACAACAACTTCACCAAAATGTGTGGAAAAGATGGAGTAAAGAGTACATCTCGGAACTCCAACAGCGCACCAAATGGCGCACGCATTTTTCGGACCTCCAGCCTGGTTCCATGGTCCTCATCAAGGATGACAATCTACCCCCTCTGAAGTGGAGGTTAGGCCGGGTCACCGAGCTGCACCCTGGCCTTGACGGCGTTACGCGTGTGGCGTCAGTGAACACTGTGTCAGGGATCGTGAAGCGATCCTTCGCCAAATTGTGCCCGCTACCTAGTGTTGTGAACTAGTGCGTTAGCGTTCAGCGCAGTTTTCGTAAAGCCTTTTGGCTCCCCATTGTTCGGGTTTTCTTGTACTAGATTAAGATCCATGTACTATTATGCTTTGTATATATGTGTGTTCATGTTACATGTTTTACTCTAGCTTTTACATGTCAACTCTGTACTGTTTTATTTGAAAGGTTACCCTTTCCAAGGCGGGCGGTATGTTAAGGACTTTATAAACTTTTGCCGCCTCTCTTACATTCTGAATTCGTACTGTGCGCAGTAGACTGCCTCGCCGGCATCCGATTCCAAAAACACTTACGTTTCATCTGTCAACGTGGCAGCATGCAAACCGGTCCGCACTCCGAAAGCTAATTCTTTGTAAATGTTAAACTGTTCGTGTTAATTTATGGCAATAAATTACTACCTTCGCTTTTCAACGTGTGTATAATTCAGTGAAACCTACAATCATACAGTCCACAAATTCCAAGGCGAGCTGGCGATCAGCGGTTTTCCAGATAGCGAAAAACTGAGAAGGCTACAAACATTGTACCTTCGATCCTGATTAGTGCTCAAACACTGCCAATATCAGTTTTTCGTTGTCTGACGTACAAAAGTATAATTAATACATTTCAATCTCCAACACTCACATCAACATAGGATTATGCTATAGTTAACTGTATATAAAAAGAGAACGTGCTCAGAGACTTTTTCATTGTAGTAATTAAAAAGGAATATATCTTTAAGCTTAAGAAATACTGCTTCTATCTCGCCATGAAAAAGATAGCAGTCTTAATTTCATCCACTCACAAATTCATAAGCGGTTCCAAGTTCGTAGTGGTGCAAGTTAAAAGTCGCCCCGAAAGTTTCAACTTCGAGCCAAAGATTTCCAGGTGACGTTTACGATATTTTTTCTTTGTGATGTTAAATTTGATAGACGTTATCAGGTTTCCGTGCCTGCTAGTTAGACCTTAATGGCTGATTAGGGTTCCACCGGGGCCCGAAATGACAAAGCAGATCTGCGCAAATAGGGTTTATGAATTTTTATGCGAAATCAGGAAATTGTAATCTATGTCGCGACTTCGGCCGTGATTCGGAACGGCTTTCAGTGCGTAAACCGGCGTTATCTTTTAAAACTTATGTCTCGTCGTAACGATAACTGCTTCTGGAATTGGATGTAACGACGTTGCTAATTTTCTTGACGATTTTTTCTTGCTGCAGATGCCGGGTGCCGACAATTATGGCCATTAAGTGTAATTTTAGATCAAATCGCTACATTACCATGTGCAAAGTGGGGAGACATGACTTTTTAAAGCACTTGTAATTACACATTGTAACTTGATTAACATGTGTAAAAATTTAATGATTTGCAGATCAACGGATAGATTTATTTATTATGAAAACATTTGATTCAGAATTCTTTTCTTATGAAAGTAGCATTTCCCTTGGTGTTGATGACAATGGAGGCTTGTTATATTTAAAAAAGAAGTCCTACATAGTAGTATCCTGGTTTAACGTTGATTTATGATGATTATCTTGAAAACATTATAGTACTTGTGAACCATTGAACGTTTCTGAATTGCTTGAACAGGAATCGTTTTCATCAATACAAAACACGAAATAGTTATCGTCTAAGTTACTTGGATCATTAACTACTTTTACTATATTGCTATTAGATGAATATTTGTGATTTAAGATTTAGTATTTTTTTATATAGGGGGTTTCCACACCAAAAATAAAAAATATGAAATAGTTTTAGTTTTCCATTTTATATTACAAATAGAAAATAGTGTACAAGCACCTATTTCAAATACAAAATTCATTTTTCTATTTAAAATAATTTGAAAAGTAATTTAGGAGAATGTTAGTCAAAAATTATTTAGAATGTATGATTTTTGATGATAAATAAAAATCATATAGTGGTGAAATATACTTTAATTTAAATTTGAAGTAAATTTAACAATTATTAAACGTTTCGCCACTTTTGATGGCTTTATCAGTAATTTAAAAGTTCATTACAATATAAAAGGTTAATACATTATGATTAGTAAAAGATTTTTGGAAATTCTTTCACGACATTTTTCAATGTTTACGCAATAAAATTATTAATTAATAAAAGCAGACATTCTTTAAGTACAATCCATACTTGGATATAATTAGGAAACAGAAGGCATTAGCTGTTCTGAAGGCAGAATGCAAGTGAAATTTAAAAAATTATTATTATTTATCATCAAAAATCATACATTCTAAATAATATTCTCCTAAATTACTTTTCAAATTTTACCCAAGTCAAATTATGAAAAATTTTAATTTAAAATAATCAGTTCAAGTAGATTAATTTCAAATATTTTCCCATCTCTGCTCTTCACAATGGGCCAGCATCTTTCTAGAGACACCTGAGAAACTGTTGGGTCCAGCGGTAGTGCCATCTAGAGTGGTGGAAAATAATCGCGGAAGCAATTTGCGAGCGTGCAAGAAATAAAAAAAGTACGTAATACAATCGTCATTTTATGGTCGATATGCAATCACTGGGCCACCTAGTAATACGGCCAGATGGTTCTGATGTCACGGGTTCGTGACGCCGCCTGAAGTAGTTTGATTTTAGTTAATAGCTGCGACCCGAAGATGTGCAGATCACAGCGTTGATTGAAATCATCGATTATAATTGAGCTGTTTGTAATACACAAGAAACTTCGTGCCTTAATAATGTTTAGCAGTGTGTGATACGACGTCAGCTTTGACAACTAAACATGTAAAACTGCTAGAAAAGGTCATGGAATTTTCTCATAATGGCGGATTGCTAGCGCTATAAACATTTATCGGCGAATAAAATAAATATACTGTAAAATTAGATACCATATTCGTGCAAGTGTTTCGAGACAAATGTTTTCACAATGAGAACAAGTGCGTCTGTGTTGCGAAACGTAAATAAGAAAGGTTCCACTTCTAATCATAATTTTTTGCCACTGCAGTGAAAGACAGTTACAGTTGCATCAAAAATTTAAGCCGTGGTGACGTGTTGTACAATAGCGGACAATAAATTTAGGCCGGCCTGTCATTCGCTTGGCACTGTTTATGTTGGTGGCACCGTAAGTTTATGTCAAATTCGAGGTTAGCAGGTTATGTTTTGTGTCAGTCTGTGTCAAAACTGACGCAAAACCTAACCTGCTAACCTCGAATAGACGTAGACTTATAGTGTCACCAACATAAAAAGTGCTAAGCGAATGACAGGCCGGCCTAAATTTATTATCCGCCATTGTATCCACACAATGTAGTAGTAAAGTTTGTTTTATTGTGTTATACTCAGTGAATTACTCGTGCATTTTGAAGAACAAACGAACAATATTTTGTGTCGCAGATGATTTTAACATTTCTTGCAGGAAAGGGCTATTTAGATCATTTTCGTAGTCGCCATTATCTTGGGGAGGAAAGAATAGCGGAAATTATAATTCAATCCATGGGCAATACTTTGAATAAAAATTAATAATAAACAAATAAAAACTCCCTTTATTTAAAATAAAATAAATGAAATCAGTTCACATGCATATGCATTTTTTAGGCATTCAGGTTGTCACATCCCGATACCATAAAACCTGCCTGTAATCAGTTTTGAACTGATCTTGGTTTTGAATTTGGTATTCCAAAAGTATGCTCAATAGATTTAAAAATTATTTAACGGCGATGAAAAATCTGTAGTGCTACTATATTTAATCACACGTCAATTATAAGGGGCGAAATATGGTCCGAAGAAACTTCTTGAAATAATAATTTCCGGTGTTTTGCTTTGAAACTTAATTTTTTATTACAAACAAAAAAGCGAAGTACGGCTAGGTTCACAACCAGTAACGCCGTTTCTACATATGATAATTGAAACATGGAATGTTCAAGTTACAGTAAGTGTTCAAAATAATCTGTTATATTGAAAAATACAAAATAGAACAGTTTGCGGAAAAATGAAAAAAAAAATAAGCAAGCAGTAAATGATTATGGGAAATAATATCATATTAACCAGAGACGAGAACACGTAGGAGTACAGGGGCGTAAATATATAAATATATAAAATATTGTAATAACTATTAAATACTGGGAAGGTAAGATAATGGGATAATAACTATAGAGTAAAAATTGAAACCAATATTTTTTGGGTATTTTGGTACACTAAAATATAAATATAGGAACGTTTCGGCAAGGATCTGCATCTGAAATTGATGTAATACAAATGAATACGGCTAATACAGCAAAACTCGTACTATGTCACCTGGTAATTAAGCAAATTCGGCGACTACTTGACAAGTGTTGATGTAAAGTTACTTGATTTCATTGATAAGAGTGAACCAACAACTGCATCAAAATATTCGGGGCTTTTTAATTTTTATATTCAATTGAAATAATTCTTTATATAAAACCTTTGTGTTCTGCCAATGTATTTTATGGAAATGATGATTTTAACGTAGATTACAAGAACACGTTAAACAGGATGAACAGAAAGATAAGATCTATATTAGCCAAAATCTTCGTCAAACATGTTAAACCAGATTGAAATTTCACGCCGCCACTGTCAACGCAATTTACTTCAAGCAGAGAGGTTATGCGTCGGTAACCGCTATCGTTCCGTGAATGTTGTTATTTGGGAAAGCTTTACCGTACCAATTTTGGCAAACAACGATCTTTGTTGCATACCTTCATCTTTCTACAGCACAGTGTTTGAATATAAAATTCCAATCTCGTCTCCTTCCAGTACCGCAAAATTTTACATCTATTTCCGGAGTATATTTAAAGGAAACCGTTTATATTTAAGCCTGATTCCCATTTCACGGAGCGAATGCATTTTTTAGACATATTGCAGGTCGTAAACGGGTTCCCCATACAACAGGCAATAATGGATTATTATCAGGAGAGCTGTCAACTATCTATAATAATGAGCATAGTATATACCAAATAAAGGAATTCCTCGTCATAATACGCCAAATGTAACCATGCTAGAAGAAATAGAGATAGAAAAATTAAAATGGTATGGTCATATGAGACTCAAGAAAAAATCAAAATGGGAGAAGATATGGGAATGAAAGCAAAAGAAGTTATGAAAGTCATGCAGAAAGAATTATTAACTGGAAGACAACTGAGAAAATAGAAATCGTTGGCGTTTAAAACGTCAAAAGGAGCAGAAAAGTTCAAAATTACTACAAATTTTTATTATTTTTTTTTTAAACCGTCACTTTCATCGTATTCGAAATGTAAAATACACGTTTGATACTGCGATAGTGCTTGAAAGATAGCTACATTTTTAAATATAGTCCACTATTAAAGCTTTAGAATGTTACATAGTAAACTGAATATTGTACTGTTCCAGCTTACTTCTTTTATTTAAAATAAAAAAGTCAAGCCAATGTATTATACAAAAAAATCTCCTTTATTTGTAATATCATGGTGTATGTAGTTATAGAAATCAAGTTCTGAAATAATAAATATTATCTAAAGCTAATTATTAATACGACTAAAACGTTTGGTAAAACCTCGAGGCTGTTTCTGAATTAATTCTTTAAATTTCAGTGCCAAAATGGGTATTCTTTCTTCGTCGCTCATTAATTACCAATGATTTGAAGTAGATAAAGTTTCAATATTTGTTTTGTTATTTACTACTATTAAAGCTGTTACAAATTACATTTTGTCATAATTTAAAGCACCTTATAATTTCTGGAATCGTTTTGCACCTTTAGACATAAATTCATAAGCTAATATATTTAGAGCTCCCAATTAAAGCTGATTATTCCAAGCGAAATGTTCCGAGTACGGGAAAAGAGGAACACAATATGCAAAACACACAATGCCTAGAGCAATGCATGATTTTGAAGCATGCGATAAGTATGCAATTATTTATGCCTAGGCAAGACCCCTCAGAGTAGTACTAATTCACGAGCTTCCGAGTCCATCTGAGTGCATGCATGCATAAATAACGATTTACCCATCTAAATTCAACTCTCGAAGAGGGTTGATTCTCGGGTAGCGGCTGCAGCTTAGCATACAAGCTTCCTTAAATCAGAAAATGCAGCTGAGTACCTCATAAGCGCCATCACAAAATTTCGTTGCGGTGCAGCAAACATGAAAGTTTAATGAGCCCTATCAAAACGCCAACTTCGAACAACTTCTGCTAAGGCGGCGATCGACTTGTAGTTGTTAAGATGTTAAGTAAGAACAAATGCTTTCATACACCGAATTATAGGGTCTTCATTGATAACACCGTTTGGAGTTGGCCATTATTTACTCAATGTATGTCCATCACAATTCGTTAAAACCCCTCACCACACAAATATTTAACAACTGCTAGCAGTATTTTCAAACCACAGGCTCCAAGGTATGTCTAGAATTAATGCACCCACTATCAATTGTGATATTATCTGTCATGTCATTTTCGAATTACGACATGCGATTTTCAAGTTATGGGCAACCCCAAACCCTTTTATTAATGAAAAGATCCTTTGCTGGTATTGGAGCTCCTTAGTCTCGGCAAAATTCGAAGTAGAACTTTGACCATATGACTATTGCAGGTGGTGTCTAAAGAACCTGGTACTCCGCATACCTAGACCTGACCCTGAAGTCAAGTAAAGAAGTAATTAGTACATTTATCTAATATCGAAAAATTTGAATTATGGTAGTATCAAGAATACTTTATTTCATTGTCAATTTTCGTTAAAGAAAAATATTATTACAGTTGCTAAAGCTCTATGGCTATCGCTTGTTGCTCCGTTAGCAGGACTACTTCATGACAATGCAGGAAGCCTCAAAACTAATCGAGTTGTAAGACAGGAAGGTACAATATGTCTCAAACCCTTCGGTCTAGATTTAGACGATATTCTTTAAAAAATTAATTAGAGCTGTAAAGGTGTAAAGACAAAATATCAAATCATCTACTTTTGACTGATTACTGTGTTCTAGTTACAGAAAAATAATAGTAGATTATGTTATTAGGAGTAAAAGTGATACTTTATGTGGCGAAGCTGAAGTTTATTTAGCCGAACGTTCCATTTTTTGAATTTAAACTTCCCAGGGGTCGGCCATCTTGATTTTCTGCGTGCGCACTTCTCGCGGCTGACGTTTTAATTTCAATTTTCGCGCAAATATTTGAATTTCAAACTGGTAAATCTCCCTCTCTTGTACTCCTTGTCTCTCTCATGCATTCACAGAAGGGCTGTTTATATTTAAAAAAATCTCTGGTCGACCGGGATTTGAACGCTCTACGTTCGTGTTCACAAAATTAGCTGCAACCGTCAATGCCTCAGCACTACCGAGCCGCTGCAAATTTTAATGTGGCTATCGGAAACCCATTTCATATAGATAAGAAAGGGGGGTTGCGTTGCTTTCAGCTACCGTGTTTGGGATACTTTTCAAAGTTATGAGTTCAAAGATATGACGTAATGTTCAAATATATGACGTAATGTTCTAAAATTAAAATTTTTCCGCTACCTACGGATGTATATATAGAGGCTTAGTAGCTCTAGCAGATCATTACTTCGAGGTAGCTCAAATAATAAGCATGTCTTCCTCCAAAGTGTATAGCCTTCCTCAGCTCTTTGGGAACAAAATTAAACCACCAACGAACGGTTCGGATTGTGGTTATTGGTAGAAAACCTGGGCAATCTAATTACAGATGTAGGGGACAATATCTACACGGACGGCGAGACACTTCTCCGTGGCAAAAATTTAAGTCAGCCTACACCGATTACGGACCCGTTTTGTGACAACATTATGGTAGTTAAAATATGTGACCAAGCAGACTGCGAAGAGAGTTTAGGAAAGAGGCCTTCCATACTGCTAAAGAAGGAGATGTGCGGTGCATATAACCACTATCTACGTGGTAAATTCTCCTAGTTCGTTTCGGCTAGACATGGTGTCAAAGCAAAACTACCTTTTTTCCTTAATGGGAGTAACAGCGCAAGGACACAAAAAATTTCTGATCGAATCGGAAGGGAAGGAATGGAAAAAATCGCAAGGAAATATGAAAATCCAGTTGCTATCCCGTACAAAGTAGAGCTGGCGGATGTTAAAGTGGAAACTCTGTTGGATGAATTACCTAGAATATTAAAACAGCTCCAAGTTGATGACTTCTACCTTATGGATTTGGATATAATACAAGATTTTACTGGCATTTTTAACAAGATGGATATGTGCGATTACTTAATGACTAATCACAACTTTTGCCTCCAAGGAGAGTACCAGGAAAATTGTAATGTGATTGTGGACAACGATAAAACAGTTGGGATTGACTGTCTAACATGGATGAACTCGAATTGCAGAATTAAGATATCTAACAAATTTATTTGCCAAATTACAAGTCCAGGAGTTAACAAGGAAATCGGAAACCATATTATTGACTTTATCAAATGTCCAGATGCACGATTAAAAGAAACATTTACGTCTTCTTTGGCTAGAGAGCACGGAATTACAAGATTGGAAGCAACAATATAGGTACAATTACAGGATAGGTAATGTGTTCGACCCTCTGGAGGACTGTTTAAGTGTACTGGACAGTAACAAGCAGTATTTACAAGATGCACCGTTTTATTCTGTGCCAATCGCTTCTATGTGGACCAAGTTAACAGTCTACAAAACAGCTGGGCAATAAAAATACAAGAAAGTTGACCGGGATGCAAATCAAACTGCCAGATAAACAAGAACAGCGCGAGAAAATGATAAACTACGTCCTCTCTGCCTGCAGTTTTAACTATTTACCAGTTAATTATTTAGAAATTGTAGACAGCGACGCACACGAGGATAACATAAACATAATACAAAAGTGCTATATTAAGGCTGGAAAGACATTCTTTTCCAAATCCACAACACTGTTCTCTACGATAGCACCGAATGTAAATATTACTGCCTTAGGATTGGTTGATACGAGTAACGTCACCCTGCAGGTCTTAAGAAAAAGATCTAACATAACAAACAGGCTTACTCCATATCCAGTTAAAGAAATAACTCCACTATCGCCTGTACATGTATTAAGTGCAAGAAAACGAAAATTGCAGTTGGAAGAAATAGAAATTAAAAAAAGAAAACTAGATTATTTAGCAGAAACAAACTCTATAAAAGAAGAATACAAAAATTTGCTGTCAAAAGAACAGAAAGTAAAAGAAACGGATGATATACTATGCAGTTACTTTAAGCAATACCCTTGGAGAAATCTCGATACAATTGGGTTATACAAGATTTCCGCATTTATGGTAAATACTAAGGGAAAATTTCCGACGGTTGGTGTTCTAGCAGAAAAAGATGGAAGCAAAAGTGTATACTTCTTAAAAGGGCATTTTAAACAACATTTTATAAATATTTACGACAATAACAAAGAGAAACTTAGAGAACAGGGATACATTTGTATTCCATTTAATGGATTACATATTGTATGTTTGTCAACAGAAGAAGCGTTTATAAAATTTAAAACTAATGGAGTTTCTACGTTTAATGGGCACTCATTCCCCAATGTAGAAGAAATTGAATTTTACAGCGGAGAATGGAAAGATCCAGATCGATTAATATACAATCAAGAAGATATGGATCAAATTACTAACATTAGCATGCAGCAACTAAAAAGCAGTTTTAAGATTACAAAATGTCATCGTTTGGGGGAACTCCAGGACGAAACAGAACTAATTGGAATGGAATTAAACACATACATTACAGAAACAAAAATCGTGATATTTTGCAGTTCGAGAATGTAGAACAGTTGTACATATCTAATTACTGGTTCGAAAAAGAAATGCATGAATCAGATTTAGATTTAAATTACAGAATAAAAATTAAACTGGATAGAATTAAGACTACTGTAAGTAAACATAAAGAAAGGGTTGTGTTCTGTGTGTAAATTGTATGAATTTTTGTAATTTTTCAATTTGTAAAACAATAAAATGTTTTCTACCGATCTCTTATTTCTCTCTCCTAAAATTGAATTTCCAATTGTGATATAAAAAGTAAGAAGGCGTGGCAAGCAGAAGCCTGCAAGCTTACATGGACGACCTTGAAAAGTAGCCGAAACACGGTAGCTGAAAGCAACGCAACCCCCCTTTCTTACCTATATGAGAGAGACAAGGAGTACAAGAGAGGGAGATTTACCAGTTTGAAATTCAAATATTTGCTCGAAAATTTAAATTAAAACGACAGCCGCGAGAAGTGTGCACGCAGAAAACCAAGATGGCCGACCCCTGGGAAGTTTAAATTCAAAAAATGGAACTTAGAAAAAATCTGAAAAATTTCAAATTCAAATAATCGCGCGAAAAGTGAAAATGGCCGCCGCGTAATTCCAGAAGCAAATTAAAAATGGCCGCCGCGTAATTTAATCAGTAGCACATATCAAAATTAAATACCAAACTTCATATGTGATTAATTAGATCAAAACGCGAAAATTAATTAGACCAATCCGCGAAAATTAATTACATCAATCAGCGGTTTAATTTGCGGAATTAGATCAAATCGCGGATTTAATTGGCGGTTTAATTAAATCAATCAATTAAAAGTGGAGAGGATATGTGTCCCTATTCTACTCTATATTACTATTGATAATTTACTCCCTCTAGATACAAACAGCCTCAGCGTGGCAAGCAACTGCGCACCTCGGAATTTGAAATAAGTCTCGTAGTTGAACTGATATTCCATTACAAGGCAGATGGCAAAAACATTTAATTAATTGAATACTATGAAAACACAGACAACAACAAACACGATGGAGCGAAAAATATGTTTCTTAGACTTGTCGCTAATGTGCATTATCAATAGTTTTTAGTATAAAGTAAAGCTACCCGCAAACTTTATTTCAAGTTGATAGAAGTGGTAATAGATAGGTGGGGTAGTGATCTTGAAATTAAGATTTATAAACATATGGCAATACTAGGTGAGTTTTTAAAGTGTTACAAGGCGATATCTCGAAAATGGTTTAAAATATTTTGATAAAATTTTGGTGTGGTAGTAGGCAGATGGGAGGACATATTTAAACATATTTTTGACACATACCCCCTCTCTCTGTTATGAGAAGTGGGGGTAACTTTGAAATTTCAAATATGATGATGTACTTTTGTTTATAAAATTCGAATGTACGTAAAAAACTACGTACACTTTTGTTTATTTGTTCTTGGCCGAATCTGCTTTACCTGCTTATCAATGGCATCTGAAATGTTACAGACGACACAAAATTCATTTAGAAAAAGAGTGAGAAAGTATTTGAAAACTGAAGGGGGATATTTCGAACAAATTCTCAAGGATGGCAGACGATAAATAAGTTGAAGGTAAATGGCAAATATTTTTTTAAATTTAATTTAATAAATCATAAATCCGTAATCATAACCAAATCATTTTTTTTGTACACATACATAGTTTGGTAGATTCGTATTTTATAAACAAAAGTATCATCCCAAATTTATCCACCACCCCTTAAAAGAGAAAGGAGGATAAATGTCAAAAATATGTTTAAATGGACTCCTCCATCTCCTTATCATCCCACCAAAATTTCATCAAAATAGTTGATATAGCCTTGTAACATTTTAAAAAACTCACCTAGTATATGTCAATATCCGAAATAGATCTAAAAGCAAGTAAGCAGCTACAAAGAAAGAAAGACAGAAAGAAAAAAGCTTTTAACAGGAAGAACCTGAAAGGGGTCGACGTAATGCAAAAATTTACTGTTAGGTGAATTTACGTTTTCCGTGTAAAATGGCATGAGTTCGGATTATATCAAAGAAAAATTCTGTAAAAACGGCCCTGAAACCTTTCTTGGGACACAATTCGTCTGCTTAAAATTTCTATTGTGTTGCACTAATAAATTGACTTCGACTGTTGTCTTAAAATAGCAGGCAACAGGAGGTCGCGATTATTCATTAAATATTTCGCACCCCTAAAGAATCGACTAGCAGATGTAATAGCAAGCACATTTAGGTTGTATTCGAGGAAGTTTGTTATTGCAGTTATGACTATGTAAGATCGAAATATCGATTTTTTGTTCCCTAAGTCTTTAGCCTCGCTAAGATGCAAAAAAGCTATCAAAAAGGACACTAATGTATCCATATATTCTGATAAGGGCAACCGCAGCGCACGTGTAAAAGCGCTGAGTCAACTTTTAGGGCCTAGAAACGAGACGTTGGGAGTTTTGCTGATCTCGCTGAAGCCCGTGTTGGGGCCTCACTAATCTCCCAGTGTTTTTTAAAAGCACCAACACCCATTCAATTGCGCGAAGTTTTTTAGGTCACTTACCAGATTACAGGTGCTGTAAGCAAAGCTAATGATTGGTTGTAAAGTTGAGTGACTCGTAATTTCCGTGTAGGGGTGCTGACCTTTATAAGGACTTAGTTGTGTACTAAATAGCCGGGAATTACTTTACCAAAGGGACTGTCTTCAAATCGCCGCAGGTGGTATAATCTGGAAATTCCATTCTGCCCAAAAGTTATTATGGGAGAAGCATTTTCCGAAACTCCCGTTACATTGAACGCATTAACGATATTTTCTTCAGGATTCAACAACACTTTCCTAATTAGAAATCACCTCCTTGTTCGTTGAAGGTCATCTTTACGTCGTCACCAATTTCTTCCGATTTGACCTGCAGGTTATCAAATTATTTTTTAACGGCTAGCGAGTCTGCGACGGAACCAGTTTTGCCATAGAGATCAACAAAGCCACGGCTAAAAAGCTAGAGAGTTACTGTGTTGTTATAATTAATCGCTTATTTGGTGCTATAGTTGAAAGTGCTGCAACCAATTAAACACAGTCGCGCTTTCCAAAAACATTGAATAACGCAGTGATTTATTGATAAATTCATAAACGTTTTTCAATTTAGTAAGATCCCTATACATGCATGTTTTAATAGAAATCAATGGCTATTTCCTTTTAAAAATATTGGAATCCCTATGACATTATATAGGTGTAGGAATAATCCTTTTAATCATTTATTATAGATATTCAAAGTCAATCATCGTTGTGAACAAACCGAAAGACTGCTCCCCATTTCAGGCTTGAAAGGAGCAGTTACTAGAAAGATTGTTAAAGTCTGTGGCGCCCTTTTTAACATCATTAACTAATTTTCTAGGATATCGCCCTAACTGGCGGCTATCGAGTTGAATCACTTCCTTTCCGACGAGCAGTTGGTAAAACTTCTGTATATATTTTGCTTGTGTAATACATACTGGTTTTTTCTTTAATTTATCAACCAAACAGTGGCACAACATCCAGTTGGGCTAAAATTTACGAAGCTGTCTGTATAATGAAGCAGAATTTTTTGCAGTCAACATCCTGAAGCTTAATATCGATTTTACTTGTGACAAATTCGGCGCCGCCAACGTTTGATCCACGTTTGTGTTTCGTATTATGGAAGATATATCGATTGTGTAGTAAT
This sequence comes from Agriotes lineatus, assembly GCA_940337035.1. Lineage (NCBI taxonomy): Eukaryota > Metazoa > Arthropoda > Insecta > Coleoptera > Elateridae > Agriotes > Agriotes lineatus. The sequence continues at coordinate 19,664 of CALNHX010000362.1, forward strand.
TACTATTTTACCTATAATACCACACCATACCATCAATCTTAGTTCATATAAAAATTTGTAAGACTAGCTGTTATCCGCGACTTCGTTCGCGCCAGGTTCGTTATTTGTGTATTAAATAATGACTAATTATTTTCTGTCATCCCATCCCATCCCATCCTATCCCATCCCATCCTATCCCCGTCCCCGTCCCTTTCTCCGTCCCCGTCTCCGTACCGTCCAATCCCGTCCCGTCCCGTCCCGCCCTGTCCCGTCTCGTCCCTTCCCGTCCCGTCCCTTCTTTTCCCGTCCAGTTCTGTCGCGTCCAGTCTCGTCCCGTCCCGTCCCTTCCCTTCCCGTCCCGTCCCCTCCCCTTCCATCCCATCCCTTCCCTTCCCTTTCCGTCTGGTCCCGTTCCGTCCCGTCCCGTGCCGTCTCGTCCCTTCCCCTCCCGTCCAGTCCCGTCCCTTCCCGCCCCGTCCCGTCCCCTCTCCTTCCATCCCATCCTTTCCCTTCCCTTTCCGTCCCATCTCGTCCCGTGCCGTTCCGTCCCTTCCCTTCCCGTCCAGTCCCGTCCCTTCACTTATGTCATGTCCACCGTCTTGGACTTAAAAATAAATGCCATTTTTGCAATAAACGTCCCAAAAAACCTCAATAACGACACCCATATCGTATTTTAGGCTTATTTACCCTATTTCACCCCCTAAGGGGTTGATTTTCGGTAATCACAAAATACATGTTTGCTTATTTATTTTTAGGAGTACTCCTACGAAGTTTCAAGTCGAAATGTATATTTAATATTATTTCTCCATTTTCCTTTAGGGGTTGAATTTCGAAATATCCTTCCTTATTCCTTGTATACATCAAAAAGACAACCTCTGTGCAAAATTCCAGCTTTCTAGGTCCAAGGGTTTGGGCTGAGCGTTGACGAGTGAGTGAGTCAGTCAGGACTTTTAGAAATATATATAAGATTTTGATGTTAAAACCCCACCATTTTATTATATTATATAAGGGAAAGCTCAACCATCAACATAAAAATGTCATTACCGCAAACGAGATTATTTTTAACACGCCACAACTAATTTACTGTAATAGGACAAGAGTTTCAGATATATCTACATCAATTTAGTAACTCCTGTCTTCAAAAATGACGGAGTTATTACAGTAGAACGCCCATCTATAGCCATAGATAGAAGTAAATTTAGACAAGAGCGGCAAAAGAATCATATTGATTTAGAAAGTTTTTTGCTACGCATGATTTGCGGGAACATTATTTTGATGGGAAGAATAACTTCCTCTCTTTTCAAAATTTGGGCTTTCTTAACGCTTTCCCCTGAATTTTGATCGCGCTTATTGCATGTTTCGTGTCTTTGCTGTCTGCCTTAGTCTCTGATCCTTCTGTTCTTAAGTCTCTAGCGACCAGAGCGGTTCATATCTCAGATGCAGAGAATGTAGAGAAAGAGAGAGAGAGAGAGAGAGAAAAGAAACATCTATTTCACTCTTTACAAAAGAACGGATACACAACTTTCGCCATACGAAAAGCGCTATACAAGACTATGGGGAAAAAGGCTAAGGAAGAATTCGCACCTCTGAGAGCCTTAAGCGTTTTTTACCTTACGTTAAAGGCTCCACTAATAAGATACCAAGTGTCCTGAAACGATGCAACATAAAAACTGTGTTCACGACCAATGAAAGTCTGGGTAACGGCTTCAGATACGTAAAAGATAAAATTCCAAGTTTTAAAACAACTGGCGTATATCGCATTCCTTGTTCTTGCGGCTCGAGTTACATTAGATGAACTGGTCGTTCCGTTGATCTAAGACGCCAAAAGCATCAAGGACATTGCAAACACAAAATCAGCCGTAGCTGAGCATACATTTACAAATGGGCACACCTTAGAATTTGAGCACGCCAGCGTACTTATCAGAATACCTCACTACTTCCCACGAGTGATACGTGAAACCATAGAAATAGAAACACATCCAAATAATATAGAGAGGGAAGATGGTTTTAAGCTTAGTAAAACGTGGACTCCTGTGATACACGATCTAAAGTATTACAACCACTGTGCATCAGACGGCCTTGCAACACGGTTTCAAACTGTGCTGCACTTGAAAGACCAACCAGCGTTACGTCGCCCCGAGCGGTTGGCACAGTGGAGTATAAATAGCTCCACGCCGACCTTCAGTGCTCAGTGCGACCTTCACTCTGATGATACAAGCTGCAATGTCTTACAAAATGTTAGTCAGTATGGGTGCACAAACAGCAACAGGTCCAAATCTGCTTACATATCCTCGTTCTTAAGGTACTCAAACAACATGAGCTACCAAAGAACATAGTCATCGCTTGGATACTTGCTCTAGTTCACAAGGTTCAAGGTACATTAAGCCAGAAAATGCTGGGCGTTCACCTACACAAGAAAACATTTTAACGTAATTTTTGCCTCGAAATATTCAAAAACTATAAAACATGAGAGATGCTCATTCTTGGAATTACGCGTTTTTTCAAATATAAAAATAAAAAATCCGGGTACCTATTTAAAATGAAGTTGATAATGGTACCTGGAAGACAAAACGTCGAATATAAAATCTGAAAGCACCAGAGTGTAGTGCAGAAAAAGTGACCATGGACATGTTAAATTGGTTTCGCATTATCTTTTTAAATAAAGTCAGGAGCAAGAAAAAACGAATTTTAAAAATTTCGGTTTTTGTCGAATATCTTCGGAAATTTTCGGAATTTTCAGAATTTCAAAACGGCCTTTTAATAAGCTCTAAAAGGCTCAACTTTACCATAACTTAAACTTTTTCATATCTCTTACGGTTTCCAAGATCCCAATGATCACCCACGAATTTGGGACACCCTGTGCACTTCATTTTTCACATGACCCCATAAAAAAAGTCTAATGGCGTCATACCTGGCGACCGCGGGGGTCATTGAATGGGGCCATTTGTATCAATCCAATAATCTCCAAATAACCTTCCCAATAATTCATTTGTACCATGATAATTATGTGCTGGTGTTCCATTTTGTTGGAAATAGAGTAATGGCCGGTCTATCAAATTTAAGTTATCCAGAAAATTTTCTAAAATGTCTGTCATCAATTCTACGTAGCGTTGTCCCGATAAATTGTCATGATAAAAAAATGTCCCAATATTCTGGAACCTATTATTCCACACCAAACATTCACGACTCCAATAGTGTTGATTTTTTTTATTAAACATTCCATTATTGGAAAAATTACATTCGTCACTCCATAAAATATATTTAAAAATATTTGGATAATCCTGCCTTGCCTTAATAAGCCAGCGAGAAAAGTCCAGTCTTCTAGCGTAATCTCCCGGGTGTAAAGTCTGGATAGGTCGATATTTAGGTGGAACATATTTATTTTTTCTTAAAATATTCTGAATACTACCTATAGATGTAATTCTTTTGACAAATCTCGTACGGAATTATTTAGATTGGATTCAAAGTATGCTAGGACACGAATCTCCGTTTCCTCATTTATAATAAACAGTTTCTTCTTTCTTTTTTTGTCAAAAATTTCTTCATTTTTGCTAAGTTTTCTATAATATTTCATAAAATATCGACGGTGGAGAATCTCACGACCAGGAAATGTCTGGCTATAATAATCTCGGGAGCTACATGCATTTTGTCTACACATTATGTACGCTTCCAACATATCACACTTTCCCAAAATGTAAAAACCATTTTTCACTGAGTAAATCACAATTAGGATAAAGAAAAAACTCTTGCGTCTTTAATCTGACAGATTGAAAACAAACCTGTCATCTTTTGTTTAGTTAAATAAAACTTTGTTTTTTTTCATGGCTACCTAACCATTTTATTTAATGCTTTTGCAAAACATTTAAATTAAATTAAGCAGGGGGCGGGGGGTCCTGGCGTAAACGTGTTAGTAAGTGATACAGTGGGTTCTGTGTTTAAAGTTAAATGAATGCGAAATGAGGTAGATTTAAAAACTGAATACAAGCCAAAAGTGGTGAACAGTAGTAGCTGGGCAACGTAAGGGGCTAGGAGCAGCAAGGTAGGAACAATATTTAATTCCTAGCGTTCTGCAACCAAATTGGGCGCGCAATATTCATTTAATGCAATTTGTACAAGAGTGATCCATTTTGTGTGTGGAGTTAATTTTGAGGTTAGCTATCAACAAAAAATCCACATAAAAAAAATCACTTATAAAAATGTGAAAACCTTACTATTGGCTTACTTGCATCGCCCTAACGCGATTGACACGAAAATCAGCCAATCCGGCCCACGGGTTCTCCCTCAAAGTGGCGTCAAGCAAGCAAGCAATGAAAATTATTATGTCGGATATCTAGGAAAACGTAAATCGCCGATAATAAGCAAAGTGACCACAGCTGACGCGCGACCGGCGCATGGCGCGCAAATCATAGTGAAAATTTTAAATAAACGTGGGAAGCCAGGACCGTACTGAGTAATGAGTATTGAGTACGTATTGAGTAAAGTTAACGGAATAAGTTCGCGGTAGTGGACGGAAGCTACGATTACGCGGCTGCGAAATACCGGCGTGGTTCAGTGGCGTAGTATAAGATAGGCGGGAAGTTATAAATTTATAAAAATTTTGCGTTAATACGACCTAAAGATGCAGGAAATGTTGGAAGTAAAAAGTTAGATAGAGCGGATACCAGAGCTGAAAGGCTTGGAAAATAGGATAGATTCAGTCCAAAACGAACTAATAGGAATTAAAAACGAAAACAGGCAATTATGTACAGAAAATCAACAGCTTAAGAACAGATTAATACAGCAAGAAAAGAAAATTAAAGAGATAGAAAAAGAAATAAGAAAAAAAAATTATACACGGAGCTGAAGAACAAGACAGTGAGAAGGATCTGCAACTAAAAGAAAAAGTAAGAGCTAGAAAAATTAATGGGAAATGTAGACCGACTTTAATGGAACTAAAATACTGCACAAGGAAATTTGAGATATTATACGCAACGAAGAAACTTAAAGGAACAAAAATCTACATAGAAGAAGATTACACCAAGGAAATGCAAGAAAAAAGAAAGAAATTGGTAACTCACATAAAGGAAATAAGAAACAAGGGACATCACGCAGTAATCAGATATAACAACCTAGTAGTAAACGGAGACCCCTTCACACTACAGCAGCTAAAAGAAATAGAATTATTGCAAACTGATGAAGGAAAAAATGAGGAAAGAGAGGAGGGACAGGCAACGGAATCGAATAACCCCGAAGTAACAGAAATACTACATCTAGAGAGAGAGCAACATACAAAGAAAGGAAGAACGATGAGCCAGAGATCGCCAGAAACTCAAGGGGAAGAAAAGCTGAGAGAAAAATTTATTAAGATTACTAACACCGCAAGAAAATAAAAAAACTGATAATATCCAACACAGGACAGAAAATAATGATGACGACAGAGGCAATGAGGAAGGAAAATGATGATATAAAAACTACGAACAAAACCAATAAAAAATATAAACCGGCAGAGAAGATAGGAGTTATAATAACCAAGGAAAGAGAACCTACAATAATAAAATCTTTAAAAAAAATAAGAACAACGCACAAGAAGATAAAGAAGCTGAACAAAAGGTAGAAAACACAGAAAAATTATTCATAGGGGCGTGGAACATAACATCGCTGACTGGTAAGGAAATGGAGCTATTAGATGAAATGAAGAAATGGAATATAAGGATAATTGGATTAAGTGAAACAAAAAAAATATGGATCGTAATTGAAAACCTAAATAAGAATTACATTCTCTATTACTCAGGAGTTAATCAGGGATGTAGAGTAAAAGAAGGAGTGGGTATAGTGATAACGAGATAATTAGATAAGTACGTGACAAGCTACAACCCAAGGTAATCAAGGATAATAGAGATGAAACTCGAAATAAAGAAATCATTGAATATAATACAATTATACGCACCAACAGAAGAAACTGAAGAGAAAATGGTAGATAATTTCTATGTAAAATTACAACAAACACTAGATAAAATACTAGGAAAAAAACGATAGAATATATATAATAGCAGATTGGAACGCCAGGGTAGCAAACGACACAAACGCAGGAATAGGAACAATCGGCAAATACGGCGAAAAAGAATTGAATAGAAACGGAAGGAAAACGCTAGAATTCTGTCAGATCAAAGATTTAAAAATCGGAAACACGTTTGGAACCAACCAAACGATGATAGATATACATACATAGCAAAAGAACGAAATTCCCGAAGCATTATAGACTATATAGAGTGTATACACGGGAATTAGAAGGAGAAGTAAAGCAGGTAGAAACATAAGGGATCACAATTAGGGACACAACATAGACTAGTAATAGCAAAAACACAAAATACAGTTAGTAACCAAAAGAGTAAGAAAGATTACTGCAAAATAAAAATATGGAGATTAAAAAATGAACAACAAAAGAACGAATATCAAATAGAGACGGACTTCAAATTCAAAAGACAAGAAGAGCTAGATCAAAATAAAAAAGTGACTATAGATGAGAAATGGGAAATCATGAAAAAAATAATAATCAATGCAGCAAAAGGTATCTGTGGAGTAACAAGGTATAATAAGAATTGCAAAGAGACTAGCTGGTGGACACAAGCAATAAAGGAAGAGGCAAAGAAAAAGAAACAAGCTTGGAAAAATATATAACGACTAAATTGGACAAACATAAGGAGGAATACATAAGAATAAGAAATAGAGTAGAGAAGATGGCAAAACTAGCAAAATAAAGAAGTTAGGAGGATTTTGGAAGGGAATTAAATGATTCATATAAGTCTAATAACATGTTATTCTGGAACAAAATCAAAGAGCGTAAAGGACAGAAAACGAAACAAATCAAAGAAATAAGACACGAAAATAATGAATTACAGCTAGATACACCACATATACTGGAAACATGGAGATAATTCTACAAAGAAAAATTTGACCTAAAAGAAGAAGATACAGCAGAAAGATCATATATAAGAAGAGAAGGACAAGAAGGAGAAGATGAAGAAAGAGACATAGAAATGGAAGAAGTAGATAAAGCTATCGGAAAATTAAAAATAGGAAAATAAGTGGGGATGATAATATAGACCCAGAAATGATTAAATATCTAGGACTGGAAGGGAAAAGATGGACCTGGAGATATATAAAGAGGCATGGAGAAAAAATAAAATACCCACAGACTGGGAAAAAGGTGATGCAACGCAATGTGAGAATTACAGGGCGATATGTCTAGCACCAGTGGGAAGCAAAGTTTACACAAGAATAGTAGCAGAAAGGTTACGGCAACAAGTAGATCATAAACTAGAAGACGAGAGAACAACTAATCTTAGCATTTATAGACCTCAAAGCAGCGTTTCATAAGGTCCAAAAAGAAATAATACACTGGGTATTGGAGAAGCTGGCAGTACCAGGAAAAATTATAGCAATTGTAAAAAACATATACGAAAATGTTAAGATACCCATATAGATTAACGCTGAAAAGTCAGAGGAAACTTATATAAAGAAAGGTATCAAACAGGGAGATAGTTTGAGCCCATTACTATTTACAATAGAAATGGACAGGATATTAAAAAACGTTAGAGAAAAGGCGTTAAAATTACAAACAGTAGTGGGATACAAAAACCTAATTCCTAATAAAAATAGACTGCCTAATGTACGCTGATGACGTAGTATTGATGACAGACACATACCCCAAAATGCAAAAATTAATGAATATCTGGGAGAAACAGGTAAATAAAATGAAAATGGAAATTAACACAAATAAGAAAAAACTAATGGTTATAAATAAAAAACAACAGCTAGCAAATACAGAGATAAAATGTAGCGGACAGATCTTAGAAGAGGTAACTACATTCGAATGCCTACGTAGCATGATAACAGAGGATGGAAAAATGGAACGAGATATAGCCAATAAAATAGGAAAATCTACAAAGATATACTACGCAATAAACAGAACCACAATGGCAAAAACAGAAATAGAAGATAAAACAAAGCTGATGGTATACAACGCAGTAACAATTCTGATATTATATGGAGGCGAAGCATAGGTATTACAACAGAACCAAAAATCCCAATTAAATGCGGTCGAAATGAGATACCTGAGGAAAATATCAGGAAAAACAACGTTGGCAGAATATGGAACACAATAAAGCAAGAACCAATTATGCAAAAAATAGAAAGACAACTGAAATGGTTTGGGCATATCACGAGAATGGAATCAAATAGATTACCGAAAAGATTTCAAGAAATGAAAAGTCACAAAAAACGAAAAAGGGACAGGACCACGGAAACCTGGATGCAAGGTTAGCAGAGATAGGCGAACAAAAAGGTAAGAAAGTAGAAGAAATGAAAACCTTGGCAACAGACAGAAAGGGATGGAAAAAATTGTTAAAAGAACCATAAGTGCCGACGCTCGCAAGGGCAAAAGGTGGAGAGAAAGAAGAGTTTTTCAGTAGCAACTCATTTAAGCTTATTTGTAGAGAATGTAATTTTATTTCAAAATATGTTAAATGTATAGGGTGTTCCAATAAAAAAAAGTTTTGCTAAATATCTCAAAAATGCGATGTTCAATTGTTATTTTTATAATTACTCCCGCAATTCACGTAAAAAATACTACAAGTTCGCCCATTTAACCGACGCTGCGGCTCCCATAATAAACAAGTTAGCAATAGTGCACATTTAGTTTTGAACAGGCGTATACCTCCATTATTATTAACTTTATGATAGTAGGGTATAAGAAATTTTTGTGTTCAGAAGAAGATTGGCTATCGATTGACGTCAAAATATACAGGGGGTTCCATTAAAAAAAATGCATTTTTTGACATATGTCAAAAACCCGACGCTCATTTTTTTTGCTTGCACCATTTTAGTCGGCACGAAATATGCTACTATTTTACTAATTTAAGCAACTTCGTAGCTATAATAGGAACCGAGATAGCAATAGTGCACACTTAATTTTGAACAGGCTGTATAGATACGATTATTATCTAAATTCCTCCTTTATTTTGCGACGGTAAGCGGTAAACATCAAAAAAATTTCATTCTGAATAAATATACAGTCTGTTTGATATTAGCTGTCACAGCAGATTCTCGACTATTGTTGGAGATAATATGACAAAATGTTATAGAAGAAAAGTTGTTCTACATTTAATTTTCTATTATTCACCATAGCCAAAAAAACAATTGGGCATCAACGATATATCACATGTCATAGTTATCTAATCAATTAAAAACATAAATCGATAATTAAATAACAAATGTACGCTTAGGCGAATTGAACACATTGTTGTGAAAAGGGAGGCCATGAAAACAATTGCTGTAACTTTAGTGTCAAACTAACTGAATAAATTTCTGCATATTGTTATTTTCATCTTAAGTAGCACGAAATGGGTGATAATTAATCTAATGATGAAAAAATGGATATGCTAATAGATAATAGAGAAGCGTGTGAGATGTATCAAGCTATGTATCCAGAACGGAGACATCCACATCCTCGTACTTTTACAAGGCTCGAAAGTAATTTACGAAGAAATGGCTGTTTTAATGACGAAATTCAATACGTCAAGCAGTGGCTGATTTAGGAATAAGTCAGTATAAAACATTTTCTATACTAAAAAGACATAAAATGACTCCGTATAAAATTAAATTAGTACAAGGTTTAAGAGCTGGTGATTTTGACAGGAGGGCGATATTTTGTAATTGGCTTAACAATAATCAAAATTTATTAAATTTAATTCTTTGGAATGATGAATCTAATTTCAATAATAACGGAATTTCTAATAGACATATTGATAAATTTGTGGGATACGGAGAATCCACGTCAATTTCGGGAATGCAGATTTCAGCACAGATTTTCCATTAATGTATGGCTTGGCATATTAGGCGATGTTATAATAGGTCCCTATTTTTATCAAGGATCGCTTAATGCAGAACGATATGCCGATTTTCTTCAGACAGAATTCGAAGAATATCTGGATTATATAACCCTAGAAATACGTCGCAATATGTGGTTCCAACATGATGGTGCACCTCCAAACAATGGATGAAACGTCTGGAATATTTGAAATGAAAAGTTTGGTGCAAAATGGATAGGAAATGGTGGCCCAGACGACTGGCCAGCAAGATCGCCAGATCTCTCTATTTTAGGTTTTTTTGTGTGGGGTTTTCTCAAACAACAAGTTTACGTTACTTGTCCACAAAATCTAGACGATCTTAAAAATCGTATTCGTAGGGCCTGTGGCCAAATAACACATTACATGTTGCAGAAAGCTAGAAGAAACTTAATAGGCACATCTCGAGAATGTATTGCAATTAAGGGAGGTCACTTTGAACAAACACTCTAGATATTATGAACTGAAATTTTAAACTTAGTTTACTTATTAATAATTTATTGTTACTTTGTTCATGTTGTTTTGTTGTATATATGTTGAATATCATAAGTTGTCAAGACAGTATTAAGGAACATTGTTCAACTAGACACTGACAAATAATTCATTTGTTTCACCGCCTACTTTTTTGAATAAAGCTCTAATCTACGTAAGCGTGCATTTGTTACTTAATTGTTGTTTTATGTTTTTAATTGATTAGATAACTATGACATGTGATATATCGTTGTAAAGAGCATTTTTTACAGTTTTAGAATATGTAATAAAATTGGGTACGTTCTATTTAAAATGTTGAATGTATTTGCTACATCTAACACAAATTAAATGTAGAAAATTTTTTCATCTATAACATTTTGTCATATCTCCAACAATAGCCGAGATAGCTGCTGTGACAGCTAAAATCAAACAGACTGTATATCTTTCCTTGTAAAGGAGATTTTCATAGAATCCATTTTTCTGTATTTGAGTTCCAGATATTAATATGTTATATAATGGGAAATGCTATGGAACTCATTAATAGAATAGATTTTAAAGAAAAAAGCTTTTCAGATAGTTGAAAAATACAATGAATTTTAGTTAACGTAAAATATCCTTTGCATGTATAAAACAAGTAGCGCGTAATATCCAAAATATTTGAATAGCATACATAATGCAAAAACCGTTGGGCGAATCTTGATATTCTATAAAAATTTACATTTTGCTCATGTTATTCATGATTGTCTGCGAATTTCTACACACTACAAAATTAAGAATACTAATAAATATCGAAAAAATGGCAGACGACTTGGCCAAGTAATATAGGCAACTCACTTATTTTGTATTGCCAGGAAGTAACCGGAAAATAATCTCTCAAGCTCCAGTGAGAGCTAAGTGGCAATTGGTAATATTAATATATTACTGTTAGTCACATTGAAAATTTAAATACAATAATTCTTTTTCGAAACGTTTGTAACTTAATATTTTTTTGTGAGGATATATCAAAAACTGACATCGAACCTACAAGTTATAAATTTTGTATATCATATAAAATCTAGATTAGTGATACTTTTAAATGTTCAGTAGTTTTACTGAAATTAGTAATGGGCAACAGATTTATCAATCGTTAAAGTAATTAGAAGATATATTATATTTTTCTCAAAAAGATTTTGTTAAATATTATTTGGCCTTTTTAGTTTTTCTTTTATTACAACTTTAGTTGAGTCAATCATAAACAAACACTTTGTGTTTAATAAGTCTTGAAAGTATAAGGTAACACACTTTCCATTAATAGCAGGCGTCGATAGCTAGACTCCAAATAATTATTTAATTTTCAAACGTTAGAAAAGTGACAACTAATGTGACTTGACTGACAAGGTATATGCGTTACTTTTATGCATAAAAGTGATTACTTCTACGCCGGTGGAATAAAAGTACTTCAAAACTTGATTAGCGTTGGAATATTTTTGATATTGGCATTCTTCTTCGGGAACCGACGTATTCATTTTTAAAATAGCATCATGCTATTTGGAGTTAAAGTAACTTCATGTTCCTCGCCCGGACTAATTTGACTCGCTTACGCATCCGGTCTCGCCACACAAAGTATCACTTTTACTCTTAATAACATAATATACTATTATGTACATTAAAAGAAATTTTATCTGCACTTTTTTAGATATCTTCTCTTCAGAGGTGTTTATTAACAACATGTGGTTACAGTATAAAATTTCTTCTTTAGCCACCGCTTTTTTAAATCTCCAGAAAGATGCGACGGATTTAAAAACTCGTGTTGGTTTTAGCGCATTGTATATTCAGCGACGGAGTAATACCCAATTTCGTTCGAGGAGGAAAAGAGATCGCCCGAGAATATCTTCCTGTTCTGCCATGTATTTGCTTATCTTCAAAGAGCATGGCAGTAGCGCTATTGATTGGCGAAGTTACGAAAAATGGAAATATATTGAAAAGAAGTATGCAATTTATATGCAAAAACGCCCTTTGAAGGCCTTTGCTTAAGATATTAAATTCTTAATGCATTCTGAGCATATTCGATAGCATGCAGTATTCCGATGCAATTTGAATTTTCAATAAAGGACAAGATTCGTCCGTTAATTGGCCGCCTCCTATACATAAATACAAACCAGGTGCAAGGAGTGCGACGAGGCAATTGGAAGAGAAACGGTAAATATAATTTCCGGCTTTCCCTCTTCCATTTTCGTAGCTCACCCATAAAAATTTAGTTGATTTCATTTCAGAATTGCCAATTATAGATGTCTTTAGTGCCTCAATTGCCAGTTAACCTATCAGAACGCTTCCTTCCTTCAGAAGGTACATTTTTATTGCGGAATATTGACAAGCGTCGACATTTGATTTGTGAATCGCAGAAACTTAATTGCGGTAGGTGATTCCTTTTCAGGATTTTGTCCCACGGATTATCGAAAAGGCGAATAATTGGAATTCTTCGACCTTCTAATACTAACCCCAATCCCACTCCCTACCTACTCGTCTGCAAAATATTAATCTGGAATATTCGTAGAAACCGGCCAATTTAAAATTTAATACTTTGAAAAATCGTTTAATAACTTGTTCAATTCCAGTGTTACTCGATTTGCTTTCAGTATACAAGCAAATCAAAAAGTTATAATCGAATCCAAACCGTCCCTTCAACTACAACTTCGCAACCGTTTGCTTGGTAAATATTGGATTTAAATGCGAGACTGCTATGCGGACCAAATTATGTAAAGATTAATTGCGTTCGGTGCAAGAAAATGATTTAGTCTGTGGTTTAGAAATAATAAATGGCAAGTTTTTGTTTCAGCTTGCTGGAATTGCACAATGCATTAATAATTTAGAAGACGAAATTGAAGTGGAATTATTACTGGTTATTACTAGGTTGCTACTTTCAAAGCGGTTATATGCCATCGCTTAGTATGAATCTGAAAAAAAGTTAAAGTTTATTCATTTCTTTTTACCACAGTATAACTTATTTTATCTTAAGTCTAATTTATAGCAGGCTACTTTAAGATTGCTTTAAATAGTAACTTACTGGCAAGAGAAGCGTAGCTTGTGACAATTTAAAAGTCTTTGTAAAATAACATTTTCTTTAGTATTTTATAAACGAAATTTTACCATCATAAATTGTTAGAGAATTTTGGGGTCTGGTACGATTCGCCGTCACCGATTGGCGTCGCCGTTTCGCCGTCGACAAATTCGCCGCCAGGCTGGTTCGCCGTCGGAACATTTTAAAGTTTTAAGTTAGTACAAATAAAATGCGTCGTTTAATAAGAAAAATCATTTGTCATTAATTCAACATTATATTTATTATATATAATATAATGTAGTGTTAGTTACAGTTCATAATTATGTACTAAGCCCGTAATATATTTTATCTACTCCAGTGAGATAAGTAACGCGTTACGTCACTCATTTGACACTATTTCAGTTAGGTAATGAAGCTCATTACACCACTCAGTTATGTAATGGTTTCATTACGCAACTGAGTTGTGTACTGACTTCATATTACGTAAATGAAATAGTGTCAAATGAATGACATAATGACATTTGCCTACTAAAATATTTTTTAAAATGACAGATCTGACATTTCTCTTAATGCACTTTTATCAATTTTAGGCAATTTTAGATAAAATTTTGTACAATACATGTGTGATAATGCATCATTAATATACTTGTGTGCTTACATAACTCGTGCTACGCACTCGTTTGTAACTTACACACACTTATATTAATGATGCTGTTATCCCACTTGTATAGTAAATAACTATTAAAATATCGGTGTTATCATCAAAATTCTGAACTAGCGATAAAATACGCTCGTCTGCATCCCTATATTTTTTTAATTTTAATGGTGGATGATTACCAACAACAAGTAGTAAGTATCCCGTTCTTTCTGCACTTTCCGTAACCCCTCACTACATTTCCAGATTGTTGGGTGATACATTCCCAATTCCAACTGAAGTTTTCTATGTGCGGCCTCCGCATGGTTATTTGTTCGGTCTTGTTCACTGAATGTTCTTTGATTAAGGTTTCACATTTCATGAGGAAAAAGGGGCGGACGTCTACCATTTCCTCGTCTGTAAATATATTAATGTAATACAAGTGTTATAGTATCCATCTTGAAAAACGAAAAAAAAAAATTATATACCTGTTCATACGCCCTACATAGTTGTCTTCAAACCAATCGAGGAGTGGTTGCGGCTCTGCAGGTAAATCATTGGCGAGAACATCAATAGCTTTGTCCAAGTTTGCAGTGGGCACAAACGCCAAAGAAGTTGCCATTTTGGCGTTCAGGGCAAATTGTGGATCGTTATTGTATTCCCTAAGAAGTCCCCTTGCACACAAATGCTTCCTCATATTTTGGACCAAATGAAAGAAACATCCGTTGATGTTCGCGCCTGGAAAGCAATCTTTCATGGCTGTAAATGCTGCTTGTTCAAAATCACAGTGGTTTGCTGCTAGTTGTAAATTTGAAATTAAACCTTTAATCAATTCGAACGTTCGGTTGCATGTGGCTCGTTGTGTGTTCGGTAGAAGGGCATAAACTATTGGTGGTACGCCATTATTTTTAGTAGCCATTATAGTGTACGCTTGGAAAAATAACGATGATGCTATTAAAAATTTTCCATCAGCGTACCACGTATTTGGGGTTTGGAAGCCAGCTTTGCCTTCCAAGTATTAAAATCCTATTGGCTTCTTCTTCGCTATCTGCCAATAAAAAATTATCTTCAATTTCAGGTTGCACCTTGTAAATTCTGCAAGCCTCTGGTAATATTAATTGGTCAAGATTTACAGGATTTGGGGGTGCAGCTTGAGTCGCATTACGTTTACGTCGTAACTATTTTTATTAAGGCGCAATTATTTGGAAGTCTACCTTGAGCAGCTTGTGTTATATTTATAATATAGGCGTTGATTACCAGTAACAAAAAATAAAATATAAAACATGCTCAGATTGTCCTATACTTTAAAAATAACAGTGATTGTGAAATAATATTTTAAATTACCTGGATTGCGCCTTCAGTTGTTTCTGCAGCACGTTTCTTCACTTTCATTACTACTTGTGCAATTTCCACATTAACCGCCGGGGAATCGTGAGAATTTTGCTTGACTTCCTAATAATTTCACCATTTCTAGTATTAATTCTTGCCTTGCACATCCGTTTTCGATCGCATCTCCAAAATTTAACACCAATATCACTTTTACTAAATGTATCAAACATATAAACAAAACTCTCTACAGCAAATTTTTATTTTCCCCTTTTTGACAAAATAGTTCCGTCCATTATTAAAACTTCTTACCGTCACGAAAAGTCTGTAGATACTAAAACGCCCTACCGAAATTGTTTGTATTTATATTACAAAAAAGAGGTGGTAGTTAAGAAAATCCATAAAAAGATCCAGTAATTTGCATCTTATCTAATCTTCTTAGAAAGGATTAAGGCGACCTTTTACATAGTAATTACCTTTTTGTGAAATAAATAACATTACTTCTAATTATTTGTTAAACTGTTGTCATTAGAATTCTATTTTACAGATATATCTTTATTTTTAAGCACTTACAGTTTTTCCAGATAAACGTATGAATTATAGTTATTAAAATTTTACTTTACTGTAATATTTTGTATTTTCAGTTTTTATAATGCCTAAATGTCTGCCTTTTTTAGAAGTTTTTTGTTGCGGGCTCTAATAATAATATTTATCTACTCCTGCTGCACAATGGCCATGAATTATGATTCATAATTCACGGTTTGCAGCCAATCATAAAATTCTATTTTCATTATTCAATAGTTTGCAAATTGCAACCAATCAGAAAATTCTATTTTCATTATTCAATAGGTTGTAGCCAATCATAAAATTCATTCTTATTATTAAATGACTTTTGAAGTTAACAGCTGTCATAAATGTCATAATTCTGAAATTTGAACACAAGGCTCCTATTGCATAGGAGTAGATAAAATATCGTATTATATTCGCGATTATGGCCATTATTCACTCAGATGACTTGCGCCACAAGCCGAAGGCGCGTGGCGCAAATGTCATCTTCGTGAATAATGGCTGTCATAATCGCTCATATAATAATATACTATTATCTACTAGCAACATGATATTGTATATTTTCGTCATAGAAACAAAAATGAAACACTACTCATAACTCCGAAGGGACAAATTATTTCTCCCTTAAACTCATGGTAACAATGCAACTACAATTAACGTCTTAGCAACCATACAATGAGGAAATCCTTGATGTTACTTACATATTCTAATTTTAAATGTCATTATGACATTTTCAAATTTCATACTATTTTTACGAATATGCTAGTAGATAAAATATTGTATGCACCACGGAAGATATTCATGTTCTTTATCTTCGGTTGACTTACACATGTCAACCTCAGGGAAAAAACATATCCATATCTCCCTTAATGCATAAATATCTATTACTGACTTGCGACGGCAAATCGGGTCGACGGCGAACCGGCGACGGCAAATCGTACCAATCCGGGAATTTTGATGCTATTGATAAATTTTTTGAGTCTTTCGTTTATCTGGACTCTTTGATACAACAAGGACTAGAAGGTTTTTCATCCAGAGTTATAACTAAAACTGTATAGAAAATTTTCTAAGCCCATTCGTTAGAGGTAAGTGGCCTTTTTTGGTTTTGCACCAAGTGGTGACGATGCTCTTATGATTACTGTTGTGAGGGGCATTGCCCGGACCCTAGAATTAATATTTAAAGTTTAAAAATTTTACTTCTAAGCTCGAACACCAACTAAGGGGTGATTCGATTTGATGGCATTGCGTTAAAGTACTTATATATTTATTGTTGGTCCAACCTGGCGCGCTGCGTCTTGAAGAAGACGTCCATATTGAGAATATGTTTTACTCGCACTAAAGTCGTTACTAAACATTTTATAATCTTTAATAATGTTACTGTCTGCAGTGGTAGAATAACGTAAATACTTGTTTCAACAACTGTTTGTAATAAGTGTTAGCCAAAAATTGGCCTTTAAACAAACGCTCAATGATGATTACTTTCAGAACAGCTATTTGAGGATTTTTACATAATATATACACTTTGTATAATTGACATACCCTTACTATTGAGTTGCTACACATTTTAGTAGTCGTTTTTTGACTATATAAAGACGTGTGTGCTTTTGTGCTTGCCGAGTGACTAATTTTTGGAAGTCGTATCCCAGCACCAGTTGAAAGCAAGTGTTTCTACATTTCCTGGAGAACTCTGAGTGCAGAAATGTGTTGAAATAGCTGCCGGTTAGATTCTCATAGATTTCTAAAGTTCTACTGATATCGTGATAGTAAATCGTTTACGTCATAAGGGTGCCATTATAAACACATCGCCGGGTACCAGCGAGGGAAGGTTAAGGGTGATTAAGCCCCTGTAATTCGTCATGCATCAGTCTAAGTGAGTGATTTAGGTCAAATTAGATTATTTTACAAGCGGATGTTGTACTATGAGCAAACACAGAGTATTTTATTTCGCGCCAACGTGCGTACAATCACTTTCTTGTTTGTGGTGCGCACTGCGCTTGAGCATATGCGCTATAGGTTGTCAGCATAGAGAGTCGTTTAAAACAGTTGTTATGGAGTGATTTAATGATATGATTGTGTGCGCACTGCGTTTGAACATCTGCTTAGTAGAAATAGTTTTTCGCTAGTGATTTAATATTCCTAGGTGTATAAATGCAAAGTAAAAATAGCCACCAGCTTTCTGGTCTAGTATTACGTCCTAGTTTTATTTACCATTATTTCTTTAACAGGAAATATATCTATTTGTTGTTAATTTGTTTGTAAGAAATGGCATTTTATTTGAGTCAACTTCAGCAGCTACCATTTTGAGCTTAGCAGGAATTCTGGCTAGCTGTTAACCGCAAACTGGGATAAATAAAATAATGCTGCTGAGCTAGCTTGCAAGAAGAAAGGGCAGAATTAATTGATGGAGTGCTTATAAAATCTATTAGATGGAAAAATAGAACGATCAAATAAAAAAGGTACACTTTGATTAAAAAAGAAGGTGGATGCTAAGATAAACCAGTTAGCGAAGTAATAGAGCAAGAGAGATAGAGAGAGAGAAAGAGAGAAACCAGCTTGAGAATTACCTTGGTGGATTTCTTTTGCGTTCATTGTGTGTATAACTTTTAGTTCATCGACTAGATATAGCTGATTCTAGTTTTTAGTAAAAAAAATGGCGGTAGTAACTTAATTTATTGTTATTACTGTTAATATTTATATTATTTAACACCCAATAAGATCAAAATGCAAAACAACATTAGTGAAGTTAGCTACTATGGATGAATCTTAAATTAATCTATCTTACATAACCGTGCACACGAAAGAGGCTGATACACGTAAGGAAACACATTACAAATTTGCTACATGTACAGCACTCTCCAAACGATTTTTAAAATTATTAAGTGGTGCAGTCGACACAACAAAATTGTGTAAGGAATTCCACTGCCCAAAAACTCGGTTCGTTAGGAAGAATTCTCTAAAACACGGATTATTTTTTAATACAAAAACATTTTGCAGGATATGCAAAAAATCACCCGCTATGACATGGTACATTAAAATGAGGTCGCCACATTTACGCCGACTTTTATGGGTTGTTGAATTAATACCTTCAGCCGATTTTCATAAGACAGTCCTCCCTTCAGCTGTGGTAAAAGCAATGTGCCTCGGCATTGAACTGATTCAAGATATTGAATGTCTCTTCGTAGCCACGGAGGCTACACTGATATTCCAAATTCAAGAAGCGGACGGACGAACATACGTAGGATAAAGTTGGAGCGGTATGAGAATAGAGCCCGAATGAAAAGCTTTGGGTATTAGAAAATTTGCGTTTTTAGCTGTACTTACAACTTGAAGAGACCAAGGTAAGTCACTTGTAATTATTGAACCTAAGTCACTTTGTTAATCTACTGCTACTACGCCTCAATCAATAACTTTATAAAGATAGTTGGGGTTGCTTTATCCGATATATGGATATACCTTTGGAAGTGTTGATCGGCAACAACCAGATGTCACATCATTGTTGTATTTTTGAAAGATCATCTTTTGTAGTGTCATAATGGAGAAGCGAATTTTGAAATGTTTTAGGGCGTCGGTAAAAAAAAATAGTTGGAATTAATAAGTTTACGAACATCCGACATAAATGTAATAAATAAAATAGGGCCCAATAAGGATACCTGTGGAACCCAGACTTTGCCACTCTGACGCAAAAAGGTCTATGTATCAGAAACGGAGTTTTTAGGAGTTGGCTTCGAATACCAATGTTCCATTTTGTGCAAAAAGTACTGTATGTGCACTTTATCAAGAACACGTCAGAAATCAATATAGATAACATCCAAAGGCACCCCTAGATCTAAAGCATGATACAAATTTGTGGCCGTTGGTAAATTAGTGGTGACAGAGCGTCCTGGCAAAAACCCATGTTGTTCCGGTGGAACAATGTTGTGCTCAAGAAGAAATGGTAGTCGATGAGTCTTTTCATTACTTTGCATACAATATAGGTAAGGCTAATTAGTCGAATTATTACCGCTCAATATCCCCTATTTGAAGATCGGGATTATTGCACTTTTCCAGACTTCTGGTATATCGCCTACTTCAAGAGATCGTTTAAGTATTAGTACAATATAAGGGGATATTATTCCTGTCGTTCGCTTGAAGGCAATGGGATGAAGACCATTATGGCCTGGGGTAGCAGTTCAGAGTTTAGTTACTAAAAGGCATACATATGAATAATCACAAAAACCTTATAGTTAGGCAACTTAAAGCAGTTAAGAGAAATAGAGGTTGCATACTCATCAAAAATAGACCTTTTTCAATTGAGTTAGGTGGCTATTCGAAATATTTTGAGATTGATAATAAAAGAGAAACCACTTCGTGTTTTGAACAAAAAACAGATTAAGCCTTCATGGCGTCAGCAAAAAAAATCAAGCTAAGAACAGAATCCTAGCTTAAAAGGATAAACTATGCAATTGTAAGGTTTTAATTACTATAATTCTACAGTATATTAAGAAATAATGATTTTTCAGGCAAATAGGATTGATTCATTGGGCAGTTTCTCGCTAGAAAGGCGGTTATTAGTTAACTGGTAGGTAAGAAATAAGGCAATTCATACAAATCTTAAGTGAGAGTATCTTTGGTTTAGCATTTTGGCCTCCCCTCTAATCCTTGCTCTTTAAAATCAACGAGCCATCATGATAGAGTGGAACAGAATCCTCCAGTAACGAAACCTTATGGAAGGCCATAACCGGGAAAGGAGGACCATATTAGAATTGTGTTAATTATTAATAAAAAAACCTTATCAGAGAGTTCAACATCGTAAACAGTGTGGTGTACCTCGGGTCAGAGATAACAAGCGAAGGAAACCAAGAAAGCGACATCAAGAGGAGAATAACTATAGGCTCAAGATGTGCTGGAGGTCTTAACAATTTACTGAAGGACAAAAATATACAAAGAACGCTGAAGTTAAGAGTGTACAGAACGGCGATCAGACCTGTGGTAACCTTCGGGAGCGAGACGTGGGTACTTACAAAGAAAAATGAAAAAAGTTTGGAAATCTGGGAAAGAAAAGTATTGCGTAGAATACTGGGAGGAATAAGAGAAGGGGACACATGGAGAAGAAGAACAAACATGGAACTAAGTGAAATCTATAAAGAACCCAATATAACAACGATAGTGAGGCAAAATAGATTAAGATGGCTAGGCCATATAGAAAGAATGAAGAATGACGATTGAACAAAAAAAGCATTAAACAAAGAGGCGGAAGGAAGTAATAGAAAAGGTAGACCCAAGAAATCCTGGTGCAGTGATGTACAAGAAGATATCAAAAGTTTTGGACTCACAAACTGGAAAGAGAAGACAAAAGACAGAAGAGTATGGAAGAAAGGAATAGAAGCCATAGGCCTCAAGGCCTGAAGTGATGTGTTATATTAAATCAGAGAGAACCACTTCATTGGTTTGGCGACGGGAGTCGTTCCAGTTACAACTCCATGGGCAAGGCAGTAATTGCTGGCACCATGGATTGTTTGTTTGATATCTAGGTTAGTCCTAAAACTTTAGGAATATCCGACATAACAATTTTCATTGCTTGCTTTCTTGCTTGCTTGACGCCACTTTGAGAGCGAACCCGCGGGCCGAATTGGCTGATTTTGGTGTCAATCGACTCAGGGCGACGCAAGTAAGCCAGTAGTAGAGTTTTCAAATTTTTATGAGTGACTTTATGTGGATTTTTTAAAGTGGATTAGCTAACCCCAAAATTAACTCGACACACAAAATGGATCACTCTTGTACAAATTGCATTAAACGAATTATTTCGCGCCCAATTTGGGTGCAGAACGCTAGTATATAAATACTGTTCAATTAATTCATAACATAAAATATGTCAAGTTACTACCAAATAAGGGCATAGACCATATTATCAACAGTCAAAGACTTCATAATAACGTAATAAGACAATTATTTACTTTCTTAGTAGCCAGGCGAAACAAATCAGGTTATAATTTTATAAACGTCAATTGATAGGGGTTTAATGTTATAAAGCAGACATCTATCAAATAATGGGCATTTCTTATACTGTGGAAATGTGAATTGAGTTAAACATGAAACCCATTAACAACATTAATTAAAACTATAAACAGGTTAAGAGGGTATGAAGAGCTCTTTAGATTTATCATACCTGAAAGTGGTTGAATGATAAAATATAGAAAAGCTTCTATAAAACTATAAGTTGATTGATCGATGAAATCAAAATAATAGTAACTTTAATTCAATATTTTTATATAAAGTGAACCGTAGAAATTGCCATACTAATTAACCTTTTATCATGTTAAGCTCCCATTTGACAGAAATATGAACCTTGAATTATAAAATCGAATGTAAATATATATATCAAAGAAAAAATTCACAATTTAAAACAAAATTGTTGGTGCCCAATACTTCTTGTTTAATAAACTAAGACCTTTATGTGAAAGTGAAGTAAACAAAAATCCCACACTTTTCATACCCATATCGCAGCTGAGGATTGAGCTAGTCGGAGATGTGTGAACATTCTAAGGTAGGTTACAATAGTTGGCACATAAGCTATTATCAACACTAGTAGATCCATATATGGAAGAGCTTGGTTAAAGTTGTTAAATGTGGATGCAAAGTAGCATACAAATAGGTTGGTGGCCTTTTCATAGTTCCTCCACAGCAGTCCATCCTTAGTAGTAGTATACTCACTTTGGATTTTAATTTGCTTCTTATCTAACTAGAGCTGGTTTTCTCCAGCGTTAATTAACTGAACCTTAAAATTTACTCTAGCTCTTCGTAACTCAGTGGTCAAAGTTTTCGGTGTATTCTGAAAAACTGAAGATCATCATCAGATTTTGAACGAGAGTATCTCTGCCAAAGCGATTGTTTAATTTTCACTTTATCTATAAGGGCATTAGTTATTCAGAGTCTACGATGATATCATTCTAAACTGCAATACAAAAAATGTTCCACGAAAATTCAACATTAATTGATATAGACCAGTTTTTCGGTATGAGCTCTTCTTTTATTGCATCAAAACCGATTTTAAAAATATTAGGCATGTTCTAATCGTAAATGTGATGAACTATTTATACTGTTGCAATTATGCTAATATGATCAGAAGATCCTACTGGAGGAAAGTAACCTATTTCAGAAAAAAGGTTAGTATCTGAAGTAAGTATCAGATCAAAAAGTGAAAGATTTTGACTTATTCTGATGTGAGTTTGAACAGTAACCATACGCTCCAAACTTGCGTCAAGCAAAAATTCACAGAATGTAGCAGATGAGTCGTTGCATGTCGGAATGTTATTTAGAAACCAGTTATATTGGGAAAATTAAAATCACCAATTAGAATAAAGTTTTAGTTGTTAGATTGGGCCCTTAAAATTTGAATCAGCAAATCCTCATCTTCAGAGGTGGAAGATGGTGGTCGATAAACAGTCAGTATGTTCATTATTTATAGATAATTTGACGCAAAGTGCTTCAATTTGCGTAGTACCAAACGTTAGTGTAGCAGGAAACTCTGACCACACAAAGTTTGTTTGTTCGATTGAAACGATATAAATCGTATACCGTGAAGCTATATAGTGAATTAGGTGTATGTGAAGTGGGCTTATATATTATCGCGTCAGTGTGTAAAGTATTCTAATAACCATAAACAATGGGGATCCACAGTAGTAAATCTTAGGGCCATTATTGTGTTCAGAGTAGGTACACTTCGCAATGTTATTCAATAATATTATTTTACAACTATTATTTTTGCGAGGATGATCCCCAGCCGACTTTGTCTTTCTTTTCGCATTAAGTTCAACATGCAATTGCTGCAATTATTTTGGTCTAAAGTGTTTATTACAATATTCAAATCAACATTTCCTCATCATGAACCCCAAAAAATCTGCAGCTATACTTTTTAGCAGCAAGAGTGATCGAGAGGAAATTTGTAACGAAGTAAATTTATTAGTAGGGAAAGAAAGAATCCCATTTGCTGATGTCAAAAACTTGGGTCTATCTTGATGATTTTAGATTTACTAAACGTATATCGAAATGTCTGCAAATGCCATATAGCTGCATGAAACGTGTACATGTAAAAATTATTTTGTCTAATCTTGTCCTGTTTTCATTATTGTGATGGCGTTTATGATTCACATTTAAGTAGGTTTAATATTTCTAGAATTTAGAATATTCACAACTCATGCTTACACTTCATATTTGGAAAAAGAAAACTTGAAAGAATTGCTTATAAGTTGAAAGATTTCAGCAGATTTAATATAAAAAGAAGGCACTTCCTTAATTGCGCATGTCTTTTCTACAAGATCATCTAGAGTAAATCTCGGATTTAGTTATGCAACAAAATAAACATTAGAACCCACATACATACATTAAATATAGAATTTAAAGGAGCGTTGACTCCACCTCAACATAAGTCAGTATTTTTCAAGCGATCGTTTTTTACACCATTACTAAATGCTATAATTTGTTACCAAATATAGTAAAAGGCTATATGTCATACTTACGTCAAAATAAAAAAAAATATTTTTCGATTTTTTCATGGAAATATCAATGAATTATTGAGGTCATAACAACACACTTAGATAAACTGCTATATCACTGACCACCGCCATAGCTGTTTTATGAGTATATTTTGCCTGAAGCCAAAGTGATATAACGGATCGTTGGCTGTTTTTTTTAAATTTTCACTAGGGTAAGTGGAAGAACAGCGGATAGATCTGTTTTTCTACAAGTTGAATTTTACCCAAGACAATATTAAATTTATTTTAAGAAAATTCTGTGTAATTTTATATAATTTAGTAAAGACCTATATTATTATTCCAGGTAACTTGAAATTAGAAATGTGTGGAGCTGAAGCGATAAGTGGTTGTGCAAAAGTAAACATGAAGAGCCCGAGCTAAGGGTACATCGCACGTAAAGAACACATTTTAACTTTATGTCTGCGTTTAGGAATTACAAGAAACTACATAAATGTAGTATTTCTTCCCATTTTCTTCTGCTCTATTTAGTGCGCTCATGTTGTTTTAAAGTAAATATATTGGTATAAGCAAATTGATTTTTCATGTGCATATGTTTTCAGTCAGATTCACCCAGAGAGCACTGCTGGTGCGAATCAGCTTCTTATTTTTAGCAAATAGTGATCGTTCGTAATCACGACTGAGTATTTAAAAGCATTTCATGCATCTAAGCACGCAAGGCCGACAAACAGGGCAAATTAGTTATTAATATATTAAGGAGTACAAGACATCTCATTTAAGTATAGCGTTGAAATGGAGTGAAACAAACGTATTGTTTTAAGATAAAATAGCACTACCACTTGATTAACCATTTCTCTACATTTGAAATTTTTCGACTACTACTGTACATTACTTTAAGTTTGACTAGCTTTCGGGGCCACCACATAGATGGTCTTATTATAATTAGAATAATATCTGCATTTTTTAAATTGTAAATAATAGTAGTTTACGTAGCAAGTCCGGAAAGAGCAGCTTTATAGGACGCATAGGCAAATTTCAGACCGATGCCGAAAGCGAGGCCTGAAAGCCTACATGTCCTGTAAATGGCATTTCGGGACGAGTTACGTACAACATTTTTAGGAATCTATGTTTCTTCTTAATTTTAACTAAATATTGAATCATATCACAATAAAAATTTAGCATTATACCTCTGTAGAAATCTAGAGACATTTGTAGTTGATTTATTTAATAACCACAGTCAATAAATATTGCAAACCAATCAAAACGTCAATTTTTCAAAATAGTCCTGCAAAGAAAACATTTCCAAAGCCGTCTTGTTAAGAAGTACTCTCCGGCTTAAAAATTGTACAGTATTGCATGATTTTCAGGACGGGTGCCTAAACAAATCTTAACACAAGAAAGGGTTTGTAACATCTTTAATAAAGAAAGCGCAGAGCAAGGAAAGCAGCTTAATCAATAAAAAATTGAATAATGGTTGAAACGTGTTTCAAGTTATATGAAAAATAGGTAAAAATGTAATTATGTTTCTAATAATATCCAAACAGTAAGAGAAAACACTTATGCGCTTGGCTAAGAACGCTGTCTAGAATACTTGCTTATCGTTAGTTTCTGAAGGGCTCGGTGACAGCAGTACCGATTGAGAGCGAAATGTACCCGAACTGTGACGATAAAAACGCGACACCTGTACGCAGGCACGCGAACACGTAGACAGGCACAACACGTACTTATATATAAGGATGTGATCGATTCGTACTTCAGAATGGGTTTAATTAATAGCAGAAAATTTCTTTAGTTTTGATTGTTGGCTTCGCTTTAGCTTAAGTGTTTTATTTCTCATTTTCAGCTGTTATGAAGGTGAAGGCTCCCGCGATCAAAATATGTAATCGGAATTTCAGTGTGCCATGTTACCTTCATTCTTTTTATAATTATAGTTTTGAATTTTGCTTCGAAAATCTACCCGTTATATAAATATCCAATGATTCCCTTTTGATACTGAGTTAAAATTATTTACGTATTTCGTTTATACGAGTATCTGTTAAATTAATTTGTTTAACTCTTTTATTTATTCGCTTTGTGTTCAGTTTCTGTATCTGAACGTTCCAAGGCTTTGCTTTATTACATGTTATAAATAGATAGGTATTTTTAGAAATTTGTGCTAACTTCATGCTCTTTTTTTCTCTGATACAGAAAATGTCGAGTTTAATTCAGTGTGACGCTTGCCGCATGTTTTATCCAGTCGATTTCGAAAATTGAGCAAGGGGTCATTTTCTATATTATTAGAGTATTATTATTATTAGATGTTGCCTGTTTGAGTGTGACAACCATCTTAGAAAATAATGACTTTAGAAACGATTTTTAAGATCACACTCGAATTTTCAAGTCTTTATAAGAAATAATTTATGTATTTAGTGTGTAAAGAGAGCCATTTTGGTATGAGGATGCGAGTTTCGTGCCGAGCGGCAGTGAGGCGCGAAAAAGCAACCGAATACCAAAATGGCTCTTTACACTCGAAATACATACAAAATTTTTTCTACGGTTCTAAATAAATGACAAAATTGTTAAATAATTGAAATTTCGATTTACACCATTTGATGAAGTCATTATACCGTCGTTCATAAAGGCAGCGCAATTTGGCCGGCAACAACTCGTTGGTTGCTGTCTGGGTCGCTTCAAATACTTCAGGCGGGGTGCAATTACCTTCAGATTCCATCTTCAACTTCACAAAAACTCACAAACTCAATAAATCTGTTGCCTGATGATGGACGCACCGTGATGCAATTGTCAATAATTTTAGCCAGTTCCAGAAAAATTACGAATTAAATTAATAATCAGGTTAGCCATGGCGATGCGTAAAGTAAAATGAAGTGACGCGATTATTTCATTAAGACATTGTTACGTGGTTACTAGGGAAAAAATGTGTGAATCTCTAACTTTTCGCATTGACAGTGAGCGCTTAATAGTCAGTTTTAGAGGTGACCGTAGAAAATAGCTATTTATGCAACAAGTGCTAAAAGTCGTCGTTTATGCACGAGACATGTTATGAAACTCAGCCTTCGACTTCGTTTCATAATTTTCATGTATCGTGCATAAACGACTTTTAGCACGCGTTGTATACAATATTTTATCTACGACCTTAATTTTACCGTTATTAATTCTCAAATATCGATTTAACAAAGGTTTGCATCTGCGACACTTTTAATTTATGTCATAATAAACAGTAGGCCACGCGCGGGCGAATGTTTGCGAAGCCAGTGCTGACAAGGTCAGTTACGAAATGTAATTATTAATACTCAGACGCAAGAAGCAACTAGAATAACTTTACAACTTCACTCCCAGTTCGAAATTGTAGTTTTATAACCTCACTTCACTTTTAACACTAGAGCTAAAAGTAAACAGCTGATTTCTTTAACCACGGTAAACTATAAAACGTCACTTTTAGTGAAACAAGCTAACGCTAAAAGGCCTACTTGTAGTAGTGGTCGTAGATAAAGAATTTTAAATGAATGACAACTTTCTCCTCGATTAACTTGTTACAATTCCAGCAAAAACACAATGAAACGAGAGATCTTATCCCAGAAGTAATAATAAAAATTTTGGTTATGCTTTTATTAAGGTGGAGCTCCGTTTACCCACTTGCAGACCCCACAGCGTTCCAATTTCGATAATATCGCCCTTTATTGGACGAGCAATCGATGAAGAGCGATCGCGGGGCTTATTTCCTACAAACTTGATTACGCGTAGGTAATTCTGTCTATCATTACCTGTTTGAGCTGTCAATCTCGCAGCTGCTGCGCGAGGATGTGGCACGAACTAATTTACGGCTGGAAAAGCGACAGTTTTCCCGACTGCCGCAGTGTCATTCGGAGTACGCCTTCTTCAACAAATTGCAACAGGTCAGTCAGGAAATGAAGGGCGGCCGCCTTTGATTCAAAGCGGAAATGAAAAGCAAAGTGGGTGAGGTGCGCGCCCTGGCGGCACAACGTGCATTTAGTAAACTGTAATTAACTGCTGCTGGAGTGGACTCTGGCACCGAAATATAAAATAATAATTAACCTTCACCCCGGTACGTCGTATGTCAAAAGCGCCTAGTTGTAAACAAAACCGATTTGGGTTAATTACAATTACACGTGTATATTCATGTTATCATGTTTTAATGTTACAATAAATATACTCGAGGCATAAGATCGGGTAATGGACGTCATAATCGTGATTATGACGCCACGCACTTAATTTGTATGCACTTACTTAACAACTATTTAAATGACTCAGTAGTATGAGTCACTCATTTTACCTATATCCCGTTCACTCTATTTGTGTTTCTGAGTAGGCTTTGCGTGTGTATTCTTTTAACGGTTTAAGACAGGGTTGATAATAAAAAAATCCAAAGTGACAGCTCTACCAATTCACAACTGCTAAATAGGAAATTGACTGTAAATTTACTACCTGCCGCTACAGAAAAAGAAAAACTAGAGATATATATTTCCAAAGAAGGGGCTATATTGATAGCAAATCATTTACTGATAGTCTTATCTGCCGAAATATTATATAATTGATTTTTTAAGGTTAGTAGGACTTGTTATTTTTAATTAGATCATCAATGACGTGCATTATCTGATCCATTGCCCTTAGTATAGTGCCTGGCTGTTGCCTCGCCCATTGCATAGAAGAATAACAAAAACAATATCGTAGCCAGAAAGCACAAATTAATGTTCTCAGTGAAATTTGGGAAAATTTTCCTCGTTCGTCTCGTGAATGTACAAATCCGAAGTTCGAACGAAATATGACTATTATTACCTTTGCTTATGCAAGCAGCTCGTAGAAAAGTTATAATGAATTCTCCTGCACTTCGTTTCTGCACATTCCAATTTCAGAAGATTTAAACGTTCGAGCAAATCTCACTGGTGTGTCTCCGTGGCACAAGTGCTGTTTAAACTTTTTGATTAAAATTTAATACACAGAGCGCAGCGATTACGAGGAGGTAGTATTAAATAGTTCTCCTAATTATTCGGTACATGTAGGAATTTTATATACGGCATGTTTGAAAGTTCTGGAAACAAAGTTTTGCGTAATGGAGTGTATATTAAACTATTTCGCTACGTACGGTTTAATATCAAATTTACATATTCCCTCATCTTTGGTATTTAACCTTTAGTCTTCCAGTAATAAAACTCAGCCGAATTTTGCATGATATATCAAGTAGCTTAAAACGCATTGTGAATTCCACGAGTACAAGTGAACACGCCAAAACAGCTGATGGCAGGCGTTGCGTAAAGCGCAGCGGGGGGACGGTCGGGCTCGAGCAGCTAAGAGTGCGTTACGTCTAAAAACGAAGGAAGTCATGAAAAATCATTAAGTGCATTAAAAGGTGCCTGTGTGGTTCTGCATTATCAGCAGCCTGTACCTAGTGGTTCTCTAGCTGAAATACAGCCTTCGAGAGAAAACACTTAGGTTTTCCTGTCGACACAGCAAGAGTAAGCTATTTCGAAACACACGGAACTGACCCGGGCTCATCTGGTAGCAATACTAAAGCCAGGTTAGTTAATATAGTTAACTACCTCCATTTACTGTACGAACCAGTAAAATTGAGGAAACCAGAAGCTTAATAGCTAATGACGCAATCTTGCAACACCTGTGAAAGCGAGCGGAGAGGCTACGACGTGGCGTCACCGTCAAGCATTCTTAGTGCGTGCTAGACGCCTGAAGTAGCAAATAGTTAATGGTGCCGTTCTAAGATTAGCCAATTCCGGCTCCAGGGATTTGTGGTTGAAACTTAAAAACATTTTCACTCAGTTTGTATTGGGATTGTAGTCACTAATTAATATCAAAGAAGATTAATCCATTCTTGAAAACGTATAACATGCTACAGTCTTTTATGTACTTTCATGCATATGTGTTTCATTTACAAATTATATCTTTTTATGTGAACTGTTTGGTTTTCATTTCTGACAATGTTTCCATGCACAATTACAGTACTCTAGGTGATAACGAGCAGGCCAGCTAGAGCTATGTTGGCTTACCCGTAGCCACTGTGAGATAATTGTGCTTCTACGACTGTTTAAACTAGCAGCTTCGATATTATTAAATAAAAACTAAATCTGTTAAATTTGATTAAATTGGAGTAAAATGAAATAAATGGTACGGAAGTTGAATATTCTTAGAAGAATGTTGGAGATATAGAATTATTAAAATATTTGTTCTAGTTGGATTAAACATAAATTAAAAATCGTTTGAAAAATTAAATTCCGCCGGTGTATTTGGCGCGCACAAATAAGAGTAGGGGGTTAGTATTATCATTTAGTTGAGCATGGCACGCTCGAGTCAGTGCGAGACAGGACAATTCGTTTTTGGAGTTGGCCAGAGACCGTCAAGCTAATGTTGGCTATTTGTGATGTTAGATTACCATTTTGTAAATTTAGCTATTTGATAAAGCCGTACCATGCGGTTTTGGAAAGTCAGAAGAAATCTTCCATATATCACGTGTGGAATTGACTCCGGCTTTACCGTGGATATCTGGGGAGCTGTTAATTTTTCTTTTGTTCTCCAGCCTGGAGCCCCATCATTTGCCAGCCCGCCTTCATCATTCAACTTCGGCGGTCAGCGGTTACGTTCGGCCAAGATTTTGCGCGACTGCAATTTATGTTTATTATTTTATGTAGTAAATATGTGTAGTCTGCAGTTAACGTAAAATGCACTAGGGAAAACTTTGTACATGTAAATAATGTCAGCTTTGGTATGTAACCGAAGAAGTATAATTCTTAGAAATTGTTTTGGAAACCCCTGCATAGCTACTTCGCTTAAAGGTAGTGTCCTAAAAGCTATCTTAATAGAATCTTTAAAAGGTTTCTGTACGATTTTCATTTGTAAAGCGCAATGCAGTTTCGTGTATAAGGTAAAGTTCAAATCTTAGAGTTGAACACCGCACACTTTTATGGTAGAACCGCTCTACCATAGACATTTAGAACACCACGATGACCGCCTCAATTAACGTGAATTTATCCCAGTTCTTCTTTCATTCTGCAACTCCCTCTCCTTCATGCTGAAAAACTGAGCACTCTTTAAGCTATAAGTTATATGCCGTAAACGGGGATTCTCAGGAAACAAAAGATGATATAAGAACATGAAACAACTTGCACACTGCAACATAAATTGCTAAAGCGGTGGTTAAATCAAATGGGAACTATAACTGCAAATTTATTCTACATATTCCCAAAATGAAACTATGATGATGGTTAAGTTTATTTTCTTAACTGTTACTTTAACATCATATTTCAAAGCGCATCTACCTTCTGGTCTGCACACAATATTTGACATGCCTGACCCAGAGTGCACATTATATTGCTCTTCATCGAAGTTCAAAATATAAGAATTCAGGGAAGTTAAGAAGTTGTGCGGTATTACAAAAGTCATGAGCTATTTGGAGGACAAATTAGAAAAACTATTCTAATTTGTTCCAAAATATTGTATCAAGGAAGGGCCATAGCTTAGGTATGAGCTATGGTATAGTATTTGACGTAAACCAATGTATAAAAAGAGCATTCGGACAAGCGCACATACCGACTATGTTAAATTCTAGCTGATAACAACAAATAAAAACTTGGACAACATTTACCACAGTGCCAGCTGCGGTTTATCTTGAATACAACAATATTGCAATTGTTCACACTGCATCGGCATTTACATCATTTATTCTGTAGATCCAATCTGCATCGACCAACGATTTGAAGCAAAATGTAACGAGAAAATACGAACGTGTTAAAAATTTGGTATGGCAGTGTTGAATTTATTTCCTTTCTTCGATATGTGCTCGTAAAATACTTTATATAATATTATACATTATCTTTTACAATACAATAAAATTACACAATTTATGGATATATCTCTAATTATATCAATAAATTTGTTTTTGTAAGATAAACATTTAATTATGTTTAGATCAAAAGCTATATTAGCTTTGAATAAACGGTTTTGCGGCAAACATTTACGATAAAAATTCTAATTTGAACTAAGGCCCTGCAGCGTTGTTAGCGAAGAAACCCAATTCCTTTCGCCAGTAATTCCCCCTGATTTGTGTAAATCAAGCAAGTCTTGTAATTAAATTATAATGAAATTAAAATTGGTTTCGTTCTTGAAATTGCAGGCACGAGCCCTCCAGATTAGATTCCCAATATTCAAAACACGAAGAAACAGCGAAATAAAGACTTCAGTCGACAGCTGCTCGATTTCGTTAGCGCAGGAGATTCATTGCGTTTTGGTACTGTCAAACCGCATACAGACATCGAAAGCCAACTGACCCTTTTGTAATTTATCACTTGAAGGGCTTCAAATTAAACATGGGCTATTCCTTCCTTTTATTTGCTTGTCTCATGAGGGAGGCTCGATGAATACGACAGCTG
Source organism: Agriotes lineatus (assembly GCA_940337035.1). NCBI lineage: Eukaryota > Metazoa > Arthropoda > Insecta > Coleoptera > Elateridae > Agriotes > Agriotes lineatus. The sequence goes on from CALNHX010000362.1 coordinate 52,423, forward strand.
ACGTATGTTACGAATTAGAGGCTTACAATTCCTCCTGTAGAAGTTTGTTGACAGCAATCTTTGGGCTTTCATTAGATGTTATCAGAAAATTGTTTAAGGACAAATAATAGTTGGGGTAGTTAGGAATTATTACTGATTCCTGTACGGATTATGTGCAACCTCTTGAAGATATGTAGGGTGTTTACTTAATAGATACTACTATGCTGTCAAATCAACTGAAATGATTGCAGCTAAAACAGCTGCAGTTGATGCTTTGCCTACTAGATTGCGTGAAAGGTTGTAGCACTAAACTTAAAACGAGATATGTAATGAAATTACCTAACGTAAAGTGTATATACTGTAATGATATGATGCTTACAGCAAGTCTGATTGCATAACCAACTTACAAATTATTATGATCGATTCAAATACGCTCAGAGTGCCTATTGTATTTATTGCAACAATAATAGTCACTATGAAACACTGATAATTACAAAAAACATGATTATCAATCACTGTAATTAGTTAACGCATGTTAGTAATTGTATAGAGCGATATCCTCAGGGTTTAAATCAGTTAGTATTCAAATTTGTACTCAATATGGCGAATGTAGCTAAGTTTATGATGACTGACAGATTAATTAAGTAACGTCAGGACACAATAATAAACTCGCTTAAGTACACAGTTGTTTCGAAGCGTTACAGTGGTTGAATGTAGCATTTCATTCATATCGAAATGCCAACAATCGATGTCGCAGCTACAGGTGTTATAAAGCATTGTCAGAAGGCAGAGAGAGATGCAAAGAGCTTAAAAGAAGAAATCTGAGAATTCATGAAAAGTATAAGAATGTGCTAGTGGTGTGAATCAGTGTTTTTTAGCTAAGAGTGCAACCGATTGTAAGGTTGGAGTTTCCTGAATAACATTTCCCAAAACAATTATAAATTAAGATCAAATAATATACAATTACAGAGAAACAATTGTAAATCATGTTGCTAGGATGACCTAGAGTGTCGTTTGTTGCTGTTTGTTGGGGAAGCCAAGCCGACAGCTGGTGTGTTGTTTGGCTCCCCGATTTTGATAAATTTTTTTGATAAAAGTATATAATTTGTGCCCAGTTGTTGCGTTTTATCTATTGCCGATATGTGGAGGCCAGCTGTGGTTAAATTGGCAGTATTTTCTAGTGCAGTTCCAGAGTAAATTGGACCTAGAGCTTCGCCTTTATGTGACCGTCGACAAGTTTTGTAGCTGAGAGAAGCAGACAACAAGGTACAGGGCCTAGAAAAGGCTTGGTTTGTAACCCAGAAGTAGGTAGCAGCCGCTGAAATATCGCCAGGAAGAAAATATAAGCTTGGCGTCCTTTTCAACCATGACCTGTGCGTGGTCGTCTTTCGAGCCAGATTCAACAAGACTGGAAGCTACGAGAAGCGGACAGCAAAGTACAAGATCTGGGGGAGACTTGGTTCGTACTCCAGAGACAGGCAAGGGCAGCCGAAATCGTTCCAGGAAGAAAATGCAGGCTTGGCGTCCTTTTGCGGAGACCGGAAGCGAGATAGGCGTGCATTCGAGGAAGAACAAATGCAGATTTGCCGTCTTTTTGCACTTAAAAGTCAAATTCCAAGTTAGCCAACTACTTGATTATATGAAAAACTAAATTATAATTTTCATGAGGTGAACTGGTTGATTGTTGGTTAATTTCTGTTCAAAATACGATGAATTTTCTGTTTTAAACAGCTTCGTTTGGAGTTAATATTTTGAGGTTATCTGTCATTCGTTAGAATAGAGCATTTGGCTTACAATGGTTAAATTCATCTATAGTGTAACAACCTCACCCTGTAAATATGAGTCTCAATTGCTAGCCAGCGTATAACTTTTTATGTAGTTGTAAATGAATATAATATAGAAGGAAACATATCTTTATTACAGTAAAGCATGATTTAAATAATCATATTTTAATTAACCCCATGAGAGAGGCAATATAGAAATTCACAAAATAAAGCTATGCTGCTGTGCGTGCGTGCTCAATATTTATTTATTTATTACATTACAAATAACAAAATAATAAAAAACACTATCTAAATTAGAGGCAGAGCAACATAATACAAAACTATTCATTTACGTGTCTTCAAAAGTACAAAACAGGCAACGCACATTTGACCAGACCATTTAGATATTGTATACTATACCCAAAGGCACTAATACTTCACAGCTTGGGGAAAGGCATTTAATTGTAACAGTTTCTCTAGGCTGCTATTTTGTGGCCTCGGTTGGTCAGTGGTCTCCGCCACTGCAGACGAGGACACAGTGAAATACGAACACCGGAACCGGAAGTCGAACTCTCGCCCGAACGTTCGGATTTTACGTTAAAGTAGTTATAAGTGAAGCCCGCGCTTCACGAACTAATACGAAAGCAATTCCAGCCAGCGGGGAACGTCAGGACGAATGATGAGTAAGACTGTTATTATGTAATGATCTGTTTTTCCTTGTAGAAACGTCCTTATAAACAAAACTTTGGTTAGGTACGAATTTTATAATAAACACTCTCTTTCACCACTTTCATGGTTTAAGTTAATAACATTATCGTTTGATTTGTTCCATGGGCTACATTCCAGAAAGAATTTGGCTGCGATATCTCAAGCCCTTAAATATTCATATTCTTAAAAATATTTCTTTCAGATGATTTCCAATAAAAGTGCAGCATAATGTTGCCCTAGATTTACAGGATAATTATACGCAACCCTGAACTAATTTATAGAAATTGAATACGTGGCGCGTATTCTGTTCTTCCGTATTGCAAGGCTACCTTACGTACTGCGTGGAAAGATTTTTCGGTAACAATTTTGATTGGGTTTCAGGGATTTTCCTCACATTGTACCATTGAAAACAAAATTTACCTAAATTGCTGCGTCAGGTTAAAGATTGAAGCCGCCACTGGCTGAAAATTCGCCTAACTTCTTCGTGCGGTCTCAAGTGAAAGCGGTAACAGTTGGGCAGGCAAATAGGATGCGCGTGATTTTGACGTTTCGTGCGAGATAGCGGCCATTTGACATTCGATGAAATTTTACAATCTCATTTTCAACAATGTCTGTTACCGATTGTTCAAACATAGCTGTCTATTTTAGCTGGCATGCCAAACCTACTTTCATTCTTACATTTTTTACCGTTAGTTAATTATTACATCCGGTTAAGTTTAATATTAGTTAAGTAATGCACGTGTAAATTACCTTAAATTTTGAATATGTAATATTAAGTTAGACGATCTGTTGCTAGCTTGTCACCAGGTCATTACGACTGCGGTTTTCGTAGAATTCTACCGCGGCTAAACGCATAGTCAAGTTTTTTATCTTGTTACAGTTATATCCGACGAAAACTTTTTTGGAACTATATTTTAATAGAAGTAGTCCTTTCAGAATTCATGCTGTATGATTTTATTTGTAAAGGTAAATACAATTATTCAACTTCCCTAAATAAGAAAACTTGTTCAGAAAAATCGCGACGCAAGATAGGTAGGAATTCCCAATTTCATCCCCGGCAGATACGTACATCAGGTAGCACCTACTTTAAAGTGCACGAATTTGCTTCGTATCTTTCAGGATACAATTTGTTTTGACGATGCCAGGCGAGTGTTTTTTTTCAACATACAACCTTCTCCTTCCCACTGATCTAACTCAAGCATCTTTTGAGGCTTGTAAACTGATTTTTCCTGTAAAATATTTTATCCATTTCCAGAGCTGCGATACCTATCATTGCACAGGCGTTTATTTGTTGGAATCTTTAATTGTTTATTTATTTATTTATTTAGTACTTAGCCAACAGCCGTTTGGCCAATTATAGGCGTCGCTGTACATTTTATAGGGACTTCGAACCCCACTAACGACTGCCATGATATTATTATGAATCAGGGACCAACTATTTGCGTGGCAGCCGTACCACGAGGCGCCGAGAGATGCAGCCGTGGAGCTCCCATCCAAATTCTGACCAGAAAGAGCGTTGCTTAACTCTGTTATAAGCCAGTAGCTGCTTAGCAGATGTTTAAAAATTATGTAAGTTTCTAGTTTGTCGCTAAAAATTGGGGAATGCAAAATTTCCAGCAGTTAATGTAAAGTTTTCCTTAACCTTGTGATGTGTGTTTGTCTTGAATAATAATGTGTTTACTTGTAGTGTGTTCTTAACCTTGATTACTGTTACTGTTACTATTACTTGTTACAATAATCTGTTAAGGTCATTTCCAAACCTGGCGTCTAACTTGAAATATTTCAACAAATTATACACAACCTTGAGCGAATTAAGGCTAAGCCAATTATAATAACATAAATGTGGATTTTATCAAACACTATATTTTACGTGGTTGTTTGATAATATTCAGCATTATTAAATTTCTTATATGGAAATATTTTGTATACGCCACAAATATTAAAAAACACGTAAAATAGTTTTACACAGACGAAAAAGCTCCAACAAATTCAATTTTGAGGACTTGGTTACAGTAAATAATTAACAAATTAGAAAAATATCGTGTTACCTCTCAGCGCTCGTAAATTCTGAATATAAATGCGTCTCCCAGGGTTACAAATGGCGTTTTCATATTTTCAGTCAGAACACATTTTATTTCAACGATTTTCATGGCAACTAGAATTTATTAGCACAATGTATAAATAAAGCAAATATGAATATTATTTCGACAATGCAAAATAATTGAACCTAGCGTAAATCATCAGTTCTGTTGTTTCGAAACTTTTTAGTATTTAATTAAATTTGCGTTGCTGAGATAGCGACTGCGGTTTTCACAGTTTACAGGTGTAAAAGCTCATAATAATTTCTCTGGAGCTGTGGAATCATCTTTTAGAATTAGACAAAAGCAAGATACTAAATCCTTTTCCGTCGCTGCTTTGTGGATAAGAGTAGATAACATTGAGTTCATAACAGGTAAATCTGATTCGTTGCTTTTCTCTTACGGATAGCTGTTATAATTGTGTAGTACGTGCTCTAACAGTTTTAATTAAAAACCGTTAATGTCAATACTACTATTGTTTTTCCTCTGCTAATTCAATTTATTAGTGGTTATCTATGCAGATGTGCATTTGTATTATAAAATTTACATATCGATTAACGGTAAAACCAAGGATTTCAATAGAACGATGTTTATCAAAATTATTCAGGTACTGGAAAACTAACATAAATATTTACGTTTTTGTGTAGTAATTACACGGATCAGTGAAAAATTTGTAGCGCAGATATGTTGGTTCATGCATTTATGTAGGTATTTATAAAGGCATTTTACCAGCCCTGCTGGAAAAACTAAAAAGGCGAGCGCTTATAACGTAAATGTTTATTAATGTGGTCAAACTATAATATTCAATTATAATTACCTATTACTTTTGCACTATATCATATTAACAGTTAATGAACACTTCTAAATTTATTTTAATTGTTCGTACACCGTGAAATGGAATATTTTTACAACAATTCGTTACGATTAGTGATGGGCCTATCCGGAATGAATAATGGGAAAGTTTCCGATTGTTCAAAAAATCGGAAGGTTCCGATTATTTCGGAACGTTTCGGAACTTTTCGGAATTCGATTATTTTACTGTTCGGTGCACAAAATTCGGAACTTTCCGAATTCGATTATTTTACTATTCGGTATACAAAATGAGAAAACGAAATGCCAATTTGAACTGAACGGAATACGGAATGTCGTGTTGACTCACTTGACTGCTATATGCTGGCACTAATGGCAGTGGTATTTCGTAGATTAATTATTAGATAGTACACCTTACAGACTTCAAATGCATGTACTGTTTTATACTATCTATTATGTACTTTATGTGCCATTAAACTTTAAAATATCACTACCATTTTCCGAAAGTCTATTAAGGTAACTACTGTAATAATTTTAAAAAATATTCTATTTTCTCACATCCCACTGTGCGACTCAAACTCATAAATTGTTTTACTGGGCGTCCTATAAACCCAAACAATAGATGCCAACGCAGATAAGGGCTTATGGCGCAACGGCGGGTGCTCGCATCGCAAATTTGGACGCACTTCATCTTCCTTCCGCTTGTTCTTGTTTCGCTCGTTTTCCCTTGCTTGCATTTACGGAATGTAAAATAATCGGATGATATTCCGATTTTATAAACATTCCGAAATGGAACATTCCGAGTATTGAAATCATCCGATTATGCCCATCACTAGTTACGATGTCTTCATAGATACAGAATAAATTACAGTGCTAAGCGATTACTCACTTGATTGATTTTATTATTTTACTGTTAGATACGAGAAATGTCAAGTCCACTTTGCTATTCTAAAATTCTTTCCTGTAGTTTATTCCATTTGGGCAGAATTTTTGGGTTACCTAAGTTTCTGCCTTAGTTTTGTACATTTTTGGAGACAATCGGACTGTGAATTGCTTAACCGCCTATATAGTTTTGATAATTTCTTATTGAGAGTTGGCATATTGCTTTTTTTAAATTAAGATGGAGCTATATTTTCAGTACCCATTTTGGGTTATCACTTTATTTTCGATGCCGTAAGGCTTTTTGTGGTGGACGCTTGAAAGAGGATTTCTGCTACAAATCGTCCGCAAGCAGGTGCAGAAGTGGTTTAGTAGCTTTTTGCTTTTATGCACTTTACTGCTCGTTCAGGAATTTAAGGGTAATTTAGAAAGTACCTTTTGACCGCATAAAATCTCAGGTACGTAACCATTTATTGCCATATTTTTATGCGGTTCAACATTCTATTGGATTTGCTTTAGGTGTTTTCAAGTAACCCTACATAGTTTTGAAGCTTTATTCGATATTCTTTCAGCAATTTTCGAATACTTATGGAACCGCCATTGGTGTCTTCCATTGCACGCTCAGGAAAAACACTACTGATTGATAGCAACATATCTATTCTGGTTCGTTTCCTACCTGTGGCAGCCAGTGGTGGAAGTCAACGTATTTCATGGACGAGTTAAACGTTTCTATGTCCAATGAACCCTTCTTAAGGTTATATATTGCAGTAGCTCCACTTTGAGCTAGCCCTTAATTAATTTCATTTTCAAATCAATTATGTTAAATTTTATTTTAACTAATGATTTCAATTGAGTACTCTTATCAGGGTGGTTCGCCAATGTAGTTATCTATTAGTTGAAGTTTAAATTCTATATAAATCCTTGACTACTGAATGACATTAACTTGACTTCTACATTTAATCAAACCAAGTATTGACAATTATCTTTTACATTGACACATCTATTAATCAATTCACCAAAGTAAGTACTGTATTATGTTTATTTTCACTCTTTCTTTCAGTGTTTATTATTCCAAATGCTTTTATATGAATTATTAACACAAACCTTAAAACTTCTCCAGCGTTCACTACAAATATCCAAATACCAACAGCTCCCAACGTTCACAGCTCCCGATGTTCACAGTCTGCAACGCCTAACGCTAGTTCCTCCAATAGTCACAACTGTGATGGCCCATCAACCTTCAAACCGCATCTAACCTGTCAATAACTCCTATTGTTCGTAGAATCCAGTCCTGCTCCCTTTATCAATGTCACCGTCACTCCAATCGATTCCTGGTAAGTTTCAGTAGGTGATCCCAATCTAACCTTCTTTATTCCTCAGATAGTACTCTGTATCCAGCAACACCCACATAACCGTCCAAATAAAGCAGCTAATTCCTTCAAATAATGTAATATTCTGTGTTATTTACTTCCAATTCACTGTATTGCACAATCTCTTCACCGATTGTATGGTTTTATTAATTCCAGGTTATATTTTCATATTTTCACCAAGTAGATTTGTTAATTGCCCCTTTATTTTGTAATTTACCAAACAATTATTTAAAATAAGGCATAATTTCAACCTTTTTATTCTCAAAATTATTTATTTCAAAATTCAATATACATTTTTTATGAGTTTATTTTTTTTCTCACTAAACAAATTTTTATATCTCTCGTAGTTACAATTCTTCTTGCCTTCTTAAAAATATTAATGTCCTATTATTACATGCTACAATTTTGTATTATTATTGCAAGCACATTAATTGTAGCCTCGGCTTAAAACTTTATTAAAACTGAACTCAACCATCAAAACTGAATACTCAATTGATATTTACTTATCAAATTACTTTATTCATTGTCTCAATTAATTTTTATTATTCATTTTGAAATTAACATCCAATCTTATCTAAACAAATTTTGATTGTAATAATCTTCCAAATTTATCAATTTTATATTTTTATTTTGCAACTACCCTTAGTGTATCATAACAATATCTTAATTCTCTGTCATTTTTAACTACATTTGCCCCAGCAAACAAATACAGTAGCACGTGCAACCCAAATTACCAGTTAAAATTCTACCTGGATTAGCATTTTAATAATAATTAACATAACGTGTTGTGCTGGATAGTTTGTGATTTGTTATTTTATTTGTTCGTGTTAATTTGCTGTTATTATTGTTCCCGTTACCTCTCTTCACAGTTTTACAGTACTTTCAATTATATTGTAATGGTATGGCGTTTACAGCAATTCTGGTTGCATTGCTAACATACGAAAACTAAAGAAAGATTCAGATAGACCAAGAATTGGTATTCTATTTATTGCAACAATAAGTCACTAGTAAACATTGATAATTACATAAGACATGATTAGCAATAACTGTAATTTAAATACAGAGGTTAGTAATTGAGCAAAATAGTATCGCCAAGGTTGCGTTCAGCTTATTTTTATTATTTGTGGTCGATATGGCAAATGCAGCTAATTTATAATGACTGCCAGGTTAATAGTGTAACGTCAAGACACGATAATGAATTCGCTTAAGTACAACGGTGTTTCGAAGCGTTACAGAGGTTTATGCAGCATTTAATATTAATATAATTATGCCAACAATCAATAGCGCAGCTGAAGGGTTAGAAAGCAGTGTAAGAAATCACAGGAATGCAAAGAGCATTTGAAACGCAACCTGAGATATAAATAAGACTACAATACAGTGATAATAACTTGTGAATAAGTATTAATTAAACTAAAAGTGAAAATACGCAACAAAAGTGCGGTTAAAGTATTCCAGAATGGCATTTAAGAAAACAATTTTAGAAGTTAAGGTCATAGATTGTAAAAACTTACTTAAAACATTTGTTAACTTGTTGCTATGGAGACCCAGATGGTCAATTGTTTTTTGTTTTATTAGGGAAGCTAAACCAAGAGCTTGTTTGTAACTCCCAACTTTTGATTTGATTTCGAACATTAACGTTTACAATTTTTACCAGTTGTGGAGTTTTATTTATTCCCCAGTATGCAGAGCCCAGTTGTGCTTAATTTGATAAAGTTACAAAGTGTAGTCTCTCAAGCTTCACTTAATTGTGTTTGACTTCGAAGCTGAATTTTGGCAAGCTTTAAAGCTTTCGCAAGCAGATAGCAGTATGCAGTGTTTAGAGGAGCCCTTGCTTGTGGTCTACAAGAAGGTAGCAGCAGCTAAAAGCATTTCAGAGGGCAGGTACGGGGTTGGCGTCCGTTTGAAACGTGACCCGGCACGAGTCCAACTTTCGATCCCGACGCAAGGAGCTTGGGGGCTTCGGGAGGTACAACATCTGTGGAAGACATCGTTCGCTGTCCAGAAACAGGTAGCAGTCGCTGATAGCGTGGCAGGAAGAAATTACGAGGTTGACTTCTTTTTTTATGCATAAACCGAAAATGGATTTGGCAAGCAGGGCAGCCAAGAAACAGATGCGAGTTGGCGTGCCCTATAACGTGAAAGAAAACAAATACAGGTTAGCCAAACAACTTGATTCGATAATTGCATTTTATTATTTACCTCAGGTAAATTAATTGATTGTTGGTCGATTTGCGTTCAAATTGCTCTGGCTCTTGGTGTGTTCGCACAGCTCTGTTTATATTCAATATTTGAGGTTAACTGTCACTCGTTCAAATTGAGCATTTGCTCTACAATTTTAAAATTTATACGGTGGTACAACCCAACCACTGCAGATAATGAAGTCCCAGATAGCTAGCCGGAGCATTAATTTAAATTAGTTGCCAATGAATAAAATATAAAGGGCAACATACCGTTATCATTGCAATTAATTTAACAAAGCACAAATTTTAATTATTCCAAGAGTAAGCAACAATTCATATTAAAACTATATGGTATAATGTGTGACACCTACTTATTTATTTCAATTATATTATCATTACAAACTAATCGCCATAACAACGATATTATTATCATAACAAAATTTGAACAAACTGCATACTTTTTGTGTTGTTCGAAGCCTTTTTTGTATCATAACCTACCATACTTTATTTAAGTTCAATTGAAATTGTGTCCTATTATAAGGGCCGCTATATTTAGTAATAATATAGTGATTATTATTAAAATATACCTATAGACAACCTTTTCATATGGTATTTGGGTTGCATATTCTATTGTATTTGTTTACTGTTTGTAAACAGCCATCTGTTTAAAAAAAACTTACATGCCAGTTTTACTTTCTAAATTTAAACTATTTGTAAAGTAGTAAACGAGTTAAGCTTCCCGGACTGGCGCAATAATTTATTTGCGATTGTCGCAGATGGCCTTCATGATGTGACCAACAGTGGATTATTTATGATTGCGTTCATTCGATGAAGCCTTATTGTAGAAGGAAGTTTCCGAACTATTTCGTTTAATAGTTTTTGAACAATACAACTTTATACTTCGCCGAATCGATACCGACAGCTTTTAAATAGTGACTTCATTTTGTAATAGCAATACAATATCGTAAGCTATTAATTCAATAACTCTCCCAAAAATTTATATTAAAATATTTTACACTTGAATAATTTTTTGTATTCTGCGATATTTTGAATATCACTAACTGAATTACACCGTCCTAAAGTTAGAAGTTTGACAAATTTCCGGAAAGTGCGATTATTTTTATTTTCTAAAAGAGTGCATATCTCCGTAACTATCAGTCCTATAAATAAACCTAAACTGTAGGAAATTTTATTCTCTACAACATTTAGTAAAACTCTTTTGTAGCTAAAATGCACCAAAAGAAAGATATAAGCGAAAATCTGAAGAAAGTGCCGATTTTTTCGGATTTATTAAGATGGCGGCGGGCGCGAAGGAGGGGGATTGTGCATTTTGCATTTTAAACACTTACTAACCATCCTCGACAACATATCAAAAATTTAGAACTACCGGACCTTTTGTAAGGTAACCCCCCTCTTTTGGTCACTATTTAACACTATCTAACACTAACAATTATTATGAATCAATATTGTATAATGAAGCTATTTGTGTCAATAGTCATGGAAAAATTAACTCTGCAGTTACCGCAGCATATTTTTCGCTTCTTACGCAATAATTATTATCAACCTACAATGCTACATTCTCCACAGGCTACACTAGACACAACAATGCACATTTCATCTACAAATATGCGCGCCTGCAGCAAATATTTATTTGCTCATGCACATAACTAGCCGTTATCCGACTAGTCGTAGGAAATCATAAATTATACTTATATTGCTCTAGAAATGCCCTATTGCTTAACATGCAATTTAACAAAACCCTATTTTAATTTTTGCGTTCTGCACATTAAATACTCAATCTAGGCCAGTAATTTAGTCATTTAAACGCTTTAGAGTAATTCAATTATTCAAAAGTAATTGAGTAATTGAATGTAGTAATTAATTACTTTTAAAAAGTAATTATCAAGTATTTTTTAACAAAATTAGCAATTACCAATTACAATTACGGTATTTTGGAAAATAATTCAATTACAAGACAAATCAACTCCAAAGAATTTAATTATTAATTTAATACCAAAGTAATTAATTACTGCCCAGCTCTGTATATAAGTATAAAAATATACAAGTCGGAAATATAAAAACGGTATACGGAAACAATATAAATTGAAAACAATTGAAATATCACTGGTATCACGAAGGCAAACACAGCAATGGTGGTGTAATAGGAACATAGGGGAGAGCTAAAATAATTAGAAAATCGGCTATAGAAATAGCAAACTACACTTGTAGTCCCGTTACCAAAACGGTTCAGTAGTGTACAATAAACATATAAAGAAACAAATTTAATAGGGGTTTAGATAAAGATGTCCTCTATCGTCTGCTGTTATTTAACATAGACATGGCATAACAATGGGAGAATTGAGAGGGAAAAAATATTATAAAAATCAAATTACATGGAGCACAAATTCATGCCATAATTCATACAATATAGCCTGAAAAGAAATTGATACAATAAACTCCTGATGAGCAAAGGTAATATTGGCTGGTAAAATAAAAAGGATGAAGTAATGGAAATAGGCAATAAAACAATAAAAGAGTTGGCGAATTACTTAAATAGTACTATGTGATGGGCTAAAAGAAGCAAAGTTGTGTACAAGAAATCAGATTATTTTAATTTAGTTATGTGTAGAGTGTAAAGATTTGAATCATACTATACATATGCCAAAAAGAATAAAAATAGAAACATTCGAACTATGTTTTCCGTTAAAGAAGAGTATAAAAGCTATTTCATCATTCTACGTTTGAATACCCTTTAGAACAAAGAGAACTTATTAATAAGTTATAAGTGTCACACGGCGATGGCAACTGTATGTATGCTTATTCTTTGTATAGATAATTCTAATGCACCACTGGTTATCTTAAAAATAGCCGTTTCAATTTATTGACTTTTCTGCTTCCGCAAAATGGACAAATTTCAAACACTTTAGGTCTTTAGAAGCGCTAACAATTTAACATTCAAGATTTAACACTGTTACTTTATATTCGCCCTCGCACACATTTATAACATCGTCCCGCGGGTAGAGATCACGACGCTGAGCTCAATAGAGAAAACAGCGCCTCCGATAAGAGGAATAAATTGAGAACAAGCAATGAGGCCAGACATGTGTTGTTGGGTCAATGCCCATTATGTGGTTTTACGTCATGCTATAGTGATTAGAGTCGCCGAACTTCAAGCTACAGACTCATTTTGTCTTGATATTGGTAACGTCACAACTGCATTACCTTCTAATTACAAGTTTCCTGTATAACTTTTGCATTTCACTTGTTTCCTGCACGTTATCCTTCTATGCATACTAAGAATTAAAACTGATACTGGTTTATGTATGTGTTTAAGCGAGTGTTAGCATCTCCAACCCCAGTTTTGAGCCTCTCCCCACAAAGAAAGGCTATGAACACATGTAACCCTTGACGTCACTATTACATAATTCTTTCTCCTTGTAGTAATAGTTTGCTAACGACTGTCCGCTATCCACATGTATTAATGTTTGATCAGTACAATTGTATCATTATGTGTGTGTATTCTGTACGACTTTTAAGCATAGACACCTACTTGGGTCTGCTACCTATCGTAAATGCATTTTCCAGCGCTTTGAAGAATAGATGCTCCCACTGGATAAACAAAATGAACTCAGAAGGAAGAATTATACGGAAAAAATCACAAAAAGGGACTAGTTTAGACAATATTTTAAATTCTTCCCCATCCGCATTAGGTAGATGGGTACCGTAATATTATGTTCTTTAAAAATTAGGTAAGTTGTCTGTTGTAAATTTTGTGTGCCCCATTGATCATGTACAAAAGCTGTATTTATCATGCAGTAGCTTTAATTTATCCGAATTTGATGATACATGGAAGCGATAGCTTAGCAGAAACGTCGATGTAATAAAGACACATTGCAATGGATAACACCGATGCAGTGTGGATATACAGAGCTATAATTTGGACTTTGAGTTTTTAACCCATCCTTGATGCAGCGTGATTTTGTAATTGCAGCAGCCACTGCAGGGTGTAGCAGCAAAGTTCTCCCGTTTGTAAATCTGTGGCAGGAAGTGCGGTAAAGGATAAAGAAGAGCAGCAGGAATGAGCGCAACGCTGCACAGGAAGGATATTGGACACAGCGTTGATCATGTCGCTCTGTTCGCGGCTGTGAATTTTGAAGATGCCAATCTAGTCGGATTTATTCAGGGAAATACGTGTATAAATTCAGATACGGCAAAAGTCGCGCTGCATATGAAACTGGCGAAGCTTAAATAACTCAATCATATTTTTCGCTGCATACATTTGATCATTGCAGGCACGCCATGTTGAATATTTCGAATTTCACGCCATTTTCATATCTTTGACACTGGAGATTTCATTTGCGATTGGCATGTCTGCAGCAGCTCCGGCAGCACGTTGTTGCTCGTAGTTAGAACAAAACGTCGAGAAAATTTATATAGCAAAGGGGCAACTAAGTGTAGGTAGTGATACAATGAATGTCTCTACTTTTTGGGTTTTGTTGCAATACGACGATAATTTGCACCGTAAAAGGTGGCTCTCGTCCTTTGAGGCGCAGCTCTCGGACATAGTCGGAAATTAAAAGGAAATTGAACACGTTGCAGGACACAAACACCTTCAGTATTTAAAACAGTTCCACTAATTGAAAATCTTTTGGGCGTTTCAGCCTGACCTATTCAATGCCAGTTTCATTCAGGTTGCGGACAAGCAAGTCTTTGTTTTGTGTACAAGTGGTTTTGTGCGAAATCGATACCCCGATACCTGGCCCTAGCTTCATCCACGCTAAGCTATTTAAATTTTAAATAAATTAGATAGTTGTTTGGTCGCTCAGTCCAATATTGGTTCAGGCAAGGCCTTGTGCTACAGCGAAACCCTCTGTTTCAACAAAGGTACTGTTTATTTTGAGATATAGTAGGATCACTTTGCTGTGTAGGACCTGATAGATCCAGTTTCAATCGATGGCATACATGCTCGTATGATTACTAAGATAACGTACTGGGAGTTTAGTTAACTTAGGAATTTGCAAGGGTCACGCTCGATTTAGTAATGTAGTAAGGTATTTACAATAGAATTAACCATTGTTGCTCTGTACTGTAGTTTTAATATAATTCAATAAAGTGAATTATTGATTTGTGGGTAGATTACATATTGTCATTTAAAACCATGTAATTAAAAATCTTATAAATACGATAAAGGTAACTATGTGTAGTTATAGCTTGAGATCAACATTAAAATGAAAACTCACGTACTAAAGACTTGGGTTGATTGCAAGGGGCACATTATTTCACCAACCTCTTAAAATACAAAATTACAGAATTACAGATCAACTTCGAAGATTTCTTCAATTCCCTTAGAGACTGTTCGTTCAGTAGGGCTCACGAATGTCACTACCTAACAGAGGGGAAATTTCACTGGATTCTACTCAGCAAGAACCAATTGGATACTCATCACTATACACACCAACGTACCGGCTATCTGACCTACACAACATCCTGGTTATCGTCCCCGTAACAAATTGTAAGTAGTATATCATTGAGAGTTCTGGCACACAGGTGTACAGGTATGCAGGTAAAGGTAGGTGTACAGGTATGCAGGTAAAGGTAGGTGTACAGGTATGCAGGTAAACGTAGGTGTACAGGTATGCAGGTAAACGTAGGTGTACAGGTATGCAGGTAAACGTAGGTGTACAGGTATGCAGGTAAACGTAGGTGTACAGGTATGCAGGTAAACGTAAAAGTTGCAGATAAAGGTAAAAGTGCATTTACGGGTTGAAAGTGCATTTAAGGTGTGCAGGTAAAGGTAAAAAGTGCATTTACGGGGTTCAGGTAAAGGTAAAAGTGCATTTAAGGCGTGCAGGTAAAGGTAAAGGTAAAAAGTGCATTTACGGGGTTCAGGTAAAGGTAAAAGTGCATTTAAGGCGTGCAGGTAAAGGTAAAAAGTGCATTTACGGGGTTCAGGTAAAGGTAAAAGTGCATTTAAAGCGTGCAGGTAAATGTAAAAAGTGCATTTACGGGGTTCAGGTAAAGGTAAAAGTGCATTTACGGGGTTCAGGTAAAGGTAAAAGTGCATTTACGGGGTTCAGGTAAAGGTAAAAAGTGCATTTAAGGGTTCAAAGTGCATTTAAGTGTTAAAAAGAGTCATCTGTAGGTGTTCGAATTGAAATTGAAGCCAGGTAATTGTGAAACCGAAATGATTGTACTATTAGCGCTGTCATTGATACAGTAAAAGTCTGAAATTGAACCCGGATGTATAAAACAAAGATGACATTATTTGCAGACTTCAAAACATATTAAGGTTATTTAGTGTGGGTTAAAAGTCTGAATTTTGCGAATCTAGAAGACATAAAGCGATCATTGTGCTATAAGGAAACTCGTTGATTTGCGATTTTAATTGGTGTTATTAAGCTTACGCCTCCGAAATTGGCGTATATAAATACATATAAATAGCGCTAAATAAGTGTCGTTTCTAGTTGGTTACTTCGTAAACAGTAAAATGTGGATGTGCTATGCGGCAGAGTCCTGGCCTAAACCCACTGATTTACTAAGTACTTTAGAGCGTTTTAAATGTGAGTTTGAAGCTCGTGCATTCCAATGTGACCACGATGCTGTGTATCGTACTTGGGGCGTTGAAGAAGAAGTCGAAAGTTTAAAGAACCAGGCTGAGAAGCTGGAACTTGCTGCCGAGAAAATAGCCGATTTTCTTCTAAATCAAAATTCAACCAGCAATTCTGGGTGTGTAACATGTCTCTGTATGGAATTGCGGAAACTAGGATCTAAAGAAGAATCAAAAACGTTAATGCCATACCGTAATCTGAAGACTCATCGAGAGCACCGCCGCCGTCAGTCTGCAACTAAACGAAAACTCGAAGAAGCTGAATCCAAAGGTATTGCACAAGTTGAAAAACTCGATTCTGTTAAGAATGTCAGTTCCTGCGTGTAGTGCTAAAGATCTGATTGTCTAAAATTGCATGCATACTATGTAGTAAAATAAATAGAATATTAGTTGAAATATGTATATTGTATTTATAATGTTACATAATAATAATAAACATATATATTACATTTGCAGTTACATTGCTAACTTAGTGTTGTCGTTTCCAATGGCACATGGGGAGTATATTACATGATTCAAATTTGGTCTTTCATAGATGTCATCTGGCCCGGGGATGCCTACGTCTTCCGGTCCAGGAGGATTTGTCTTGTAACATTCCAGCGGTAAGGCATATGGGTAATCAGGAAACATGAATTTGCGTACATAGCCTACCTGATTAACCCTTTGGTGGGTCGGACCGCTGCGTTGGAAATTTTGACGATGTTGTTCCGTATACTGCAGTTTACGACATTCATTTATTAGATGCCCCTTATTTTTACAGTAATTGCAAAATTTACGAGGATCGTACATTATCTAAATATGTATACAACTTATAAAACAGTCAGGAAAAATATGTTCTTTATAGGTACTTACAAAGTAGAGAGTAGAGCACCTCACGTCAAACACTATGTCAACTACAAACGATCAAGTATTTAGCGCTATTTATATACGTTAATTTCGAAGGTGTAAGCTTAATAACATAAAACAAGTCAACGACTTTTATGCAGTTCATAATAACACCAATTAAAATCGCAATACAATGGTCGCTTTCTGTCTTTTAGATTCGCAAATACTGTAATGTTTGTTTGTTTAGAGTGTCTGTGATAAGAGAGAGGTCGAAGTCTCGTATTAGCACTGTTCTATATATAAGTTATCATTGTTAAAGTTCTTTGCCTTATTATGCATTGCTCGAGTTCACAATGAGCTATACATATTAACCCTGAGAATCCTGGGTGTTTATTTACAAATACTAGATGGTCTAAACTGAAATTCATAAAAAATATTAAAAATGTGAGATTAAGCGTAAAGACAGACATTTACGCTTAATCCTACCTGTTTAATCTTATACTGGCTCTCTCAACGTACAATCATCGTTTTTATAAAATTTTAGATCAAACACGGTGTCAAACACGGTGTCTACACCTGTCTTATCTAAATGCCTTTTAATATAAGGTGTTTCTTTCCAAACAACTACCATCCTATTTATCTTATCATATGAGGTCAAAGTACAACTCATAACAGATAGCAGCGACTATTATGTTCAACTAGCACAAACCGGATGGGTTTTCCTGGTTATTGGAGGCCCCGCAGGTAAGAGTTTAATTAGCGGTACGTGTAAGCCACATTGAAAGGTTATTTAGTGCGGGTTAAAAGTCTGAATTTGGGATGTTTCAATTGTATGTAATAACATCCTGCATATTGTATTATTGCAGCACAAGATGTTACACTGTAATGCATGCTGCATAATTATAATAAAATGCTTGTAAAACAAATGTGTGATATTCTAAACTACATCGAACAGCGCTGCCCCCCCTTTCTTACCTATATGATATCTTTACCGTTAATTTAGAGTAAAACTTGTACAATCTGTCCAATTTTATGCAGGAAGACGGCTAAATAATAACATAGTAGTACAAAGAATATATTTATTCGCATCATTTTTACAGAGGGCTATGATAGAAGTGGTCCCCGGGATGGGTGATTCTGTTAGGCTAAAATTGCAAGCAAT
This sequence comes from Agriotes lineatus, assembly GCA_940337035.1. NCBI lineage: Eukaryota > Metazoa > Arthropoda > Insecta > Coleoptera > Elateridae > Agriotes > Agriotes lineatus. The sequence continues at coordinate 70,784 of CALNHX010000362.1, forward strand.
TAGAGAGAGGTCGAAGTCTCGTATTAGCACTGTTCTATATATATATATAAGTTATCATTGTTAAAGTTCTTTGCCTTATTATGCATTGCTCGAGTTCACAATGAGCTATACATATTAACCCTGAGAATGCTGGGTGTTTATTTACAAATACTAGATGGTCTAAACTGAAATTCATAAAAAATATTTAAAATGTGAGATTAAGCGTAAAGACAGACATTTACGCTTAATCCTACCTGTTTAATCTTATACTGGCTCTCTCAACGTACAATCATCGTTTTTATAAAATTTTAGATCAAACACGGTGTCTACACCTGTCTTATCTAAATGCCTTTTAATATAAGGTGTTTCTTTCCAAACAACTACCATCCTATTTATCTTATCGTATGAGGTCAAAGTACAACTCATAACAGATAGCAGCGACTATTATGTTCAACTAGCACAAACCGGATGGGTTTTCCTGGTTATTGGAGGCCCCGCAGGTAAGAGTTTAATTAGCGGTACGTGTAAGCCACATTGAAAGGTTATTTAGTGCGGGTTAAAAGTCTGAATTTGGGATGTTTCAATTGTATGTAATAACATCCTGCATATTGTATTATTGCAGCACAAGATGTTACACTGTAATGCATGCTGCATAATTATAATAAAATGCTTGTAAAACAAATGTGTGATATTCTAAACTACATCGAACAGCGCTGCCCCCCCCCCCCCCTTTCTTACCTATATGATATCTTTACAGTTAATTTAGAGTAAAACTTGTACAATCTGTCCAATTTTATGCAGGAAGACGGCTAAATAATAACATAGTAGTACAAAGAATATATTTATTCGCATCATTTTTACAGAGGGCTATGATAGAAGCGGTCCCCGGGATGGGTGATTCTGTTAGGCTAAAATTGCAAGCAATTAACATTTTAACCGATGTAAACGCTTATAACATACCTCTTTGCACATAAAGAATCCCATCCCTTACGTTCAACCATACCCTTACAGGGTATGGTAACGCCAAGCCCGGAATAACGGGCAGCTGTATGGCCACAGCATCCTCAGCGTCTGGACCACCCTGTGACACCACCAACAGCGCTACAGCCCTCTGTGTAAACAATCTGTTATATAATTCGTAATCAATATTATTAAACACTCACATTTTCGAAATATGCCGGATATTTACACCGCACAAGGGTGTAAACCCTGTTACAGACTGGAATAAAATATGTTTTATTTACTGCAACGTTATTATTTATATCGGTTATTACCTGCGTTTGAAAAAGATGTCGACATTGTGAAAACCTTAACACAATTTATACGCAAAAGCTTAAATAATTAATACGCAATCGTAAGCACGCATTTTGTAGTTATCCGGCCTATTCCGCTTTTATAATTGATATTCTAGCCGAAACCTCAGCTGTAAACTTACGCATATCGAAATTCTTTATCCGTTTAACCTCTGATCACTTGTGATAAAGCGGGAGTTGTTTTTAAAATGCGTAAGGAGATATGTTTAAGCAGTGATTATAACATAATAAATGTAAAATCAAAGTTTTGTAACCTTAGCAGAAGGTCGCGATTTGTATGATATAAATGAGCCGAAAAGTGCATTTAGGTTAAGTGACTTTGCAAGTTTGCAAAGTCACTTAACAGATGTGTGAAGTTTATTTTGTCCTGAAAAGGACAGTTTATAAAGCTCAAAGAACCGGAAAAAATTGTTAATTATGTTTTTTCTCTATGTTCTCTTTGTCCTCTTCCTCATCATATGAATTCCAGGCATTTCGTTCGCACGCTAAAGCGTCATGTACCAATCGCATAGCCGTGTACACGTTCCAGGTATCGGTGTCATATGGGTTAACATAACCCAAATGACATGTTTTTTGATTGTGGAGATGGAAAATACGAAAGGCTAGATTATTTGCTGGAATTACAACGTGAAGACTATGATATGGATCTGGAGTTAAAAAGCTGCATCGAGGAAAGGTTGGTGTTAAGAGAAAAATATATGGGCAATTTTCGAACATAAAAGGAACGGAGTTGGGAAAATTTTCATGAATAAATTGATACGGAATTATGGAACTACTTGCTTGCGACTCTACATGATGGGCGAGGAACGTATAGCGTTGTTCTGACATTTATCGTTCCAAGTTTGATTTAAGAATAATTATAGTTAGGATTTTACAAATTAGGAAGGTTTGGTCTGCCTCCCATGCTTTGATAATGGAAAGAATATGTACTATTATCGGGGGTCATTGATACCGTAAAAGTCTGAAATTAGAACCTAAGTATAAAACAAAGATGATATTATTTGCAGACTTCAAAACATATGGCTATTTAGTACGGGTTCAAAGTTCGAACTTAGAACTCGGATGTATAAAACAAATATGATATTATTTTGCAGACTTCAAAACATATTAAGGTTATTTAGTGTGGGTTAAAAGTCTGAATTTGGAATTCGGATGTATAAAAAGCAAACAAACATTACAGTACTTGCTAATATAAAAGACAAAGCAATCATTGTGTTAAAATTGCGATTTTAATTGGTGTTATTATGGACTACATAAAAGTCGTTGACATGTTATTAAGCTTACACCTCCGAAATTGGCATATATAAATAGCGCCAAATAATTAATCGTTTCTAGTTGACATAGTATTGACGTGTAGTGCTCTTGTAAAAGTGTCCTTCTCTACTTTGTAAGTATAAAGAACATATTTTTTCCTGACTGTTTTATAAGGTGTTGTATACATATTTAGATAATGGACTTATTAAAAAAATTAAATTCAGCTGGAAAAATTACTACAAAGCCGAATCTAAAGGCCCAAGACTTGAACGTGGGGCAGAAGTATAGGATTGAAAGCCTAAAGCCGTTTAACTGCTCAAAATTGGGTGGACAAAGGACCATTCTTCTCGAAAGCGATGATTTCACAATATTTTTACCGAGGCGAATTTGTCAAGTTCTAACCGATAAAGAGTGTCTGGAATTATTAAAGAAAAACGTTTACTTTACCTACATGGGACAGGTAGACTTTGGAAAAGCGCAACCGGCTTCTAGTTTCGAATTTCACATCGAGGAATAAATGGTATGTAAACAATTTTATAATTACATATGATTTATTACATTTTTCACATAAAATACAATCTTAGGCGATTTTAGCTCGCTTCTTATTCACATCCTCTATAAGATGTCTTTATACAGTTGCAACATTTCCCTCATTATTAAACACTCAAATTAATTACATGTTAAATACCTAAATGACTTATTTTGTTCCAGAAGTGAAACAATTAAATTAACATCTGTTAGCTGCCAGTTCAATCCCAGACCTTCTCATATCAGATAACGACGACCTCTCAACTCAACCATCTAAAAATAGAAACGTACATATATGGTATGAAAGTGTATTTTATTATGTCATAAATGTTTCGCAAGTATACTTCATACAATTTCGATTTGTTATTGCAAGAATTTGAAACGTATGCAACTGTGAAATGTAAATACGTACCCCTTTGCATTAGAGAATTTAATAATGGATATTTAGTTGGAAGTCAAGCGCTTAACTTATTTTGCCGTGAATTTAACCTCAATTTTGGATGTATAAAACCATTACATTGCAACGATTATGATATTGTATGTAGCAAAAGAACTACACATAGAATTTTGGAGGTGGAGAAAATACGTTACAAGTTGCAAAAGCCGGTTGTAAAATTTGAAAGAGAAGGTATCAAATTTGATTTCATATTTCTTTATGAGCATCCCTCTGATATATTTCAGAGCTTTGATTTTAACTTCTTGTGTTTGTATCTAAACATAACGGAAAAGAAGTACGTTTTATCTACCCAATTTTTAGAGTTCTTGCAAACCAATTTAATAATTTGGAAATGGTCTTCGATAGAAGGCTACGAGTATGCTAGAGAAAGTAGATATTTTAAATACATAACTGATGCATTTGAAAAAGTGTACGTTAGGGGTCAAGAAAAAAAGGAGGTTCTAAGTTTTCTGAATAAAATCGTCGTGAATCTGGAAGATCTCGAGTGTCCGTCTTTAAAAGTTCTGCGAAAAACTACTGCTGTCGTACGCTGCCTTAATCACAATATCCGTTCGCCGGTGTGTGCATTGGAAAACATACTAATTTTATCAGATTGGTGGCGCAATAAATACAATGGAAGTTCAGAAAATATTGCAACCAATCCCGAGTTTGTTGAATGTGAAACGCCATGTTTTTGCTTCTGATCAACTTCCTACAAGAATTGTGCGGCTGGATCTGGAGCGTCTTAAACTTTAAAATGATCCTATGTAAACGAATTCTGATTTTATTACTTGCAGCCTTTTTAATTTGAAATGTTGTACACCTCAAACTACAGTTTTGTAAATTGCTAGCGGATTTTTAGAAAATAAGACATTCAGCTGTTAAGTATTATACGAAATAAGAACAATATATTTGTTTATTACAAAGTGTTTGTGTTTTTATTTCTACTCTGCTTTTGTTTTCACGAATCTGCAATAATTACAAAATCTAAAGCTATAATCCATTATCAAAAATAATTTACATGAATTTGATACTAGTGACTATGAAAAGGACAACATTTTCAATATTCCATTGGTAAATAAAAAGTTATGCAATTTCGCTGAAAAATGTTGCGTCTAAGTCGAAATTCCCTGCTTCCGATACATGTGTTTAAAGCCCACAAACAGTAGAAGTTAGTAAAGATATGACACCGAGTGCATATCTGCATCACCGGTGGCCCTCACAAGTGTTTAATCAATCGTAACGACATTCAAAGCCGCAAGTTCGATTACAGTCTTCTTAATCAATCAATCACGCTTTTGTTACAAAATACGCTTAATCTTACATTCAAAACACACAAGGTTGAATCAGTGATCAAGTTTAATCATTCATATTAACTTTTAATCTTAATCATGTTTAAAAACTACTACCAATCTTGTATCTCCTAATAATCATTTTATTCATTTAATCCCTCCTACCGTCACCTTGATTCGCATTTCTTCCTTAAATGCACTTGCCTTAAATGCACTTTCCGGATACCTTATCTTGTATGTCGAGCTACTAATAATTAATAATTAATGCTAATTTGGATGTACCAGGTCTGTTGAACATAATAGTCGCTGCTATCTGGTATGAGTTGTACTTTGACCTCATACAATAAGATAAATAAGATGGTAGTTGTTTGGAATGAAACACCTTATATTAAAAGGCATTTAGATAAGACAGGTGTAGACACCGTGTTTGATCTAAAATTTCATTTTATTCATTTAATCCCTCCTGCCGTCACCTTGATTCGCATTTCTTCCTTAAATGCACTTGCCTTAAATGCACTTTCCGGATACCTTATCTTGTATGTCGAGCTACTAATAATTAATAATTAATGCTAATTTGGATGTACCAGGTCTGTTGAACATAATAGTCGCTGCTATCTGGTATGAGTTGTACTTTGACCTCATACAATAAGATAAATAAGATGGTAGTTGTTTAGAATGAAACACCTTATATTAAAAGGCATTTAGATAAGACAGGTGTAGACACCGTGTTTGATCTAAAATTTCATTTTATTCATTTAATCCCTCCTACCGTCACCTTGATTCGCATTTCTTCCTTAAATGCACTTGCCTTAAATGCACTTTCCGGATACCTTATCTTGTATGTCGAGCTACTAATAATTAATAATTAATGCTAATTTGGATGTACCAGGTCTGTTGAACATAATAGTCGCTGCTATCTGTTATGAGTTGTACTTTGACCTCATACAATAAGATAAATAAGATGGTAGTTGTTTGGAATGAAACACCTTATATTAAAAGGCATTTAGATAAGACAGGTGTAGACACCGTGTTTGATCTAAAATTTCATTTTATTCATTTAATCCCTCCTACCGTCACCTTGATTCGCATTTCTTCCTTAAATGCACTTGCCTTAAATGCACTTTCCGGATACTTTATCTTGTATGTCGAGCTACTAATCATTAATAATTTATTAATGCTAATTTGGATGTACCAGGTCTGTTGAACATAATAGTCGCTGCTATCTGTTATGAGTTGTACTTTGACCTCATACGATAAGATAAATAGGATGGTAGTTGTTTGGAATGAAACACCTTATATTAAAAGGCATTTAGATAAGACAGGTGTAGACACCGTGTTTGATCTAAAATTTTAGAAAAACGGTGATTGTACGTTGAGATAGCCAGTATAAGATTAAACAGGTAGGACTAAGCATAAATGACTGTGTTTACGCTTAATCTCACATTTTTAATATTTTTTTGAATTTTAGTTTAGACCATCTAGTATTTGTAAATAAACACCCAGCATTCTCGGCTTATTATGTATTGCTCATTGTGCCATTATACCTAATTTCGACTATGTGTAACAAAATCTTGCATGTATTCACCTTCGTATAGCATGTCTTAAAGTGTGTGCATTAGGACATCTGCACATATAGGATATATTGTTACACCGATCGGTCTCTTATAGCTAACTTTTACACATCCGACATGTGTGTTTGAAGTATATGCATTATTTACCTGTACGTACAACAAATGTCGAAATCGTAATTGCACGTTGCAAGACTATACCGGGTGTCCATTCTCAAAGTCGAACATAGGCAATTAACATTAGTACATTCACTCGTTCTTCATTGAAATAATTCATTTTTCTGTAGATAATTTAACAGACGTTGACAGAAAATACCTGATTGACGCCAACTAATTACCAATTCTTTGACAAATGCTATCGAACTTGAAAAGCAAGGCATGGCATATTTAAAAATTCCTAAGTTTTAAATTAGTATTTTAAAATAAAAATCGCATCTTGAATATTATTATTGGTATAATTTGATGCGTAATAATTTTATCTTTCCGTTGATACCATTACCTTCCCTGTAAGTTGAATTGGCGAGCAGGAATCGGCAAAAACGTTCAATACAATGTTAATCGCCTATGTTCGACTTTGAGAACGGACACCCGGTATATAACCATGCTAATACGGGACTTCGGCCTCTCTCTTATCACAGACACTCTAAAAATAGATATAGCGCCTTAATTTTTGTCTTAACGGGAAACATTATCAGTTTCAACTACAGCTGTATGAAAATTGTAAGGTAAAACGACGTGTACTATCACGACAGAGTGGAAAACTTTTCTCACATCGTTTACATGTCTTTCAGTTGTAGACTCTCTAAAAACCCACCTCTCACATGCACTGATTCCTACTAATTCATACCGAACAGTTATCTCACTTTGATATGTAATAATTAATGTTTTTTACTGTGCCATCAGACAATTTCGCATCTTATCAATTGGGGAATTCTCCGTAATCGAAACGGGACTTTAAATTTTCATACATTCTGCATGTGTTTTGTGCATTCACATTACCGATTTCATTGCAAAGTTTTTATGAATCATTCGACTATAGTAGGTTAGAATGGACAGTTGTAGAACCTCCCCCCACCACTTGTCCTTGAGTTTAAGGTCAAGGCTATTTTGCAAGGCTGAACTTCAAGGTCAAGGCTAAACTTGAAGGTCGAGGCCACTTGGAAGGCTAAGTCAACGATCAAGGTCAGCGCTATTTTGCAAGTTCGGTTGCTCAAGGTTATGATCAGTTGTTCTAGGCTATTGTTCAAGGTTAGTTCTTTCAAGGTTTTGCCCTATATAAGTCGCATCGTTTTCTACTACAGCTACCAGTTATCATCATGCCTGCTAGTTTTGGAGATGAGCTTTTTGAAGATGCCCCAGCATTCTACAAAGAGTTTGAGGACTTCATAGCCTCGCAACCGCTACCTTCACAACCTCGTCACCTCCAGGCTGTCATCACAGTCAACTACACGATGATGATCGGCAACGGGCAGTTAGCTGAGACCGCCGTCCTGAGAACGCTGCCAGAACCATTCCAAGGTCTCCAGGAGACAGAAGAGTGGTGGAGCCGGCACGTGAAGCTACCCACAATAAAATACTTATCGAGATTGGTAGATGGCGACGTGGTCGCCATTAATTATTTTTGGATCGAATAAATATTTATATAAATATATGTGTGTGTTCTTTTTTGAGTGTGTATGTAGTTATGTTAAGTTAACGTAAAATAATCTTCAGCGCCATAACTTTAAAGAATTAAAAGAACGCATAAAGAAGAGTAATATTTATTTGTCTTACATATACATTAGACTAGTTTATTATAGTACCAACAGATAACGAAATATGTAACACACATACACAAAATGCAGAATAAAATAACGCTTAAAACAACCGTGGAAACACAACAGGAGCTGTTGGGTGGTTGATGCAGCATCTTCAAAACATCAGGCTTGGTCTTCACTAAAATGGTTTGCCAATTAGTGTCTACTGTATAGGTAGAACAATTGTATTTGATCTTGAACGTAAAAACACCATCTTTCGTAAAGTTTTTCACAGGCAATTTAAAAACGGGAAGAGTTGCCAACGAACTGGTATCCATTTTACGCCACGTAACATTGTGCACACCATCGTTGTAAGCAAGAGACGCCGAACTGCAATGTGGTGGTTGAAGCACGTAGACGACACCATCATAAACGGCCGCGAGAGCGACTAAAAATTTTAGGGGCACCATGTAGAGCGTATGAATGCAACTAATGCACTGGCGATCTTTTGCGACAACAACAGCAACCTTGGTTGGTAAGCGCCCCTCCACCAACTACGTCGATACCACCGCCATCTCCGAAAGTAGTTAACTCTTCGAAAAGTGTCATGGTGTTTAGTAATAGGTCTTGCGCAGTTCGTAAGGCGCGAATGTAATTTGCATATTTGCAATTCTTAGACCAGCGGAGATGTTCAGAGAGGGGTTCGTCATGAGGCTCCCAGTTATGAATTCTAATTCCGCAGTAAAAACATTGCACATCATCTTCACCGTTTTTTATATGAAAGAAACCAACTCTGGCCAACGATTCTGGAGTTTGAACTCCAGTCCAAGTATTGAAGGAGTCTAATCGTTCCAAAAAGCTTTGGAAATGTATTTCACGATCGTCGACGCACATGACTGTAGAAACTGGAGCAACTGACTAACAGCGAGTTAGGTATTAGGGTCCTATATATACCACAAGCACAAAAAAAATCAGACACGTTTATAGATTTATTTAATCAGTCCAACAATAACTAATGTACATTACATCCCCATCTGGTAGTTGCGCTAGAAAGCGCTGGATGGGGACCTCTATATGTTGCCTCCACCACAGGAATGGGTCGCCCTCGTATGTGGTAGGCACCGTTCTCAGGACGGTCGTCTGCCATAGGCGCTCACTGGCAAGGCTCATGGAATAGTCGAGCGTCACGACAGCCTGGAGTCGATGAGGTGATGGAGGCGGTGGCTGCGAACTAAGAAAGTCCACAAACTCCTCGTAGAATGCTGGGGCATCTTCAAAAAGCGCATCTCCAAAAATAGCAGGCATGATGATAACTGGTAGCTGTAGTAGAAAGCACTACTATATTATTATGAAAGACAAGGTCATACAAATCTCCCACCGTTAAAGCAAATAGCCTTGAAAGATGTATATATAAACGCTGGCAAATAACCTTGAAAGATGTATATATAAACGCGGTGTGATGTCGATGGGTAGTATCAAGTTTGGTGGGTAAGAATGGATAAGTTACAACAGTCGGTTGAAAGTCTTAAACAGCAAGTGTTAATGAAGACAGAAGAAATGTGTGTTAAGGTAAAGCAGCCAATATTATTGAACTCAACGATGTATCCGTTAAATAAGTCAAAAAGTAAATTCGCGTCTGTGGGATTGTGTTGTACCAGAGCATCGTTTGTACCAGCAGTTGTAATTAACGGCAACAAAGGCGATTTTGTTCTGTTGGAGCAAGCTGAGTTTAAAGTGCTTGTAGAAAATCAGGGAGTCATATGTAACTACTTTTACAGTAGAGACTGTCAATTACAACCACGTAACCTGAGTGCTGTGAAAAGAATATGTTTTAAAACAATAGGACTGAGGAAAGTTATTGTGCTTCAAGAAATAGGTATATCTGAAGTGTACTTAGGACTCGAATCAGTGTTCGAATGTTGGGAGTTGTTAAAATTGTTAGAATACAAACTGGAGTGCTTAAAGTGTCAAGAGTTTGAACAGTTTTATCTAAGTATAACTCGAGGTATTTGTACTTTACCTGGGGATGTAAAAACCAACATCGAGAGCGTTTTGGATACTCTACGTATAAAATCAGAAAATGTAGCATGCATGTATGAGATGTTGCATTTTTTCATGGAATTAATTAAGTGTGATATGGTAATGAATAAATGTGTACAGTTGTGAGATATTACTTAGTAAGAAATAAAAGTAGTAATTAGAGAAAGTTGTATTATTTCAATATACATACCACGCTAAGAGGTTGCAATAATTGGAGCTGTGAGTTGAAATTCAACGGCCAGCTTGGATAAGGGATGAAGTTGTTGAAATTTGAGTTTATCACCTTTTTGTAAAACCATCCCAATTACTTCGTTAGGGGTGTGTATAATATTATTGATTATGATTGGTGTGTTGCGAGGATTAACAATAACATTATCTATCCTAGCCTTAGTGAAGGGTATAATATATTCGGATGTACCAGTGTTATTCAGACCAAACAATCCACCAGGTAGTGCAGTTTCAGCGAAGAGAAGTAGGTTTTTTTCATAATATAGGTTATCAAGCCCACCCAGGTCTTCGAAGAGGAACACTTGAGAGTGACGAGTAGAATCACTATGCATGTGCTGTCCAAACTTATTGATAGGCATTCTGCAGCCTTGAAGCACTCAACTCAATATGAATGTACTAAGCATGTACACCCTATAATAAACCACCTCGACAGTAAATAACAAAGACAAATAAAACTAAGAAATTTATTTACAACTAAAATTTATAATTACAACTATAACGAATAATACTAAGAAATTTATTTACACCTAAAATTACAACTAAAACTACTCCTCCGGCTTTGTCCTCCATGGAAGGTGTGGCCACATTAAGTTGATGAAGTCGGGCAGTGGTTCAGGGAGGTCTACGTACACACTTCCATGTTCGGTGGAGCGGTCCTCCATCGCCATTTGTTCTAGGAAGGGCTCGATGATTCGTGAGGCAACGAAAAGTTGCCTCCTGTCGCGGTCCTCAATAAGGGCCCCACCGTTAATCGAAATCAAGGCCACCACTTGGTTTTCCCTTCCTAGGAAGTGCAGGAGGGCTTCCTCCAACTCATATGACGGGATGAACCGATTGTAATTGTAAGTTGGGGCCAAGGGCATATGCTCCCCAGCACGGAAATCGTTCCAAGATCCTTGCACAAGTCCCAAGGTTGATAACAAAGGCCACTCATGGAAAAAGCACTTGAAGAACATGATGACCGCACTGGATGGTTGTCGGAGACAGAATGAATGGAGGAATTTTAGGAAGAGGGGGATGAAAGTGGGTAACCTTGGGCTTGGCCTTCGTCTATACAATTCGGGCGTTTTAAAGAAGGGGTACAACGCCTGACCTTGAGAAGGCTCAAAATGCAAAATTTATGTAATAGAAAAAAGTTTTCGTAAAGCTTGATGAATTTTAAGAGTTTTTTGATTCTTGTGTTTTTTCCCTAAAACCTACAGTTTCCTTGTAAAAAAATAAAGTAGATTTTTAAATTCAATAATATAAATATTTGAATATATGTCGGATAATGTGTTTGTTGTCGCCATCTATCGTTAACTAGCTGTTGTATAAAAATAGCTACTAAATCAATGAAGAAATCTATTCCCCCAGATCTTGTTAATGATAGCTGTTCAATTAAGGAAGAAATCTATTCTCCCAGATCTTGTTAATGTTTCCTTCCAAATTAAATGGGGTTACGCTTTCTTATCAACCTCGCGGAAACACAGGTGGAACCCTAGTCTATATATTGCTTAAAATATTTTAATGGAAGGTGCATATAGGGAAAAAAATTTCGTTGGGGTGGTAAGGGTGGGGGACGGGGTTGGGGCAAAAAAAAAAAAAACTAATCTACCTTATAATAATGCACAAAGCTAAAAGCCGTGTTTGCACCATTAAAAGTACCCAAGTCGCGATCAACCGATACTATTTTCAAAACAAATAAAAAAAAAAATTTTTGAAAAATGTCGCACACGAAAATAATTTTTTTTTTTTTTTTTGGTTTTTTTGGTTTTTTTGGTTTTTTTTGGTTTTTTGTTTTTTTTTTTTGAAAAAATGTAAAATCTTAAAATGCTCATATCTCCTTTATTTATTGAGATATTTAAACGCGGTTTTTTGCATTATACTCCTAGTGTCATCTACTTTGCGATTATAAACTCAAACTACAACCTCCCCCCCACCACTTGGGGTAAAATATTAAAAATTACATATCTCCGTTGTTTATTTAGATATTTGATCGGAGTTTTTTTTATTGGGTTTCTATTGCCTTGTACTTTGCGATTTTAAACTGAAACTACCACCTACCCCAACCACTTGGGGTTAAATATTGGAAATAGCATAGCTCCGTTGTTTATTAAGATATCGGAGTGTTTTTTAAAATTATGTATATATTAGCTTTTGCTTTCCGATTTGTCCAACCTTTCCACCTTGTAAATTTTAAAACGCTCATATCTCCGTTGTTTAGTGGGCAATCAGTGTGGTGTTTCTTGAATTATTTTTATCTGAGCCTCCGATTTCCGATAGTTTGTGACAATTGTTTCTAGACGCCGCTATTTCACTGTAGACTTTATGTTTATGTAGGACGCTGACGGTAAGGAACTTTGCGACCGTAAAATTCAAGTTCGCAATACCGACATCCACTGCATTCCCAGACCAAGGCCAAGGTGACGCTGACGGTAAGGAACGTCGCGACCGTAAAATTCAAGTTCTTAATACCGACATCCACTGCATTCCCAGACCAAGGCCAAGGTCAGCGTTCCTTGTTGTTATTGTAAGCACCCGAATTTCAAAGTCTCAAGGCCAAGCTCAGTGCTCCTTCTGGTTATTGGAAACGCTCGAATTATAATGTCTCAAGGGCAAGGTCGGTGGACCTTCTTGTTATTTGGAAACGCTCGGAATGTAAGTCTCAAGGCAAGGACAAGCCCCCACCATATTGTTAGTATAAATACATGTGGTGGCGGTAAGGAGCGTCACTCTTAAGTTTGTTCTCGTTCGTGATGCATCGTTCAGGTGTTGTGATTTGTACGGTTTGTGGTGGTGTTACGCGGGCGCCAGGGTATAGTAAGTTGAGTTTGCGGAAACCGCAGGATGTGGTACTCTGCATCTGTCCGAGAGCTAGCGGATCTTACCCCAAATCCGCACTGGCTCAACCTTCTACATCGAAAGCGTCCGACGACAAGGTTACAATACATCAAAATGTCCAGCTGCAGCCACCGGTTGTAGTGGTGTCCTCAAAATCTGAGGCCGATTTGAGAACATCAAAAAAACCGGTGAGTAGCAGGAAAAGCATGGCGAAAAAGCAGAATAAGGGCAAAATTTTAACCCAACTTGATGCAGTTCCGGGGTGTAGTCCCATCACATCGTCCGCTGAAAAACCGGCGAGTGGTAAAATTTTAAAAGAATGTTTGGTTAGAGGGCAGAAACGCAAAATTGAGCCAAATTTGGAAGTAGATTTATTGATTGAGGAGACAGTAAGGGATTGTGCGATTGAGACTGGACATGGGGCCGTTCGCATCGAGGGTGTGCAAGACACATCAACGTTTAACACGCAAAAATTTATGGATATGCCAAGTCTTGATTTTAACGACGGGATACGCGAGAATTTACCACCACCGCAGAAAAAGGTGAGGTCTCAGTCCCCCAATCCCACACGCCCGGAACAAACTTTTGTTGCTATTGATTTCGGGGATACATTTTTTGCGGAAGACGCTTTCGATGTTGCTGTAGAGACCCAAAACCTCGGATTGGGTATCCAAGTCGCTTCAGGCTCAAGGCGACCGACCAGCCGCAACTCACAACTGGCAACACCGCAACCACTGTCACAGAAGAACAATACTGTGCGCATTGTAGCATCCGAAAGCGGACGAGCCTCTCCGGTGGCGGAAGTTGCAATGGGCACAGTAGCAACATTCGATTCCTCTGTTGCGTCCGAGGACACTGAGAGGGAGGCGGTCGATGTTGCACCATCATCCATTTCACAGGGTGATGGTGTGATATCGCCCATCTCTTCGGTAAGCGACGACGACGACGATGACAACGACGAAAATATGCCACTGACGCAAAACAATTTAAAATCATACCAGGACAGAGTTGCCGCTCAGGTTGCACGAATAGCTGAAATTAAATCCTTGGAACGCTTGAGGGACGGTATGGATGTGCAGTTAGATAATATCGAATTACAACTGGCAGCCGTCACCAAAAAAATAATGAGGGTGAGACCCAAAATAGCCAAAGGGCACAGTCGTAAGGCTAAAAAATACGATGAGTATGTGCAACGGCGCAGCCAGCTGACGCAGCGGCAAGGTGAGGTCTCACGAACTCTAATCAACACAGCGAAGCGAATTTGTGAACTAGCGGCGGCAATTCACTAGACAAACAAATGTAAGTTCCCTTAAATTCCAAAACGACGTAACCTAGTTCCCCATCCCCTCCAGGGTATCAAGGCTTAACGTCCACGTTCGTGGTACCTGGGTAGTGTGTTAGAGTGTGCTCCTTGTATTTACATGTTTGGCTAGGGAAGCGATACTCGGCGAGAGCGATACCTCTAACGTTCTAGCGAAGAGCCTGCCCAGTGTAGAATTGCAATTAATCATTTATAATGTTTCAATGCACCGAATGTGGACAGTCCTTCACCAGAGCCGACAATTTGTTCCGCCACCGGAGAGAAAGTTGTCGTCAACAGCTGGGCCAACCATCTACGAGTGGTGAGTTTAAATTGTGTTGATGTAGAGCAGCACCTTCAGTGTAGTTGTATTAATTACAGGCGACGCTATGGAGACTTCGGTGGTGGGTGGTGAGGGGCCGAGTAAACGCCCAAAACTAAACAACTCCAGTAGTGATGGTATGCGTGCTTGGTGTGTTTGTACAGTGTGTAAATAGTTTGTTTTGATAGGTGGTTTCCCAAGGACGCAATACTGTGACGTGTGCGATGAAAACATTCCTCGAACGTGCTTCGGTGGTCATCTGAGGAGCAATCGTCACACGAGACGGTGCGGCGTCTTTCACTTGGGGAAAGGTGTGGTGGCCCTTCAAAACGCCTTCAAGTCCCGTGTGGCCAGTTATAGGATTTCCACGGAAAATTATCACATAAGCGTTGTGGAATATATGACCGAATTGAAAGAAAAAATTTTAAATTTGATAGAAGGGCAGCTAACCAAATTAACTAGCATCAAAATAAATTTCGAACTCTTCGGGTATTTTATTTTGGAAGCTCAAGATCTACAAGACGTAAAAACTTTTCATACGGCTAACGAGGTAGTCACTCGCGGTACAGACTTGAGCCACTTATATGATAATTTGACTGGAAGGCTAGACGAGAAGGTGTCGGAATTTCAGGAGCGGGAATCAGGTGTGTGCAAGAGATCTGTAGCTTTTTGTAACAATTCTAACTTTGGTAATTTTCTGTATTGTCAGGATGGATCTTGAAGCAGTTGTTGTACATTGAAGTCAACGTCAACAAATACAATCCATTTCGGGCATCCTCGTACATCCCGCTCCCAAAGCAGATTCAGCGCAAGAAAGCGATCGTGAACGTTCAAAACAATGACGATTGTTGTTTCGGTTGGGCAGTAACCTCGGCCCTCTGTGTACCAAAGGGATTGCCTAATCGAACTTCTTCGTATCCGAATTGTCGTCGATTTTTACAATGGACCGATATTGAATTTCCGGTTCGGTTGCGCGATATTTCTAAATTTGAAACAATTAATCCGCAGCTTTCTATAAACGTATACGGTTTGGAGAAATTTTTTAAAGACAATAAAACTAAATATGAAGTTGTGGGACCTCTGTACTACACCTCCTGTAAAAAAAGGTGGCATGTAAATTTATTGCTTGTAACTAACGACAAAGGTAATAGTCACTACTGTTGGATCAAAGATTTGTCTAGATTAGTATCGCGACAAATAACGGCTAGAGATGGTGCAAAGCATTTTTGCGACGGCTGCCTGAATTACTTTAGAACTGAAGCACACTTGACTATGCATCAAAGTTATGACTGTAATCAGGTGTATACTAAATTGCCAACGACAGAGTTGATCACCGACAAGTGTGGTCAGGTAAGACCGCAGAATATTCTCAAATTTGAAAATTATCAGAAGCAATTGAAGGTTGGATTCGTAGTGTACGCGGATTTTGAAACAATTTTGGCACCCGTTGATGCAGGAGACCAACAACCGGATCCCACAAAACCTTATACGATTACAACCTGTAAACACATACCCTACTCTTTCGCGTACTATTTGAAATGTTCGTATGACGACAGCCTGTCAAAATTCGAAATTTATCGGGGGGAGGATGCGGTGGACATGTTTATAGAACGTTTAGATAGAGACGCGCAAAACATCTATTCGCATCATTTGAAAAACGTTGTACCTATGAAAGCTATGTCTGCTATGGAAATTCAAAACTTTAACGAAGCCGTTTCATGTTACATTTGTGGTCGACCGTTTGGTGAGGGGGATGTAAAAGTACGCGATCACGATCATTTGACTGGAGACTATCGGGGAGCCGCCCACTCCAATTGTAATTTAAATTATAAACTTCCAAATTTTATTCCGGTATTTTTTCACAATCTAAATTACGATTCGCACCTGTTTGTTAAACAATTGGCTCAAAATAACGAAGACATTGATGTCATTCCGGTAACTAAAGAAAAGTACATTTCGTTTGGCAAACGTCTTTGGGTTGATGAAATTTTTGTGGAGGGAAAGCGAAAAAACATTTATCTGAGCATCAGATTTTTGGATAGCTTTCGTTTCATGGGCTCGTCTTTGGCATCGCTGGCCGACACCTTGTCGGATGGCCAGTGCGTTGAAATTCAAAATCAATTCGGAAATGGCATCAAATTTGAGTTGATGAGACAGAAAGGTGTGTTTCCATATTCCTATTTAGATTCTTTCCAAAAATTAGATGAGTCTGCTTTACCCTCGATCGAAGACTTTTATGACCGTCTAACCGAAACCCATATTTCTCAGACTGATTACGAACGAGCCGTGAAGGTTTGGGAAACTTTTGGTTGTCAAACGTTGGGCGACTACTCCGATGTCTATCTCAAATGTGACGTGTTTATTTTGGCAGACGTGTTCGAAAATTTTAGAAATTTTTATTTAAAACATTACAAGTTGGATCCAGCTCAGTACTACACGGCCCCAGGATTAAGCTGGGACGCTATGTTAAAGTTTACGGGGGTTGAACTTGAGCTGCTTACTGATTTAGATATGTTAGACTTTTTTAGAAACAGTATTCGCGGAGGAGTCAGCACTTGTGTGGGGAGACAAGCTATTGCTAACAATGAGTTTGTCGGGAATTACGATGCTTCTAAACCTACGTCGTTTATCATGTTTTTAGACGCAACCAACCTTTATGGTTACGCAATGAGACAGTTTCTACCACAACGTGATTTTGTTTGGATGACTGACGAGGAAATTTCAAATTTTGACATTTTTCAAGTGTCTGCCGAGTCCAATACCGGGTACGTGTTGGAGGTAGATTTGGACTATCCAGAGCATTTGCACGACGCTCACAATGACTTTCCCTTTTGTCCGGAGCTTCTCATTCCTCCTGAGGGAAAATTTAAACAACCCAAATTGATTCCAAATTTATATGGCAAACGGAAATATGTCATTCACTACAGAGCATTACAGCAGGCCTTGAATGCGGGTCTGACTTTGGTTAAAGTACATAGGATACTGAAATTTACCCAATCTCCATGGCTCAGAACCTACATTGATTTTAATACTGACTTTAGAAACCGATCGACAAACAACTTTCAGAGAAATTCTTTTAAATTGGCTAACAACTGCGTATTTGGCAAAACATTGGAGAATGTGGACAAAAGGGTTGATGTAAAGTTAGTAAGTCATTGGGAGAAAATTGGTAATAGACTGGGGGCTGAAACGTTGATAGCGCGACCTAACTTTAAAGATAGAATCTGCTTTAATGAAAATTTAATAGCCGTAGAAATGAACAGACTGTGGGTTTGGTATGCCAAACCTAGTTATGTTGGTTTCTCCGTTTTGGATATTTCGAAAACTGTCATGTATGACTTTTTTTATGGGTTTCTGAAAAAACGTTATGACAATAATGTCTCTTTACTCTACACAGACACTGACTCCTTCATTATAGAAATTAAAACCAACAATTTTTATGATGACATGAAACGCAACCTTGATTGGTTCGATACTGCAAATTATGTGGATAATCTGCACGGTATTCCGCAAACCGAGTCTGTTGTTGGCAAATTCAAGGACGAATATGCTGGCGTAGTCGTACGTAGCTTTTATGGGGTCGGTGCAAAATCATACTGTGTAAACAGCGTATCTAAAGTGGACAAGAAAGCCAAGGGAGTGAAAAAGAGCGCTGTTCGGAAGTATCTGACCAGCGAACTTTATCAGGCCGTTGCCGAGAACAAGCGGGAGACTGTCTTGTGTCAAATGTACGTCTTTAAATCCCGTTTGCACACTATGTACACCGACTTAATAAATAAGGTCGCGCTTTCGTCGCATGATGACAAGCGCTACGTTATTCCCAACACTACGAAGACACTAGCGTGGGGTCACTGCAGTATTGCTGATTACAGGCTTGACGAACTGCTGCGGGCAGCCGCAAACCAAATGTAAATTACAGTATGTTCGCGGAACAGTATTGGTTATTATTTATAGCAGACGTCTCACCAAACGAACCCTTTCTTGCGCTTAGTAGTGTATACTATATATATGTAGCTTACGAATAGTTCCTAGTTTGTAAATAATAGCTTTGTTAATATGTTTGTGATTATTATTCTTACTGTAGTTAATGTTGGGAAAACAAATACGCTTACCTATTTTGAATGTTAACGATAAGTTTATATATTTTACAATAGCAGCTTCGTTAAAATGTTAATGATTTCGTTCTTTTGCTGTTGTCGCTTTTGTTGGGAGAAAGATGAAAGTGTTTCAAAGAAATATTGTTTGTGTTTAGTGGCATTAATAAAACAATAATTTACAAAAAAACAGTTTTTTTATTTTGAGAGTGCTACAGTAGTTCTTTAAGTTATACAACATTGCTTTTAGATATCCAAGAGTTGTGTCGATTGTCGAATCCCAACCACTTTACATACACCAAATTTCCTTTTTTCTTCAGAACCTTTTCGACCAGATATACGTCCGAATGTTTTGTTTTCTGCAGTTCATGCTCGTAGAACCCTCCTTTAATTTCCTGACCTTCTTGGTCCGTGAGTCGATAGGTTGTTGGGTTTGTAAGTCGAACAGTGGATATTGTGAATACTTCGTTGCTCCAGCTTGGCGTGTATCCCTTGCTAAATGCAGAACGATACTTGCTGATGCGTACCGAGTCCCCTGTACGAAACTTTTGAGGTTTCGGATCCACGGTCTTTGTGTGACTGTACGCTGTGTTTAAAAGAAGTTTCGCATTCTTTAAGTTCACTTCGGCAGGTTTCATTCCTATTGTGCGATGCTTGGTTGTGTTATACTTTGCTACTATCTTGGGTAGGATATCCAACCATTTGTAGGACCCTAGCAGGCTGAACTGCTTCCACATCATGTTCTTCAGGGTGCGGTTGCACCTCTCCACTATGCTGCTCTTCATGCTAGAATACGTGCTGTAGTGATTGATATTGTGCTGTCGCATTAATCGTTGAAAATCGGTGTTGTAAAACTCTTTCCCCAAATCCGTCTGCAAGTTTTGAGGTGACACCTTTACACTCCTCAGCACTTTACCCATGGCAACTGTTACGTCCTTTCCTGTTTTACGTTTTACGGGATAGGCCCACACATACTTCGAGAAGGCATTAATGACTACCAGAATATAACGAAAGCCTTTATTGACTTTTGCATAAGGGATCATTTCTACCAAATCAGCTTGATATAAATCGTTCAAGCCTTTTAGAATAACGCGCCTTCTCTTGAAATGTGTTCGTGCTGGTTTGTGGAGTTCGCCAACTATGGCTTCTTTAAGGTTCATTGTCAACTGTTGCTTTCTACTCTCCTACGGGACATTTAAGCAGCAGTTGCACGTATACCTTATTGTTTATGGATTCGAATTGCAGTTTATCTCCTCGCCGCAATGTCTTACCGACAAGCGTCTCCTGTGGGATGCCGTTGATGTGTGATACTACCAAAGGTTCGCTGACTTGAACACTTATGATCTCGCCGGTTGTTAACGGAAAAATGTACTCGTTCTGTCCGAAAATTTTGGAATGTCCGCTTTCATCGAACCCACGCCCCACTAGCAGCAGTGGTACTTCTATGTGGAGTTGGTTTACATTTTTTACTTTCATAAAGATACGTTTGGGATGAGAATAATAGCGCGCGCTATGGTAGTGTCTTCCAAATTTGTCTATCGGCATTACTGCTTCGTCGTTGAATGCGTTCTGATCGACATTCCGTCGACCCTAAGGTTTTGTACCCCTTAGAAGATTATTTTCGCGTCTCGTAAGGCTTCGGTGATACGGACTATCTCATTTGAATGACCCGTGTGTCCAGCTGCCTGAGAAGCTATTAATATACGCAACCGATTCACTAATGAGTTGGGATCCTTCCAAGGAACATATTCCACTTTTTTGTCCGTCACTGTTAGTAATCCCTTGCCACGCCGTGATACCTTCGTCGCTGGTCTGCCGGGAGCTCTTATGGTTGAGGAGGCAGTTAGAGGTCGTACTATTTTCATGTATTTAGACCCTGCGTTACCACTAACTCTTTGTGTGGGGTCGTAGTTTACACGATTTGCGGCGGAACGATCCACTAAATCTAGATATTGCTCTAAATCTGCGTTTTTGTATATATTCGGTTTCTTTAAAAACATCAATTCGTACAATCCTGGAGTGCCTTTGTAGACTATTCTGTTGCCGTGGTCTGTAATAACGATATTTTCACCCTCGAACTTGATTTCTTTATTTCCTATAGCAAACTTATCTCCCTCTATGTCGAATCGGACTCCGTAGTGCAAATCGTACTTGTCCTCAGTATCTCGTATCATTCCTTCCACGTATTTTCGAGCTAACCCTTGAAATTGTTCTAAATATTGACCAAGAACTTCCGGTGCCAGCATTTGTTGGATGGTTTCTCTGGCCGCTTGTACAGCACTTTCTTCTGCTGCCGCCTCAGCAACATCCGTCTGCAACTGCTCATCGTATTCCTCTACTGGTTCACTCTCGGATAACACATGCGTCTGCAAAAATCGAGGTGTGGAGGTGTGTGATGGCCCTGGTGTGGACGTGTGTGATGGCCCCGGTGTGGAAGTGTGTGACGATCCCAGAAGGTTTGTCGCAGAAACTCGGCCTGGAGTGGTTATCGCTCGCGGACGGGGCAAGGTAGAGGGAGTGGATACTCTACGTTTAATTGTTATTGGCAAATAATCCACTTTTGGTTCGCCCACTGGCACACCTTCTTGCTTTATAGTTGTCAGCAATTCGGTGAGCGGCTTGGAAAGAGGTTTAAATTGCTCAGCTAAAATCGATTGGGATTGGGCGATGTCTGCTTTTAAAGCTGCGTATTTACGTCTAACGGATTGTCGGGTTTTGATAAGTTCCCTGGCTAAACGCTTATCCATGTTGCAACTCCTTCAGTTGTTGGTAAACTACTACCTTCCCTTCTTTGGCAGCTGTCTATATATTAAAGAAATTGTCGAAACCTTTTCTATATCGTCCCGCGTTGGTTTCGCTTTCTTTATCGATCACTAAAAATCCGTGATCCTCATTCCAACAATAAGAGCACAATGCTTTAAATTTGTCGAATGACATGTCCGTGTTGACATGATCGTCGTAAATGTGCTTCAGATTGGTGTTGTCTTGTTGGAATATGATGATGAGATTTGCATTATCTCTTATGAGCTGCTTAGGAATAGATGAATACGTCTGACATAGATAAAAACAATCTATGTTTCGGTGACGTCCGAAACAAAAATAATCTCGAATTATGCTTTGCGTCTCGCAAGCTACGTCGTCAAAAACTATCACGGAATGTTCTTTTGCTTCCTGGGGTTTGATCACCTCACAATCGTTACTATATTCGAAGAATCCAATGTCTCTCAATGGTTGAAAGGCTTCTCTCAGATAATTATATTTGGGTTGATGGAGTGTTTTCGAATATATATAAAGGTGTCCGAATCGCAACCCATTTCGATGTACTAGTAAACTGATCATGAGGTTGGTTTTTCCAGATCCGGATCGACCTATGACCACACATCGTTTACATCCTTTACCCAGTAAAGCGCTGTGCTTTCTGTAAGTCTCGGATATGGAATTTATTGTGTGATTTACTACAGGTAAGGAACACCCTTGCTTCACAATTTTGACGTTTTCCATCGTTTTCGCTCGGAAGGAAACTGCGCTCTACCCGCCGTGCGTTCTCGTTATATTTGTTAATTCCGTTTGAAGAACATCAGTCGTGTGTAAGTCTTTAAGATGAAAGCTACTAGGCGTAAACAAACCAGTCATCACCGAAGCGCCAAGCGGAAAGGTCGCGGTTTCCTGAATACCCTTATTGACAAATTACCCTTTGAACTACACATACCAGGGTACAAGTTTTGCGGACCTGGTACCCGACTTAAAAAACGTCTTTCTCGAGGCGATCGAGGAAGGAATCCTCTGGACGAGGCCTGCAAGCAACACGACATCGCATACTCACAATCTAGCGATCTTTCGACACGTCACGCGGCAGATAAAGTTCTAGCAGAGAAAGCTTGGGAACGTGTTAAAGCAAAAGACTCTACTCTTGGGGAAAGAGCTGCAGCCCTTGCTGTTACTGGAATTATGAAAGGAAAGACGAAAGTCGGAATGGGTGTGAAACGGAAGCGTACACGGCGAACGCATTCCAAACGGGTCGGTATCACAGTCCGCTCGCATTCAGGAGGAGCTTTAAAAACAAGGAGGAGGAGGAGGCGGAAGCGGTCAAGAGTACTACCTCTTCCGAAGAGAGGAGGCATATTGCCGCTTGTACCCATACTTGCTGCATTAGGAGCATTGGGATCCCTCGGAGGTGGTGCTGCAGCAGTCGCTAAAGCAGTGGGAGACTCAAAGGCTGCTAAAAAGAATCTCCAGGAAAAGGAGCGACATAACAAAGCTATGGAATCCATTGCTCGCGGAAAAGGGTTATATCTACGACCGTATCAGTCAAAAAACTACCGTTGAAGCTGCCGCGCCGCGCGTTAACCAACATCGATATTACAGACTACGTTAAACGCCTAGAAATTCCACACTTTAGGGGAATATTTATGCGGGATGCCCTGCCTATGAAGATTCGTAAACGAGAATGTGGTGTCACTAACCTAGACGATGATGTAGGACCTGGCACGCATTGGACGGCTTACGTAAAAGTGGATACCTTTGTTCTGTATTTCGATAGCATCGGTCGCTTACAACCTCCAACCGAATTAGTGAAATACTTTCGTAGCGATGGTGGCAATAACACGATCACGTATAATTCTAATAGATATCAACGACTCATGTCATACACATGTGGTCACCTGTGTCTCAAATTCCTATATAACTTTGCGAAACCGCTTTTGTCGGCAGTTTAAGTGTTGCGCTTCATCATGTCTAGTATATTCACTCTGACAGGTGATTCATCAATCCTTACTGCGAATTTTGACCCCCCTATTTTCTTAGACGACGGTAGCGAATATGTTTTGGGGTTGTTAAGTTTCGAAACCTACAATACTATTGCTAACATTAGACCTCCCAACAATGAATTTCATCTCGTCGGACTACCTCATATTACTATACCTGAGGGCGCATACGAAATTACGGACATTGCCGACTTTCTGCATAACCAACTTGAGTCTAGCGGAAGTAATGGGCGGGTGCTGCTACGCGGAAACAACAGCACCTTAAAAACCGAAATAAAATCGAACGTTCCAATCGACTTTACAAGTGACAATACTATCCGAGACATGCTGGGATTTGACAGCAAAATTTATGATGCGAATATGTGGCATGCAGGTGAACATGTTACAAAAATTTTGAACATTAACTCCATCCTTATCCACTGCAATATCTCTGTCGGTTCCTATAAAAATGGTAAGCCTGGCCACATCGTTCATCAATTCTTCCCCATAGTGCCGCCTGGGTACAAAATAGTGGAAACACCTAACCCTGTCATTTACCTACCGATCAGCACGAGACAGATCACTAACCTAACTGTTAAAATACTGGACCAGACTGATACCCCCGTCAGTTTTAGTAAGGAAACCGTCACGGTAACATTGCATTTAAAGAAGTTATAATGGGTTTTCGATTCAACCTTTCACCCTACCATGTCCAACCCAGTTCGTATAAGAGACGTTGTCCACAGCCTTGTAAAATCAGTTCAGCTTCGTCCGCCAAGCAGTTAACAAAGGCAAACAGAGACTTCTTGCGATCGTTGGGTTTTAAAGTGCTGTCATGAGTATTCTAAATATTGGGGAACGTGTCCTCGTCGACAACTCCATCGTTAGCAATCAGTTGCACACCCATCAACCGTATACAAACCGTTTCGACTATAACGATGAAATTCGAATTCCAATTCCTGAAGATATGTCAACTCTACCAGGTTTGAGCTATCTATACATAGAGGGAAAATTACGGAAAGCAACCGGTGAAGTTACGACGGCCAAATTTCTTAACAATGGGTTGGCTCACTTATTTAGCGAAATCCGATACGAAATCAATGGTGTCGTTGTCGATTCTGTTACCAAACCTGGTATTACATCTACTCTTAAGGGATATGTGTCTTATACCTCTGATGATGTGAAAAAGCTTCAAAATGCTGGCTGGTTGTACGCCCCCAATACTCACATTACCGATGCACAGGGCAACTTCAGTGCCTGCATACCTTTGAGAATGCTGTTAGGTTTTGCAGAAGATTATGGAAAAGTTATACTTAACATCCGACAAGAACTTGTCCTGATTCGCAGCAATACCGATGCCGACGCTGTATTCAGTGCTACCGTAGCGGAGACGGCTAAAGTTACGATTGACAAGCTGTATTGGAAAGTTCCACATGTCACTCCAGGTCTTGCTCAAGAATTATCTCTAACCAAATACATTGACAAAAATATCGACACGCAAGTAGCGTTTCGCAGCTGGCAACTTCATATCATACCAGGCGTTAATGCCGTGACTCAACATTCTCATGCCATTGCAACAACCACCAAATTGCAAACCCCCAGATACGTCATCGTAGGTTTTCAGACGGAACGTTCGGGGCTCATCTCTAAGGACAATAGCCATTTCGACAAAATTAATCTTACGAATTTCCGAGTTTATCTCAACACCGAACGTTTCCCCTACGATAATTTACATAACAATTATGGCCTCAATCATTACGCCACGTTATACGATATGTACTCCAAGTTTCAATCATCCTATTATAACAAGACCGACGAGCCTTGGTTCACGCCTAATGAGTTTGCTGACAAATCACCCATTGTTGTGATCGATTGTTCCCATCAAAAAGACTACCTCCATGCAAACGCTGTCGTTTTTCGAGTTGAATTTGAAACTTCCGCTAACGTGCCAGCCAACACAACCGCGTATTGTCTCGTTCTTCACGATCGGGTTTTTACTTATAACGCGTTGTCAAAAGCAGTTAAACAACTGTAATTTCTCAAAACCACTTCAGTTGCACCTCGCCTTTTAACGTAACTGGATCGTGCTCCCACCACTTAATACGATGAAGCTCATTATCGACATTCAAGGCTTCAAGACGTCGGATAAGCACTTCAGCCCAAAAGAGTTAGCCGCCTACGACGGTACCTCAGTATCACACTACGTCTTAAAATCACCGTTTCCGTTCACCGCCTTACCATCTCATTTACAACAGCAAGCCCACTGGGTAATGACTAATCACCATTGCATCGATTGGAATGAGGGATTTACTCCAGCATACATGTTTCCTGCAATTTTGCGACGTCTTCTGCACGATGTCACCGAAGTATATGTGAAAGGTCGAGAAAAAGCAGTTTTTCTACGCCGCTATACCAATATCCCCATCATCGAAGTTGAAGAACAACCGGCCCTCACCCCATCACAACCCGCTTGTTTATATCATTCTGCTCCAGTTTGTTATTGTGCTTTGTCTAACGTTTACCATATCTATAATCACTATGTAATGGAATAAAACAACTTTTTAATTTTTATTGTGTTTTTATTTGCATACAATATATACAGTGTTACTACATGGGTTAAACACCTACGTACTAGTGGAAAAGCGTTCTACATAAATTGTGTGCCTATGTTCTGCGCACAAGACGTCTCGCAGTACTTCAGCCACAGTAAATATCTTGCGTTGGAACCGCAACCTATCCATAGCCTCTCGTTGCCACAGTCCTCTCCGAGCTTCTCGATACGCATACGCCCACGTATGCAAATTGTACACCTGATTCTTCGAGTCGTCAAACTGCACGCTCTTCTTCATTTTCCTTCCTCTCTATAAAGTCTTTCACCTCACACATGTGTTCGTCCAGACCGAGACTAGCCATTAAATCTACAAGAAGGCCTTCATTTATGGCTCCGTTTAAAAATAGTCGACCAACAGCAACACCGTTTTTGTACATTTTTTCTTTTTTCTTCAGTTCCTCGTCACTGAACCAACCAAAACCGTATATGGCTTCGTGAGACGCGTCAAACGCCAAATCTTCCAACAAACTCACTAATCGTTTAACCGCACTAGGTACGTCTCTTGCAGTTGGTCGAGCGGCTTCTCTATACCACATCCACATGACTAAGCTTCTAGTGGTTAAATGCGATGTTGCGTGCACATTCAACAGATGGGTAGGCGGGCATCACCATAACTCGTATACGATTTTTTTCACACATTCACGTTCTAATCTCCAATTTTTTAAATACTTCTCGATGGGCTCCATCACATTGTAATCAAACCAATCCCCGTCTGGAAGTGGTACTGTTGGAAAAGTTTTAAAGTCCGGATGTCCATCCAACGTAACGGTAATTTTCATTTGATCGCAACCAAACCATGGAAATAACTCCGAAAATTCCTGGAAATATTTTCCATATAGCTCCCATGTGTCCATGTTACAACCAGACTGTCACGATTTATTCAATAGACTATGATTTATTTTGCTGCTGCACCGTTTTTGTACATTTTTCTTTTTGGTGGGAGGAGGTTCTAGAGTTTGACTTTGAAATCAAGGCCGAGGTGTTAGAGTTCGTCCTTGAAAATAATGTGATGTTGAAAATCATCTTAGCCTTCAACTCAAGGTCAAATCAAAATTAAAAAATAAACCATTTAAAAATTATATTTAGTTAAATGTTACAGGTGATCAATATTTGAAATATATCTCCAGAAGAGCGAGCCATATCCACTCCTAACTTGAAGTGTGAACATGCCGGTTGGTGTAGCGTTAATTTTCGTTGTAGATTTACACGGTAGATCAAATACTGAGACACGTTCTTCCAGCATTTCAGCAAAGGGATGCTTTGGGTGGTAGTCCACATCCAGCGTCAGCGATGTATTTCCTTCTCTAGCAAAATATTTTAAAATGTTTTTTTCCAAATTGGCAATCAGTCGTTTCCGTTTTTCTTGTTGATTTTGGCTATCGCCAGCCATAGCAGTCACTACATACGCGTCAAATTCCAAGTCTAAATTTCTGAGTCCCGAGGAATTTCTCACTATTTTATCTAAATTGTTTTTTGCATCTTCAAACCAGAAAGCACAGCACAACTTTACAGCGTGCTTTAATGTGATTTCATGTGAAGAATCGTCACTTGAAGTCTGATCCATTATTTTATACGTAAACGAATAGTGTGCGAACTTGACGTAAGTTATAAAACAATTAACGAGACCATGATAATGCGCAACCTTTTATACTTTCGATTATCCCGAAGGTCATCGCCGTTTTTCATTAAATAGTTTAAGGACTCGGTGGTCTAATGGTATGACACCTGGGGAGCCAATCGGTGCATTAAAGGGAATTCTAGACACTGCGCCTCAGGAGATCTGGGTTCGAATCCTAGTCGAGTCAATTTTTTAATAAATAATGATTTATTTAGTAGACAATGAGAATAGCCCATCCACATGACTAAGCTAATACCTGCAGACCAAGTTCTTCTATTTGAACGTCGCACCGAACAATGTTACTACCATACTTTAAAATTTCATACATGGAAACAGTGTTCTCGGTTGTTACCGCCAGGTCTTGCAACACACTCCGTATATTGCTAATGCAGTCCCCAGGCAGGTTTGCAATACCCGTCACTATTTTGTGATAAAATTGCTCAAAGTTCTGCGCTTTTAGAACTGCGAATCGCAATTCCACCAGCCTCTGCAAGTCCCACAGCTCTTCCAACGATTCTTTCGATAAGTAGACTTCACTCTGTCCCACTTCTTCAATTTTTAGTATCTTCTTTTCCTGAAGTTCCAAGAATGTATACTGTTTCCGTGCAGCTACCAGCGGAGACCACTGCTCTTCGGAGGAGGAATAGAAATAATTCGTCAGGATCCCCTGATTTTCAATTAGGGTAGCCCAATCCAACTCCTCGAACTCCACCCAATCGTTTTTGTTTCCTCTTATTTGAATTACTGGGGAAAATCCGGAGTTCGCCCTTAACCCCACACACACATACTTTGAACTGGAGTTGTTTAACTTGTACGTTGTACTATTCAGAAGCACTGGACATAACTGCACTTTATGGACTCTCGTAGTACTGCTCGCCACCGCAGCTACTTGCCGACCCTTAACTACTTCTATAGCTTTTAACAAGGCTTCCATATCAGCGTTCGAATGCTACTACCCTTGCAGACTCTTTTACGCGCTTTTATTCTCACATTTCCAAGGTTACATGTGGATCCTTGACCTTGAGCAACCGAACTTGCAAAATAGCGCTGACCTTGATCGTTGACTTAGCCTTCCAAGTGGCCTCGACCTTCAAGTTTAGCCTTGACCTTGAAGTTCAGCCTTGCAAAATAGCCTTGACCTTGAACTCAAGGACAAGTGGTGGGGGGAGGTTCTACAACTGTCCATTCTAACCTACTTGGGACATCTAGGACATCTGGGACGTCTAAGACGTTAGGGACATATGGAACATCTAGGACGGCTGACACATTAGAAACATATGAAACACATGGGACATCTGCGACGTCTGGGACGTTAGGGACATATGGGACATCTGGGACGTCTGGGACGTTAAGGACATATGGGACATCTAGGACATCTGGGACGCCTGGGACATTAGGGACATATGGGACATCTGGGACGTCTGGGACGTTAGGGACATATAGGACATCTGGGACGTCTGGCACGTTAAGGACATATGGGACATCTAGGACGTTTGGGACGTCTGGGACGTTAAGGACATATGGGACATTTAGGACGCCTGGGACATTAGGGACATATGGGACATCTAGGACGTTTGGGACGTCTGGGACGTTAAGGACATATGGGACATTTAGGACGCCTGGGACATTAGGGACATATAGGACATCTGGGACGTCTGGCACGTTAAGGACATATGGGACATCTAGGACGTTTGGGACGTCTGGGACGTTAAGGACATATGGGACATTTAGGACGCCTGGGACATTAGGGACATATGGGGCATTCAGGACGCCTGGGACATTAGGGACATATGGGACATATGGGACATCTGTAAGGCCTGGGACATTAGGGACATATGGGACATCTGGGACGTCTGGCACGTTAGGGACATATGAGACATCTGGAACGTCTGCGACGTTAAGGACATATGGGACATCTAGGACGTTTGGGACGTCTGGGACGTTAAGGACATATGGGACGTATGGGACGTCTGGGACGTTAGAGGCATATGGGACATCTGGGACGTCTGGGACGTTAAGGACATATGGGACATCTAGGACGTCTGAGACGTCTGGGACGTTAAGGACATATGGGACATTTAGGGCGCCTGGGACATTAGGGACATATGGGACATATGGGACATCTGGGACGTCTGAAACGTTAAGGACATATGGGACATCTAGGACGTATGTGACGTCTAAAACGTTAAGGATATATGGGACATTTAAAACATCTGGGACATTAGGGACATATGGGACATCTGAGACGCTTTGGACATTAGGGACATATGAGACATATGGGACATCTGATACGTCTGGGACGTTAGGGACATATAGGACATCTAGGACATCTGAGACGTCTGGGACGTTAGAGACATATGGGACATCTGGGACGTCTGAGACGTTAGGGACATATGGGACATCTGGGACGTCTGGGACGTTAGGGACATATAGGACATCTAGGACATCTGAGACGTCTGGGACGTTAGGGACATATGGGACATCTAGAACGTCTGGGACGTTAGGGACATATAAAACATCTAGGACGTCTGGGACGTTAGGGACATATGGGACATTTAGGACGTCTGGGACGTCAGGGAAGTTAGGGACATACGGGACAGCTGGGACGTCTGGGACGTTAGGGACATATAAAACATCTAGGACGTCTGGGACGTTAGGGACATATGGGACATTTAGGACGTCTGGGACGTCAGGGAAGTTAGGGACATACGGGACGGCTGGGACGTCTGGGACGTTAGGGACATATGGGACATTTAGGACGTCTTAGACGTTAGGGACATATGGAACATCTATGACGTCTGGGACGTCTGGAACGTTAAAAACATATGGGACATTTAGGACGCCTATGACATTAGGGACATATGGGACATATGGGACATCTGGGACGCCTCGGACATTAGGGACATATGGAACATATGGGACATCAGGGACGTCTGGGACGTTAGGGACATATGGGACATCTGGGACGTCCGGGACGTTAATGACATATGGAACATCTAGGGCGTCTGGGATGTCTGGGACGTTAAGGACATATGGGACGATTAGGTCGCCTGGGACAGTAGGGACCTATGGGACATCTGGGACGTCTGGGACTTTAAGGACATATGGGACATCTATGACGTCTGGGACGTCTGGAACGTTAAGGACATATGGGATATTTAGGACGCCTGGGACATTATGGACGTATGGGACATATGGGACATCTGGGACGCCTCGGACATTAGGAACATATGGGACATATGGGACATCTAGGACGTCTGGGACGTTAGGGACATATGGGACATCTGGGACGTCCGGGACGTTAATGACATATGGGACATCTAGGGCGTCTGGGACGTCTGTGACGTTAAGGACATATGGGACGATTAGGACGCCTGGGACATTAGGGACCTATGGGACATCTGGGACGTCTGGAACGTTAAGGACATATGGGACATCTTGGACGTCTGGACGTTAAGTACATATGGGACATCTAGGACATCTGGGACGTCTGGGACTTTAGGGACATATGGAACATATAGGACGCCTGGGACATTAGACACATATGGGACATAGGTATGGGACATCTGGGACGTCTGGGACGTTAAGGACATTTGGGACATCTAGGACGTCTGGACCGTCCGGAACGTTAGGGACATATGGGACATTTAGGACGCCTGGGACATTAGGGACATTTGGGACATATGGGACATCTGGGACGCCTGGGACATTAGGGACATATGGGACATATTGAACATTTGGGACGTCTGGAACGTTACGGACATATGGGACATTTGGGACGCCTGGGACGTTAAGGACATATGGGACATTTAGGACGCCTGGGACATTAGGGACATATGGGACATAGGGGATATCTGGGACGTCTGGGAAGTTAAGGACATATGGGACATCTAGGACGTCTGGGACGTCTGGGACGTTAGGGACATATAGGACCTATAGGACATATGGGACGTCTGGGACGTTAGGGATATATGGGACATCTGGGACGCCTGGGACGTTAAGGACATATGGGACATCTAGGACGTCTGGGACGTATGGGACGTTAGGGACATATGCACATCTGGGACGCCTGGGACATTAGGGAAATATGGCATGTCTGGGACGTTAGGGACATATGGGACATCTGGGACGTCTGGGACGTTAAGGACATATGGGACATCTAGGACGTCTGGGACGTGTGGGACGTCTGGGACTTTAGGGACATATGGAACATCTAGGACGCCTGGGACATTAGAAACATATGGGACATATGGGACATCTGGGACGTCTGGGACGTTAAGGACATTTGGGACATCTAGGACGTCTGGACCGTCTGGAACGTCTGGGACGTCTGAGACGTTAGGGAAATATGGGACATCCGGGACGTCTTGGACGTTAGGGACATATAGGACATCTAGGACGTCTGAGACGTCTGGGACGTTAGGGACGTATGGGACATCTAGGACGTCTGGGATATTAGGGACATATGGGACATTTAGGACGTCTGGGACGTCTGGGACGTTAAGGACATATGGGACATTTAGGACGCCTGAGACGTTAGGGACATATGGGACATACGGGACATCTGGGACATATGGGACGTTAAGGTCATGTGGGACATCTAGGACGTCTGGGACGTTAAGGACATATGGGACATCTAGGACGTTTGGGACGTCTGGGACGTTAAGAACATATGGGACATTTAGGACGCCTGGGACATTAGGGACATATGGAACATATGGGACATCTGGGACGTATGGGACGCTAAGGACATGTGGAACATCTAGGACGTCTGGGACGTTAAGGACATATGGGACATCTAGGACGTTTGGGACGTCTGGGAGGTTAAGGACATATAGGACATTTAGGACGTCTGGGACATGTGGGGCATATGGGACATCTGGGACGCCTGGGACGTCTGGGACGTTAAGTACATATGGGACATATGGGACAGCTGGGACGTCTAAGACGTTAGGTACATATGGGACATCTGGGACGTCTTGGACGTCTGGGACGTTAGGTACATATGGGACATATGGGACATCTGGGACGTCTGGGACGTTAGGGAAATATGGGACATCTGGGACGTTTGGGACGTCTGGGACGTTAGGTACATATGGGACATATGGGACATCTGGGACGTCTAAGACGTTAGGTACAATGGGACATCTGAGACGTCTTGGACGTCTGGGACGTTAGGTACATATGGGACATATAGGACATCTGGGACTTCTGGAACGTCTGGGACGTTAGGTACATATGGGACATATGGGATATCTGGGACGCCTAATACGTTAGGTACATATGAGACATTTGGGACGTCTTGGACGTTAAGGACATATGGGACATCTGGAACGTTTGGGACGTTAAAAACATATGGGACATCTGGGACGTCTGGGATGCTAGGGACATATGGGACATCTGGGACGTCTGGGACGTTAAGGGCATATGGGAAATCTAGGACGTCGGGGACGTCTGGGACGTTAAAGACATATGGGACATCTAGGGCGTCTGGGACGTCTGTGACGTTAAGGACATATGGGACGATTAGGACGCCTGGGACATTAGGGACCTATGGGACTTCTGGGACGTCTGGAACGTTAAGGACATATGGGACATCTGGGACGTCTGGGACGTTAAGTACATATGGGACATCTAGGACATCTGGGACGTCTGGGACTTTAGGGACATATGGAACATCTAGGACGCCTGGGACATTAGAAACATATGGGACATATGGGACATCTGGAACGTCTGGGACGTTAAGAACATTTGGGACATCTAGGACGTCTGGACCGTCTGGAACGTTAAGGACATATGGAACATCTAGGACGCCTGGGACATTAGGGACATTTGGGACATATGGGACATCTGGGACGCCTGAGACATTAGGGACATATGGGACATATTGAACATCTGGGACGTCTGGGACGTTACGGACATATGGGACATCTGGGACGCCTGGAACGTTAAGGACATATGGGACACTTAGGACGCCTGGGACATTAGGGACATATGGGACATAGGGGATATCTGGGACGTCTGGGACGTTAAGGACATATGGGACATCTAGGACGTCTGGGACGTCTGGGACGTTAGGGACATATAGGACCTATAGGACATATGGGACGTCTGGGACGTTAGGGATATATGGGACATCTGGGACGTCTGGGACGTTAAGGACATATGGGACATCTAGGACGTCTGGGACGTATGGGACGTTAGGGACATATGCACATCTGGGACGCCTGGGTCATTAGGGACATATGGGACATATGGGACATATGGGACGTCTGGGACGTTAGGGACATATGGGACATCTGGGACGTCTGGGACGTTAAGGACATATGGGACAACTAGGACGTCTGGGACGTCTGGGACGTTTGGGACTTTAGGGACATATGGAACATCTAGGACGCCTGGGACATTAAAAACATATGGGACATATGGGACATCTGGGACGTCTGGGACGTTAAGGACATTTGGGACATTTAAAACGTTTGGGACATTAGCGACATATGGGACATATGGGACATCTGGGACACCTGGGACATTAGGGACATATGAGACATATGGGACATCTGGGACGTCTGAGTCGTTGAGGACATATGGGACATCTGGGACGTCTGGGACGTTAGGGACATATGGAACATCTGGGACGTCTGGGACGTTAAGGACATATAGGACATCTACGACGTCTGACACGTCTGGGACGTTAGGGACATATGGGACATCTAGGACGTCTGGGACGTTAGTGACATATGGGACGTCTAGGACGTCTGAGACGTCTGGGACGTTAGGGACATACGAGACAGCTGGGACGTCTGGGACGCCTGGGACGCCTGGGAGATTAGGGACATATGGGCCATATGGGACGTCTGGGACGTCTGGGACGTTAAGGACAAATGGGACATCTAGGACGTCTGGGACATTAAGGACATATGGGACATTTAGGACGCCTGGGACATTATGGACATATGGGACATATGGGACATCTGGGACGCCTCGGACATTAGGAACATATGGGACATATGGGACATCTGGGACGTCTGGGACGTTAGGGACATATGGGACATCTGGGACGTCCGGGACGTTAATGACATATGGGACATCTAGGGCGTCTGGGACGTCTGTGACGTTAAGGACATATGGGACGATTAGGACGCTTGGGACATTAGGGACCTATGGGACATCTGGGACGTCTGGAACGTTAAGGACATATGGGACATCTTGGATGTCTGGGACGTTAAGTACATATGGGACATCTAGGACATCTGGGACGTCTGGGACTTTAGGGACATATGGAACATCTAGGACGCCTGGGACATTAGAAACATATGGGACATATGGGACATCTGGGACGTCTGGGACGTTAAGGACATTTGGGACATCTAGGACGTCTGGACCGTCTGGAACGTTAAGGACATATGGGACATTTAGGACGCCTGGGACATTAGGGACATTTGGGACATATGGGACATCTGGGACGCCTGGGACATTAGGGACATATGGGACATATTGAACATCTGGGACGTCTGGAACGTTACGGACATATGGGACATTTGGGACGCCTGGGACGTTAAGGACATATGGGACATAGGGGATATCTGGGACGTCTGGGCCGTTAAGGACATATGGGACATATAGGACGTCTGGGACGTCTGAGACGTTAGGGACATATAGGACCTATAGGACATATGGGACGTCTGGGACGTTAGGGATATATGGGACATCTGGGACGTCTGGGACGTCAGGGACATATGGGACATCTGGAACGTCTGGGACGTTAGGGACATATAGGACATCTAGGACGTTTGGGACGTTAGGGACATATGGGACATCTAGGACGTCTGGGACTTCTGGGACGTTAGGGACATACGGGACAGCTGGGACGTCTGAGACGTTAGGGACATATGGGACATTTAGGACGTCTGGGATGTTAGAGACATATGGAACATTTAGGACGCCTGGGACATTAGGAACATATGGGACATATGGGACATCTGGAACGTCTGGACGTTAGGGACATATGGGACATCTGGGACGTCTGCGACGTTAAGGACATATGGGACATCTAGGACGTCTGGAACGTGTGGCACGTTAAGGACATATGGGACATTTAGGACGCCTGGGACATTCGGGACGTATAAAACATATAGCACATCTGGGACGTCTGGGACGTCTGGGACGTTAGGGACATATAGGACAAAATTTGACATCTGGGACGTTAGGGACATATGGGACATATAGGACGTCTAGGACGTCTGAGACGTTAGGGACATACGGGACAGCTGGGACGTCTGGGACGTTAGGGACATATGGGACATTTAGGACGTTTGGGACGTTAGGGACATATGAGACATATGGGACATCTGGGACGTCTGGAACGTTAGGGACATATGGAACATCTGGGACGCCTGGGACGTTAAGGACATATGGGACATCTAGGACGTCTGGGACGTCTGGGACGTTAAGGACATATGGGACATTTAGGACGCCTGGGATATATGGGACATATGGAACATCTGGGACGTCTGGGACGGTAAGGACATATGGGACATCTAGAACGTCTGAGACGTCTGGGACGTTAAAGACATATGAGACATTAAGGACGCCTGGGACATTAGGGACATATGGGGCATTCAGGACGCCTGGGACATTAGGGACATATGGGACATATGGGACATCTGTAAGGCCTGGGACATTAGGGACATATGGGACATCTGGGACGTCTGGCACGTTAGGGACATATGAGACATCTGGAACGTCTGCGACGTTAAGGACATATGGGACATCTAAGACGTTTGGGACGTCTGGGACGTTAAGGACATATGGGACGTATGGGACGTCTGGGACGTTAGAGGCATATGGGACATCTGGGACGTCTGGGACGTTAAGGACATATGGGACATCTAGGACGTCTGAGACGTCTGGGACGTTAAGGACATATGGGACATTTAGGGCGCCTGGGACATTAGGGACATATGGGACATATGGGACATCTGGGACGTCTGAAACGTTAAGGACATATGGGACATCTAGGACGTATGTGACGTCTAAAACGTTAAGGATATATGGGACATTTAAAACATCTGGGACATTAGGGACATATGGGACATCTGAGACGCTTTGGACATTAGGGACATATGAGACATATGGGACATCTGATACGTCTGGGACGTTAGGGACATATAGGACATCTAGGACATCTGAGACGTCTGGGACGTTAGAGACATATGGGACATCTGGGACGTCTGAGACGTTAGGGACATATGGGACATCTGGGACGTCTGGGACGTTAGGGACATATAGGACATCTAGGACATCTGAGACGTCTGGGACGTTAGGGACATATGGGACATCTAGAACGTCTGGGACGTTAGGGACATATAAAACATCTAGGACGTCTGGGACGTTAGGGACATATGGGACATTTAGGACGTCTGGGACGTCAGGGAAGTTAGGGACATACGGGACAGCTGGGACGTCTGGGACGTTAGGGACATATAAAACATCTAGGACGTCTGGGACGTTAGGGACATATGGGACATCTGGGACGTCCGGGACGTTAATGACATATGGGACATCTAGGGCGTCTGGGACGTCTGTGACGTTAAGGACATATGGGACGATTAGGACTCCTGGGACATTAGGGACCTATGGGACATCTGGGACGTCTGGAACGTTAAGGACATATGGGACATCTTGGACGTCTGGGACGTTAAGTACATATGGGACATCTAGGACATCTGGGACGTCTGGGACTTTAGGGACATATGGAACATATAGGACGCCTGGGACATTAGAAACATATGGGACATAGGTATGGGACATCTGGGACGTCTGGGACGTTAAGGACATTTGGGACATCTAGGACGTCTGGACCGTCCGGAACGTTAGGGACATATGGGACATTTAGGACGCCTGGGACATTAGGGACATTTGGGACATATGGGACATCTGGGACGCCTGGGACATTAGGGACATATGGGACATATTGAACATTTGGGACGTCTGGAACGTTACGGACATATGGGACATTTGGGACGCCTGGGACGTTAAGGACATATGGGACATTTAGGACGCCTGGGACATTAGGGACATATGGGACATAGGGGATATCTGGGACGTCTGGGAAGTTAAGGACATATGGGACATCTAGGACGTCTGGGACGTCTGGGACGTTAGGGACATATAGGACCTATAGGACATATGGGACGTCTGGGACGTTAGGGATATATGGGACATCTGGGACATCTGGGATGCCTGGGACATTAGGGACATATGAGACATATGGGACATATGGGACATCTGGAACGTCTGCGACGTTAAGGACATGTGAGACATCTAGGACGTTTGGGACGTCTGGGACGTTAAGGACATATGGGACATCTAGGACGTCTGGGACGTCTGGGACGTTAGGGACATATAGGACCTATAGGACATATGGGACGTCTGGGACGTTAGGGATATATGGGACATATGGGACATCTGGGATGCCTGGGACATTAGGGACATATGAGACATATGGGACATATGGGACATCTGGAACGTCTGCGACGTTAAGGACATGTGGGACATCTAGGACGTTTGGGACGTCTGGGACGTTAAGGACATATGGGACATTTAGGACGCCTGAGACGTTAGGGACATATGGGACATACGGGACATCTGGGACATATGGGACGTTAAGGTCATGTGGGACATCTAGGACGTCTGGGACGTTAAGGACATATGGGACATCTAGGACGTTTGGGACGTCTGGGACGTTAAGAACATATGGGACATTTAGGACGCCTGGGACATTAGGGACATATGGAACATATGGGACATCTGGGACGTATGGGACGCTAAGGACATGTGGAACATCTAGGACGTCTGGGACGTTAAGGACATATGGGACATCTAGGACGTTTGGGACGTCTGGGAGGTTAAGGACATATAGGACATTTAGGACGTCTGGGACATGTGGGGCATATGGGACATCTGGGACGCCTGGGACGTCTGGGACGTTAAGTACATATGGGACATATGGGACAGCTGGGACGTCTAAGACGTTAGGTACATATGGGACATCTGGGACGTCTTGGACGTCTGGGACGTTAGGTACATATGGGACATATGGGACATCTGGGACGTCTGGGACGTTAGGGAAATATGGGACATCTGGGACGTTTGGGACGTCTGGGACGTTAGGTACATATGGGACATATAGGACATCTGGGACTTCTGGAACGTCTGGGACGTTAGGTACATATGGGACATATGGGATATCTGGGACGCCTAATACGTTAGGTACATATGAGACATTTGGGACGTCTTGGACGTTAAGGACATATGGGACATCTGGAACGTTTGGGACGTTAAAAACATATGGGACATCTGGGACGTCTGGGATGCTAGGGACATATGGGACATCTGGGACGTCTGGGACGTTAAGGGCATATGGGAAATCTAGGACGTCGGGGACGTCTGGGACGTTAAAGACATATGGGACATCTAGGGCGTCTGGGACGTCTGTGACGTTAAGGACATATGGGACGATTAGGACGCCTGGGACATTAGGGACCTATGGGACTTCTGGGACGTCTGAAACGTTAAGGACATATGGGACATCTGGGACGTCTGGGACGTTAAGTACATATGGGACATCTAGGACATCTGGGACGTCTGGGACTTTAGGGACATATGGAACATCTAGGACGCCTGGGACATTAGAAACATATGGGACATATGGGACATCTGGGACGTCTGGGACGTTAAGAACATTTGGGACATCTAGGACGTCTGGACCGTCTGGAACGTTAAGGACATATGGAACATCTAGGACGCCTGGGACATTAGGGACATTTGGGACATATGGGACATCTGGGACGCCTGAGACATTAGGGACATATGGGACATATTGAACATCTGGGACGTCTGGGACGTTACGGACATATGGGACATCTGGGACGCCTGGAACGTTAAGGACATATGGGACACTTAGGACGCCTGGGACATTAGGGACATATGGGACATAGGGGATATCTGGGACGTCTGGGACGTTAAGGACATATGGGACATCTAGGACGTCTGGGACGTCTGGGACGTTAGGGACATATAGGACCTATAGGACATATGGGACGTCTGGGACGTTAGGGATATATGGGACATCTGGGACGTCTGGGACGTTAAGGACATATGGGACATCTAGGACGTCTGGGACGTATGGGACGTTAGGGACATATGCACATCTGGGACGCCTGGGTCATTAGGGACATATGGGACATATGGGACATATGGGACGTCTGGGACGTTAGGGACATATGGGACATCTGGGACGTCTGGGACGTTAAGGACATATGGGACAACTAGGACGTCTGGGACGTCTGGGACGTCTGGGACTTTAGGGACATATGGAACATCTAGGACGCCTGGGACATTAAAAACATATGGGACATATGGGACATCTGGGACGTCTGGGACGTTAGGGACATTTGGGACATTTAAAACGTTTGGGACATTAGCGACATATGGGACATATGGGACATCTGGGACACCTGGGACATTAGGGACATATGAGACATATGGGACATCTGGGACGTCTGAGTCGTTGAGGACATATGGGACATCTGGGACGTCTGGGACGTTAGGGACATATGGAACATCTGGGACGTCTGGGACGTTAAGGACATATAGGACATCTACGACGTCTGACACGTCTGGGACGTTAGGGACATATGGGACATCTAGGACGTCTGGGACGTTAGTGACATATGGGACGTCTAGGACGTCTGAGACGTCTGGGACGTTAGGGACATACGAGACAGCTGGGACGTCTGGGACGCCTGGGACGCCTGGGAGATTAGGGACATATGGGCCATATGGGACGTCTGGGACGTCTGGGACGTTAAGGACAAATGGGACATCTAGGACGTCTGGGACATTAAGGGCATATGGGACATCTGGGACGTCTGGGACGTCAGGGACATATGGGACATCTGAAACGTCTGGGACGTTAGGGACATATAGGACATCTAGGACGTTTGGGACGTTAGGGACATATGGGACATCTAGGACGTCTGGGACGTCTGGGACGTTAGGGACATACGGGACAGCTGGGACGTCTGAGACGTTAGGGACATATGGGACATTTAGGACGTCTGGGACGTTAGAGACATATGGAACATTTAGGACGCCTGGGACATTAGGGACATATGGGACATATGGGACATCTGGGACGTCTGGACGTTAGGGACATATGGGACATCTGGGACGTCTGGGACGTTAAGGACATATGGGACATCTAGGACGTCTGGAACGTGTGGCACGTTAAGGACATATGGGACATTTAGGACGCCTGGGACATTCGGGACGTATAAAACATATGGCACATCTGGGACGTCTGGGACGTCTAAGACGTTAGGGACATATGGAACATCTAGGACGGCTGACACATTAGAAACATATGAAACACATGGGACATCTGCGACGTCTGGGACGTCTGGAACGTTAAAAACATATGGGACATTTAGGACGCCTATGACATTAGGGACATATGGGACATATGGGACATCTGGGACGCTTCGGACATTAGGGACATATGGAACATATGGGACATCAGGGACGTCTGGGACGTTAGGGACATATGGGACATCTGGGACGTCCGGGACGTTAATGACATATGGAACATCTAGGGCGTCTGGGATGTCTGGGACGTTAAGGACATATGGGACGATTAGGTCGCCTGGGACAGTAGGGACCTATGGGACATCTGGGACGTCTGGGACTTTAAGGACATATGGGACATCTATGACGTCTGGGACGTCTGGAACGTTAAGGACATATGGGATATTTAGGACGCCTGGGACATTATGGACGTATGGGACATATGGGACATCTGGGACGCCTCGGACATTAGGAACATATGGGACATATGGGACATCTAGGACGTCTGGGACGTTAGGGACATATGGGACATCTGGGACGTCCGGGACGTTAATGACATATGGGACATCTAGGGCGTCTGGGACGTCTGTGACGTTAAGGACATATGGGACGATTAGGACGCCTGGGACATTAGGGACCTATGGGACATCTGGGACGTCTGGAACGTTAAGGACATATGGGACATCTTGGACGTCTGGGACGTTAAGTACATATGGGACATCTAGGACATCTGGGACGTCTGGGACTTTAGGGACATATGGAACATATAGGACGCCTGGGACATTAGAAACATATGGGACATAGGTATGGGACATCTGGGACGTCTGGGACGTTAAGGACATTTGGGACATCTAGGACGTCTGGACCGTCCGGAACGTTAGGGACATATGGGACATTTAGGACGCCTGCGACATTAGGGACATTTGGGACATATGGGACATCTGGGACGCCTGGGACATTAGGGACATATGGGACATATTGAACATTTGGGACGTCTGGAACGTTACGGACATATGGGACATTTGGGACGCCTGGGACGTTAAGGACATATGGGACATTTAGGACGCCTGGGACATTAGGGACATATGGGACATAGGGGATATCTGGGACGTCTGGGAAGTTAAGGACATATGGGACATCTAGGACGTCTGGGACGTCTGGGACGTTAGGGACATATAGGACCTATAGGACATATGGGACGTCTGGGACGTTAGGGATATATGGGACATCTGGGACGCCTGGGACGTTAAGGACATATGGGACATCTAGGACGTCTGGGACGTATGGGACGTTAGGGACATATGCACATCTGGGACGCCTGGGACATTAGGGACATATGGCAGGTCTGGGACGTTAGGGACATATGGGACATCTGGGACGTCTGGGACGTTAAGGACATATGGGACATCTAGGACGTCTGGGACGTGTGGGACGTCTGGGACTTTAGGGACATATGGAACATCTAGGACGCCTGGGACATTAGAAACATATGGGACA
Organism: Agriotes lineatus; assembly: GCA_940337035.1. Taxonomy (NCBI): domain Eukaryota; kingdom Metazoa; phylum Arthropoda; class Insecta; order Coleoptera; family Elateridae; genus Agriotes; species Agriotes lineatus. The sequence continues at coordinate 113,572 of CALNHX010000362.1, forward strand.
TATGGGACATCTGGGACGTCTGGGACGTTAAGGACATTTGGGACATCTAGGACGTCTGGACCGTCTGGAACGTTAAGGACATATGGGACATTTAAAACGTTTGGGACATTAGCGACATATGGGACATATGGGACATCTGGGATGCCTGGGACATTAGGGACATATGAGACATATGGGACATATGGGACATCTGGAACGTCTGCGACGTTAAGGACATATGGGACATCTAGGACGTTTGGGACGTCTGGGACGTTAAGGACATATGGGACATTTAGGACGCCTGAGACGTTAGGGACATATGGGACATACGGGACATCTGGGACATATGGGACGTTAAGGTCATGTGGGACATCTAGGACGTCTGGGACGTTAAGGACATATGGGACATCTAGGACGTTTGGGACGTCTGGGACGTTAAGAACATATGGGACATTTAGGACGCCTGGGACATTAGGGACATATGGAACATATGGGACATCTGGGACGTATGGGACGCTAAGGACATGTGGAACATCTAGGACGTCTGGGACGTTAAGGACATATGGGACATCTAGGACGTTTGGGACGTCTGGGAGGTTAAGGACATATAGGACATTTAGGACGTCTGGGACATGTGGGGCATATGGGACATCTGGGACGCCTGGGACGTCTGGGACGTTAAGTACATATGGGACATATGGGACAGCTGGGACGTCTAAGACGTTAGGTACATATGGGACATCTGGGACGTCTTGGACGTCTGGGACGTTAGGTACATATGGGACATATGGGACATCTGGGACGTCTGGGACGTTAGGGAAATATGGGACATCTGGGACGTTTGGGACGTCTGGGACGTTAGGTACATATGGGACATATGGGACATCTGGGACGTCTAAGACGTTAGGTACAATGGGACATCTGAGACGTCTTGGACGTCTGGGACGTTAGGTACATATGGGACATATAGGACATCTGGGACTTCTGGAACGTCTGGGACGTTAGGTACATATGGGACATATGGGATATCTGGGACGCCTAATACGTTAGGTACAAATGAGACATTTGGGACGTCTTGGACGTTAAGGACATATGGGACATCTGGAACGTTTGGGACGTTAAAAACATATGGGACATCTGGGACGTCTGGGATGCTAGGGACATATGGGACATCTGGGACGTCTGGGACGTTAAGGGCATATGGGAAATCTAGGACGTCGGGGACGTCTGGGACGTTAAAGACATATGGGACATCTAGGGCGTCTGGGACGTCTGTGACGTTAAGGACATATGGGACGATTAGGACGCCTGGGACATTAGGGACCTATGGGACTTCTGGGACGTCTGAAACGTTAAGGACATATGGGACATCTGGGACGTCTGGGACGTTAAGTACATATGGGACATCTAGGACATCTGGGACGTCTGGGACTTTAGGGACATATGGAACATCTAGGACGCCTGGGACATTAGAAACATATGGGACATATGGGACATCTGGGACGTCTGGGACGTTAAGAACATTTGGGACATCTAGGACGTCTGGACCGTCTGGAACGTTAAGGACATATGGAACATCTAGGACGCCTGGGACATTAGGGACATTTGGGACATATGGGACATCTGGGACGCCTGAGACATTAGGGACATATGGGACATATTGAACATCTGGGACGTCTGGGACGTTACGGACATATGGGACATCTGGGACGCCTGGAACGTTAAGGACATATGGGACACTTAGGACGCCTGGGACATTAGGGACATATGGGACATAGGGGATATCTGGGACGTCTGGGACGTTAAGGACATATGGGACATCTAGGACGTCTGGGACGTCTGGGACGTTAGGGACATATAGGACCTATAGGACATATGGGACGTCTGGGACGTTAGGGATATATGGGACATCTGGGACGTCTGGGACGTTAAGGACATATGGGACATCTAGGACGTCTGGGACGTATGAAACGTTAGGGACATATGCACATCTGGGACGCCTGGGTCATTAGGGACATATGGGACATATGGGACATATGGGACGTCTGGGACGTTAGGGACATATGGGACATCTGGGACGTCTGGGACGTTAAGGACATATGGGACAACTAGGACGTCTGGGACGTCTGGGACGTCTGGGACTTTAGGGACATATGGAACATCTAGGACGCCTGGGACATTAAAAACATATGGGACATATGGGACATCTGGGACGTCTGGGACGTTAGGGACATTTGGGACATTTAAAACGTTTGGGACATTAGCGACATATGGGACATATGGGACATCTGGGACACCTGGGACATTAGGGACATATGAGACATATGGGACATCTGGGACGTCTGAGTCGTTGAGGACATATGGGACATCTGGGACGTCTGGGACGTTAGGGACATATGGAACATCTGGGACGTCTGGGACGTTAAGGACATATAGGACATCTACGACGTCTGACACGTCTGGGACGTTAGGGACATATGGGACATCTAGGACGTCTGGGACGTTAGTGACATATGGGACGTCTAGGACGTCTGAGACGTCTGGGACGTTAGGGACATACGAGACAGCTGGGACGTCTGGGACGCCTGGGACGCCTGGGAGATTAGGGACATATGGGCCATATGGGACGTCTGGGACGTCTGGGACGTTAAGGACAAATGGGACATCTAGGACGTCTGGGACATTAAGGGCATATGGGACATCTGGGACGTCTGGGACGTCAGGGACATATGGGACATCTGAAACGTCTGGGACGTTAGGGACATATAGGACATCTAGGACGTTTGGGACGTTAGGGACATATGGGACATCTAGGACGTCTGGGACGTCTGGGACGTTAGGGACATACGGGACAGCTGGGACGTCTGAGACGTTAGGGACATATGGGACATTTAGGACGTCTGGGACGTTAGAGACATATGGAACATTTAGGACGCCTGGGACATTAGGGACATATGGGACATATAGGACATCTGGGACGTCTGGACGTTAGGGACATATGGGACATCTGGGACGTCTGGGACGTTAAGGACATATGGGACATCTAGGACGTCTGGAACGTGTGGCACGTTAAGGACATATGGGACATTTAGGACGCCTGGGACATTCGGGACGTATAAAACATATGGCACATCTGGGACGTCTGGGACGTCTAAGACGTTAGGGACATATGGAACATCTAGGACGGCTGACACATTAGAAACATATGAAACACATGGGACATCTGCGACGTCTGGGACGTTAGGGACATATGGGACATCTGGGACGTCTGGGACGTTAAGGACATATGGGACATCTAGGACATCTGGGACGCCTGGGACATTAGGGACATATGGGACATTTGGGACGTCTGGGACGTTAGGGACATATAGGACATCTGGGACGTCTGGCACGTTAAGGACATATGGAACATCTAGGACGTTTGGGACGTCTGGGACGTTAAGGACATATGGGACATTTAGGACGCCTGGGACATTAGGGACATATGGGACATCTAGGACGCCTGGGACATTAGGGACATATGGGGCATTTAGGACGCCTGGGACATTAGGGACATATGGGACATATGGGACATCTGTAAGGCCTGGGACATTAGGGACATATGGGACATCTGGGACGTCTGGCACGTTAGGGACATATGAGACATCTGGAACGTCTGCGACGTTAAGGACATATAGGACATCTAGGACGTTTGGGACGTCTGGGACGTTAAGGACATATGGGACGTATGGGACGTCTGGGACGTTAGAGGCATATGGGACATCTGGGACGTCTGGGACGTTAAGGACATATGGGACATCTAGGACGTCTGAGACGTCTGGGACGTTAAGGACATATGGGACATTTAGGGCGCCTGGGACATTAGGGACATATGGGACATATGGGACATCTGGGACGTCTGAAACGTTAAGGACATATGGGACATCTAGGACGTATGTGACGTCTAAAACGTTAAGGATATATGGGACATTTAAAACATCTGGGACATTAGGGACATATGGGACATCTGAGACGCTTTGGACATTAGGGACATATGAGACATATGGGACATCTGATACGTCTGGGACGTTAGGGACATATAGGACATCTAGGACATCTGAGACGTCTGGGACGTTAGAGACATATGGGACATCTGGGACGTCTGAGACGTTAGGGACATATGGGACATCTGGGACGTCTGGGACGTTAGGGACATATAGGACATCTAGGACATCTGAGACGTCTGGGACGTTAGGGACATATGGGACATCTAGAACGTCTGGGACGTTAGGGACATATAAAACATCTAGGACGTCTGGGACGTTAGGGACATATGGGACATTTAGGACGTCTGGGACGTCAGGGAAGTTAGGCACATACGGGACAGCTGGGACGTCTGGGACGTTAGGGACATATAAAACATCTAGGACGTCTGGGACGTTAGGGACATATGGGACATTTAGGACGTCTGGGACGTCAGGGAAGTTAGGGACATACGGGACGGCTGGGACGTCTGGGACGTTAGGGACATATGGGACATTTAGGACGTCTTAGACGTTAGGGACATATGGAACATCTATGACGTCTGGGACATCTGGAACGTTAAAAACATATGGGACATTTAGGACGCCTATGACATTAGGGACATATGGGACATATGGGACATCTGGGACGCCTCGGACATTAGGGACATATGGAACATATGGGACATCAGGGACGTCTGGGACGTTAGGGACATATGGGACATCTGGGACGTCCGGGACGTTAATGACATATGGAACATCTAGGGCGTCTGGAACGTCTGGGACGTTAAGGACATATGGGACGATTAGGACGCCTGGGACAGTAGGGACCTATGGGACATCTGGGACGTCTGGGACTTTAAGGACATATGGGACATCTATGACGTCTGGGACGTCTGGGACTTTAAGGACATATGGGACATCTAGGACGTCTGGGACGTATGGGACGTTAGGGACATATGCACATCTGGGACGCCTGGGACATTAGGGACATATGGCACGTCTGGGACGTTAGGGACATATGGGACATCTGGGACGTCTGGGACGTTAAGGACATATGGGACATCTAGGACGTCTGGGACGTGTGGGACGTCTGGGACTTTAGGGACATATGGAACATCTAGGACGCCTGGGACATTAGAAACATATGGGACATATGGGACATCTGGGACGTCTGGGACGTTAAGGACATTTGGGACATCTAGGACGTCTGGACCGTCTGGAACGTTAAGGACATATGGGACATTTAAAACGTTTGGGACATTAGCGACATATGGGACATATGGGACATCTGGGATGCCTGGGACATTAGGGACATATGAAACATATGGGACATCTGGGACATCTGGGACGTCTGGGACGTTAGGGACATATGGAACATCTGGGACGTCTGGGACGTTAAGGACATATAGGACATCTACGACGTCTGAGACGTCTGGGACGTTAGGGACATATGGGACATCTAGGACGTCTGGGACGTTAGTGACATATGGGACATCTAGGACGTCTGAGACGTTTGGGACGTTAGGGACATACGAGACAGCTGGGACGTCTGGGATGCCTGGGACGTCTGGGACGCCTGGGACGCCTGGGAGATTAGGGACATATGGGACATATGGGACATCTAGGACGTCTGGGACGTTAAGGACAAATGGGACATCTAGGACGTCTGGGACGTTAAGGGCATATGGGACATCTGGGACGTCTGGGACGTTAGGGACATATGGGACATCTGGAACGTCTGGGACGTTAGGGACATATAGGGTATCTAGGACGTTTGGGACGTTAGGGACATATGGGACATCTAGGACGTCTGGGACGTCTGGGACGTTGGGGACATACGGGACAGCTGGGACGTCTAAGACGTTAGGGACATATGGGACATTTAGGACGTCTGGGACGTTAGAGACATATGGAACATTTAGGACGCCTGGGACACTAGGGACATATGGGACATATGGGACATCTGGGACGTCTGGACGTTAGGGACATATGGGACATCTGGGACGTCTGGGACGTTAAGGACATATGGGACATCTAGGACGTCTGGAACGTGTGGGACGTTAAGGACATATGGGACATTTAGGACGCCTGGGACATTAGGGACATATGGTACATATGGGCCATCTGGGACGCCTAGGACAATCGGGACGTATAAAACATATGGGACATCTGGGACGTCTGGGACGTCTGGGACGTTAGGGACATAAAGGACAAAATTTGACATCTGGGACGTTAGGGACATATGGGACATCTAGGACGTCTAGGACGTCTAGGACGTCTGAGACGTTAGGGACATACGGGACAGCTGGGACGTCTGGGACGTTAGGGACATATGGGACATTTAGGACGATTGGGACGTTAGGGACATATGGAACATCTAGGATGTCTGGGACATTAGGGACATATGGGACATATGGTACGCCTGGAACGCCTGGGACATTAGGGACATATGAGGCATATGGGATATCTGGGACGTCTGGAACGTTAGGGACATATGGAACATCTGGGACGCCTGGGACGTTAAGGACATATGGGACATCTAGGACGTCTGGGACGTCTGGGACGTTAAGGACATATGGGACATTTAGGACGCCTGGGATATATGGGACATATGGTACATCTGGGACGTCTGGGACGGTAAGGACATATGGGACATCTAGAACGTCTGAGACGTCTGGGACGTTAAAGACATATGGGACATTAAGGACGCTTGGGACATTACGGACATATGGTACATATGGGACATCTGGGACGCTTGGGACATTAGGGACATATAGGACACATGGGACATTTGGGACATTTGGGACGTCTGGGACGTTAGGTACATATGGGACATAAGGGACATCTGGAACGTCTAAGGCTTTAGGTACCAATGGGACATCTGGGACGTCTTGGACGTTAAGGACATATGGGACATCAGAAACGTCTGGGACGTTAAGAACATATGGGACATCTGGGACGTCTGGGATGCTAGGGACGTATGGGACATCTGGGACGTCTGGGACGTTAAGGGCATATGGGAAATCTAGGACGTCTGGGACGTCTGGGACGTTAAAGACATATGGGACATCTAGGGCGTCTGGGACGTCTGGGACGTTAAGGTCATAAGGGATATTTAGGACGCCTGGGACTTTAGGGACATATGAGACATCTGGGACGTCTGGGACGTTAGGAACATATGGGACATCTGAAACGTCTGGGACGTTAAGGACATATGGGACATCTAGGACATCTGGGACGTCTGGGACGTTAGGGACATATGGAACATCTAGGACGGCTGACACATTAGAAACATATGAAACATATGGGACATCTGCGACGTCTGGGACGTTAAGGACATATGGGACATCTAGGACGTCAGGAACGTGTGGGACGTTAAGGACATATGGGACATCGGGGACGTCTGGGACGTTAGGGACATATGGGACATCTGGGACGTCCGGGACGTTAATGACATATGGGACATCTAGGGCGTCTGGGACGTCTGGAACGTTAAGGACATATGGGACGATTAGGACGCCTGGGACAGTAGGGACCTATGGGACATCTGGGACGTCTGGGACTTTAAGGACATATGGGACATCTATGACGTCTGGGACGTCTGGAACGTTAAGGACATATGGGACATTTAGGACGCCTGGGACATTATGGACATATGGGACATATGGGAAATCTGGGACGCCTCGGACATTAGGAACATATGGGACATATGGGACATCTGGGACGTCTGGGACGTTAGGGACATATGGGACATCTGGGACGTCCGGGACGTTAATGACATATGGGACATCTAGGGCGTCTGGGACGTCTGTGACGTTAAGGACATATGGGACGACTAGGACGCTTGGGACATTAGGGACCTATGGGACATCTGGGACGTCTGGAACGTTAAGGACATATGGGACATCTTGGACGTCTGGGACGTTAAGTACATATGGGACATCTAGGACATCTGGGACGTCTGGGACTTTAGGGACATATGGAACATCTAGGACGCCTGGGACATTAGAAACATATGGGACATATGGGACATCTGGGACGTCTGGGACGTTAAGGACATTTGGGACATCTAGGACGTCTGGACCGTCTGGAACGTTAGGGACATATGGGACATTTAGGACGCCTGGGACATTAGGGACATTTGGGACATATGGGACATCTGGGACGCCTGGGACATTAGGGACATATGGGACATATTGAACATCTGGGACGTCTGGAACGTTACGGACATATGGGACATTTGGGACGCCTGGGACGTTAAGGACATATGGGACATTTAGGACGCCTGGGACATTAGGGACATATGGGACATAGGGGATATCTGGGACGTCTCGGCCGTTAAGGACATATGGGACATCTAGGACGTCTGGGACGTCTGGGACGTTAGGGACATATAGGACCTATAGGACATATGGGACGTCTGGGACGTTAGGGATATATGGGACATCTGGGACGTCTGGGACGTTAAGGACATATGGGACATCTAGGACGTCTGGGACGTATGGGACGTTCGGGACATATGCACATCTGGGACGCCTGGGACATTAGGGACATATGGGACGTCTGGGACGTTAGGGACATATGGGACATCTGGGACATCTGGGACGTTAGGAACATATGGGACATCTGAAACGTCTGGGACGTTAAGGACATATGGGACATCTAGGACATCTGGGACGTCTGGGACGTTAGGGACATATGGAACATCTAGGACGGCTGACGCATTAGAAACGTATAAAACATATGGGACATCTGCGACGTCTGGGACGTTAGGGACATATGGGACATCTGGGACGTCTGGGACGTTAAGGACATATGGGACATCTAGGACATCTGGGACGCCTAGGACATTAGGGACATATGGGACATCTGGGACGTCTGGGACGTTAGGGACATATAGGACATCTGGGACGTCTGGCACGTTAAGGACATATGGGACATCTAGGACGTTTGGGACGTCTGGGACGTTAAGGACATATGGGACATTTAGGACGCCTGGGACATTAGGGACATATGGGACATCTAGGACGTCTGGGACATTAGGGACATATGGGACATATGGGGCATTTAGGACGCCTGGGACATTAGGGACATATGGGACATATGGGACATCTGTAAGGCCTGGGACATTAGGGACATATGGGACATCTGGGACGTCTGGCACGTTAGGGACATATGGGACATCTGGAACGTCTGCGACGTTAAGGACATATGGGACATCTAGGACGTTTGGGACGTCTGGGACGTTAAGGACATATGGGACATTTAGGACGCCTGGGACGTTAGGGACATATGGGACATACGGGACATCTGGGACATATGGGACGTTAAGGTCATGTGGGACATCTAGGACGTCTGGGACGTTAAGGACATATGGGACATCTAGGACGTTTGGGACGTCTGGGACGTTAAGAACATATGGGACATTTAGGACGCCTGGGACATTAGGGACATATGGAACATATGGGACATCTGGGACGTATGGGACGCTAAGGACATGTGGAACATCTAGGACGTCTGGGACGTTAAGGACATATGGGACATCTAGGACGTTTCGGACGTCTGGGAGGTTAAGGACATATAGGACATTTAGGACGTCTGGGACATGTGGGGCATATGGGACATCTGGGACGCCTGGGACGTCTGGGACGTTAGGTACATATGGGACATATGGGACATCTGGGACGTCTAAGACGTTAGGTACATATGGGACATCTGGGACGTCTTGGACGTCTGGGACGTTAGGTACATATGGGACATATGGGACATCTGGGACGTCTGGGACGTCTGGGACGTTAGGTACATATGGGACATATGGGACATCTGGGACGTCTAAGACGTTAGGTACAATGGGACATCTGAGACGTCTTGGACGTCTGGGACGTTAGGTACATATGGGACATATAGGACATCTGGGACTTCTGGGACGTCTGGGACGTTAGGTACATATTTGACATATGGGACATCTGGGACGCCTAATACGTTAGGTACATATGAGACATTTGGGACGTCTTGGACGTTAAGGACATATGGGACACCTGGAACGTCTGGGACGTTAAAAACATATGGGACATCTGGGACGTCTGGGATGCTAGAGACATATGGGACATCTGGGACGTCTGGGACGTTAAGGGCATATGGGAAATCTAGGACGTCGGGGACGTCTGGGACGTTAAAGACATATGGGACATCTAGGGCGTCTGGGACGTCTGTGACGTTAAGGACATATGGGACGAGTAGGACGCCTGGGACATTAGGGACCTATGGGACATCTGGGACGTCTGGAACGTTAAGGACATATGGGACATCTGGGACGTCTGGGACGTTAAGTACATATGGGACGTCTAGGATATCTGGGACGTCTGGGACTTTAGGGACATATGGAACATCTAGGACGCCTGGGACATTAGAAACATATGGGACATATGGGACATCTGGGATGTCTGGGACGTTAAGAACATTTGGGACATCTAGGACGTCTGGACCTTCTGGAACGTTAAGGACATATGGGACATTTAGGACGCCTGGGACATTAGGGACATTTGGGACATTTGGGACATCTGGGACGCCTGAGACATTAGGGACATATGGGACATATTGAACATCTGGGACGTCTGGGACGTTACGGACATATGGGACATCTGGGACGCCTGGGACGTTAAGGACATATGGGACATTTAGGACGCCTGGGACATTAGGGACATATGGGACATAGGGGATATCTGGGACGTCTGGGACGTTAAGGACATATGGGACATCTAGGACGTCTGGGACGTCTGGGACGTTAGGGACATATAGGACCTATAGGACATATGGGACGTCTGGGACGTTAGGGATATATGGGACATCTGGGACGTCTGGGACGTTAAGGACATATGGGACATCTAGGACGTCTGGGACGTATGGGACGTTAGGGACATATGCACATCTGGGACGCCTGGGACATTAGGGACATATGGGACATATGGGACATATGGGACATATGGGACATATGGGACGTCTGAAACGTTAGGGAAATATGGGACATCTGGGACGTCTGGGACGTTAAGGACATATGGGACAACTAGGACGTCTGGGACGTCTGGGACGTCTGGGACTTTAGGGACATATGGAACATCTAGGACGCCTGGGACATTAGAAACATATGGGACATATGGGACATCTGGGACGTCTGGGACGTTAAGGACATTTGGAACATCTAGGACGTCTGGACCGTCTGGAGCGTTAAGGACATATGGGACATTTAAAACGTTTGGGACATTAGCGACATATGGGACATATGGGACATCTGGGACGCCTGGGACATTAGGGACATATGAGACATATGGGACATCTGGGACGTCTGAGTCGTTGAGGACATATGGGACATCTGGGACGTCTGGGACGTTAGGGACATATGGAACATCTGGGACGTCTGGGACGTTAAGGACATATAGGACATCTACGACGTCTGAGACGTCTGGGACGTTAGGGACATATGGGACATCTAGGACGTCTGGGACGTTAGTGACATATGGGACATCTAGGACGTCTGAGACGTCTTGGACGTTAGGGACATACGAGACAGCTGGGACGTCTGGGACGCCTGGGACGCCTGGGAGATTAGGGACATATGGGCCATATGGGACATCTGGGACGTCTGGGACGTTAAGGACAAATGGAACATCTAGGACGTCTGGGACATTAAGGGCATATGGGACATTTGGGACGTCTGGGACGTTAGGGACATATGGGACATCTGGAACGTCTGGGACGTTAGGGCCATATAGGACATCTAGGACGTTTGGGACGTTAGGGACATATGGGACATCTAGGACGTCTGGGACGTCTGGGACGTTAGGGACATACGAGACAGCTGGGACGTCTGAGACGTTAGGGACATATGGGACATTTAGGACGTCTGGGACGTTAGAGACATATGGAACATTTAGGACGCCTGGGACATTAGGGACATATGGGACATATGGGACATCTGGGACGTCTGGACGTTAGGGACATATGGGACATCTGGGACGTCTGGGACGTTAAGGACATATTGGACATCTAGGACGTCTGGAACGTGTGGCACGTTAAGGACATATGGGAAATTTAGGACGCCTGGGATATTAGGGACATATGGTACAAATGGGCCATCTGGGACGCCTGGGACATTCGGGACGTATAAAACATATGGGACATCTGGGACGTCTGGGACGTCTGGGACGTTAGGGACATATAGGACAAAATTTGACATTGGGACGTTAGGGACATATAGGACATATAGGACGTCTAGGACGTCTGAGACGTTAGGGACATACGGGACAGCTGGGACGTCTGGGACGTTAGGGACATATGGGACATTTAGGACGTTTGGGACGTTAGGGACATATGAGACATATGGGACATCTGGGACGTCTGGAACGTTAGGGACATATGGAACATCTGGGACGCCTGGGACGTTAAGGACATATGGGACATCTAGGACGTCTGGGACGTCTGGGACGTTAAGGACATATGGAACATTTAGGACGCCTGGGATATATGGGACATATGGAACATCTGGGACGTCTGGGACGGTAAGGACATATGGGACATCTAGAACGTCTGAGACGTCTGGGACGTTAAAGACATATGGGACATTAAGGACGCCTGGGACATTACGGACATATGGTACATATGGGACATCTGGGACGCTTGGGACATATAGGACATATGGGACATCTGGGACATCTGGGACGTCTGGGACGTTAGGTACATATGGGACATATGGGACATCTGGGACGTCTAAGACGTTAGGTACCAATGGGACATCTGGGTCGTCTTGGACGTTAAGGACATATGGGACATCTGGAACGTCTGGGACGTTAAGAACATATGGGACATCTGGGACGTCTGGGATGCTAGGGACGTATGGGACATCTGGGACGTATGGGACGTTAAGGGCATATGGGAAATTTAGGACGTCTGGGACGTTAAAGACATATGGGACATCTAGGGCGTCTGGGACGTCTGGGACGTTAAAGACATATGGGATATTTAGGACGCCTGGGACTTTAGGGACATATGGGACATCTGGGACGTCTGGGACGTTAGGGACATATGGGACATCTGAGACGTCTGGGACGTTAAGGACATATGGGACATCTAGGACATCTGGGACGTCTAAGACGTTAGGGACATATGGAACATCTAGGACAGCTGACACATTAGAAACATATGAAACATATGGGACATCTGCGACGTCTGGGACGTTAGGAACATATGGGACATCTGGGACGTCTGGGACGTTAAGGACATATGGGACATCTAGGACATCTGGGACGCCTGGGACATTAGGGACATATGGGACATCTGGGACGTCTGGGACGTTAGGGACATATAGGACATCTGGGACGTCTGGCACCTTAAGGACATATGGGACATCTAGGACGTTTGGGACGTCTGGGACGTTAAGGACATATGGGACATTTAGGACGCCTGGGACATTAGGGACATATGAGACATCTAGGACGCCTGGGACATTAGGGACATATGGGGCATTTAGGACGCCTGGGACATTAGGGACATATGGGACATATGGGACATCTGTAAGGCCTGGGACATTAGGGACATATGGGACATCTGGGACGTCTGGCACGTTAGGGACATATGGGACATCCGGAACGTCTGCGACGTTAAGGACATATGGGACATCTAGGACGTTTGGGACGTTAAGGACATATGGGACATCTAGGACGTCTGAGACGTCTGGGACGTTAAGGATATATGGGACATTTAAGGCGACTGGGACATTAGGGACATATGGGACATATGGGACATCTGGGACGTCTGAAACGTTAAGGACATATGGGACATCTAGGACGTATGTGACGTCTAAAACGTTAAGGATATATGGGACATTTAAAACATCTGGGACATTAGGGACATATGGGACATCTGAGACGCTTTGGACATTAGGGACATATGAGACATATGGGACATCTGATACGTCTGGGACGTTAGGGACATATAAGACATCTAGGACATCTGAGACGTCTGGGACGTTAGGTACATATGGGACATCTGGGACGTCTGAGACGTTAGGGACATATGGGACATCTGGGACGTCTGGGACGTTAGGGACATATAGGACATCTAGGACATCTGAGACGTCTGGGACGTTAGGGACATATGGGACATCTAGAACGTCTGGGACGTTAGGGACATATGGGACATCTAGGACGTCTGAGACGTCTGCGACGTTAGGGACATATGGGACATCTAGGACGTCTGAGACGTCTGGGACGTTAGGGACATATGGGACATCTGGTACGTCTGGGACGTTAGGGACATATAGGACATCTAGGACATCTGAGACGTCTGGGACGTTAAGGACATATGGGACATTTAGGACGCCTGGGACATTAGGGACATATGGGACATCTAGGACGTCTGGGACATTAGGGACATATGGGACATATGGGGCATTTAGGACGCCTGGGACATTAGGGACATATGGGACATATGGGACATCTGTAAGGCCTGGGACATTAGGGACATATGGGACATCTGGGACGTCTGGCACGTTAGGGACATATGGGACATCTAGAACGTCTGGGACGTTAGGGACATATGGGACATCTAGGACGTCTGAGACGTCTGGGATATTAGGGACATATGGGACATTTAGGACATCTGGGACGTCTGGGACGTTAAGGACATATGGGACATCTGGGACGTCTGGGACGTTAGGGACATATGGGAAATTTAATACGTCTGGGACGTTAGTGACATATGGGACATCTAGGACGTCTGAGACGTTTGGGACGTTAGGGACATACGAGACAGCTGGGACGTCTGGGACGCCTGGGACGTCTGGGACGCCTGGGACGCCTGGGAGATTAGGGACATATGGGACATATGGGACATATAGGACGTCTGGGACGTTAAGGACAAATGGGACATCTAGGACGTCTGGGACGTTAAGGGCATATGGGACATCTGGGACGTCTGGGACGTTAGGGACATATGGGACATCTGGAACGTCTGGGACGTTAGGGACATATAGGGTATCTAGGACGTTTGGGACGTTAGGGACATATGGGACATCTAGGGCGTCTGGGACGTCTGGGACGTTGGGGACATACGGGACAGCTGGGACGTCTGAGACGTTAGGGACATATGGGACATTTAGGACGTCTGGGACGTTAGAGACATATGGAACATTTAGGACGCCTGGGACACTAGGGACATATGGGACATATGGGACATCTGGGACGTCTGGACGTTAGGGACATATGGGACATCTGGGACGTCTGGGACGTTAAGGACATATGGGACATCTAGGACGTCTGGAACGTGTGGGACGTTAAGGACATATGGGACATTTAGGCCGCCTGGGACATTAGGGACATATGGTACATATGGGCCATCTGGGACGCCTGGGACAATCGGGACGTATAAAACATATGGGACATCTGGGACGTCTGGGACGTCTGGGACGTTAGGGACATAAAGGACAAAATTTGACATCTGGGACGTTAGGGACATATGGGACATCTAGGACGTCTAGGACGTCTGAGACGTTAGGGACATACGGGACAGCTGGGACGTCTGGGACGTTAGGGACATATGGGACATTTAGGACGATTGGGACGTTAGGGACATATGGAACATCTAGGATGTCTGGGACATTAGGGACATATGGGACATATGGTACGCCTGGAACGCCTGCGACATTAGGGACATATGAGGCATATGGGATATCTGGGACGTCTGGAACGTTAGGGACATATGGAACATCTGGGACGCCTGGGACGTTAAGGACATATGGGACATCTAGGACGTCTGGGACGTCTGGGATGTTAAGGACATATGGGACAATTAGGACGCCTGGGATATATGGGACATATGGGACATCTGGGACGTCTGGGACGGTAAGGACATATGGGACATCTAGAACGTCTGAGACGTCTGGGACGTTAAAGACATATGGGACATTAAGGACGCTTGGGACATTACGGACATATGGTACATATGGGACATCTGGGACGCTTGGGACATTAGGGACATATAGGACACATGGGACATTTGGGACATTTGTGACGTCTGGGACGTTAGGTACATATGGGACATATGGGACATCTGGAACGTCTAAGACGTTAGGTACCAATGGGACATCTGGGACGTCTTGGACGTTAAGGACATATGGGACATCTGAAACGTCTGGGACGTTAAGAACATATGGGACATCTGGGACGTCTGGGATGCTAGGGACGTATGGGAAATCTAGGACGTCTGGGACGTCTGGGACGTTAAAGACATATGGGACATCTAGGGCGTCTGGGACGTCTGGGACGTTAAGGTCATAAGGGATATTTAGGACGCCTGGGACTTTAGGGACATATGAGACATCTGGGACGTCTGGGACGTTAGGAACATATGGGACATCTGAAACGTCTGGGACGTTAAGGACATATGGGACATCTAGGACATCTGGGACGTCTGGGACGATAGGGACATATGGAACATCTAGGACGGCTGACACATTAGAAACATATGAAACATATGGGACATCTGCGACGTCTGGGACGTTAAGGACATATGGGACATCTAGGACGTCTGGAACGTGTGGGACGTTAAGGACATATGGGACATCGGGGACGTCTGGGACGTTAGGGACATATGGGACATCTGGGACGTCCGGGACGTTAATGACATATGGGACATCTAGGGCGTCTGGGACGTCTGGGACGTTAAGGACATATGGGACGATTAGGACGCCTGGGACAGTAGGGACCAATGGGACATCTGGGACGTCTGGGACTTTAAGGACATATGAGACATCTATGACGTCTGGGACGTCTGGAACGTTAAGGACATATGGGACATTTAGGACGCCTGGGACATTATGGACATATGGGACATATGGGACATCTGGGACGCCTCGGACATTAGGAACATGTGGGACATATGGGACATCTGGGACGTCTGGGACGTTAGGGACATATGGGACATCTGGGACGTCCGGGACGTTAATGACATATGGGACATCTAGGGCGTCTGGGACGTCTGTGACGTTAAGGACATATGGGACGATTAGGACGCCTGGGACATTAGGGACCTATGGGACATCTGGGACGTCTGGAACGTTAAGGACATATGGGACATCTTGGACGTCTGGGACGTTAAGTACATATGGGACATCTAGGACATCTGGGACGTCTGGGACTTTAGGGACATATGGAACATCTAGGACGCCTGGGACATTAGAAACATATAGGACATATGGGACATCTGGGACGTCTGGGACGTTAAGGACATTTGGGACATCTAGGACGTCTGGACCGTCTGGAACGTTAGGGACATATGGGACATTTAGGACGCCTGGGACATTAGGGACATTTGGGACATATGGGACATCTGGGACGCCTGGGACATTAGGGACATATGGGACATATTGAACATCTGGGACGTCTGGAACGTTACGGACATATGGGACATTTGGGACGCCTGGGACGTTAAGGACATATGGGACATTTAGGACGCCTGGGACATTAGGGACATATGGGACATAGGGGATATCTGGGACGTCTGGGACGTTAAGGACATATGGGACATCTAGGACGTCTGGGACGTCTGGGACGTTAGGGACATATAGGACCTATAGGACATATGGGACGTCTGGGACGTTAGGGATATATGGGACATCTGGGACGTCTGGGACGTTAAGGACATATGGGACATCTAGGACGTCTGGGACGTATGGGACGTTAGGGACATATGCACATCTGGGACGCCTGGGACATTAGGGACATATGGGACGTCTGGGACGTTAGGGACATATGGGACATCTGGGACGTCTGGGACGTTAAGGACATATGGGACATCTAGGACGTCTGGGACGTCTGGGACGTCTGGGACTTTAGGGACATATAGAACGTCTGGGACGTTAGGGACCGGAAAGGGACGTTTAGGCGCGCACCTTTAGGCGCGCATTATTAGGCGCGAGCTTTTAGGCGCGAAGCTTTTAGACGCGGACGCTATTAGGCGCCTGGACGTTTAGGCGCCGCAACTTTAGGCGCGGGGACAGTTAGGCGCCACATGAAAGAAATTCACATTATTCTTGATTTTAAAATTGTTTGTTACTTAATTATTGCAGTCAATGTTGAAGAAAAATTCAAACCTTCATAAACAATATATATTCAGCTTTTTACGAGCCTTCTTTAGTGTGTTCAGTGTTCAGTGTAAAGTTGTACAAATTTATATATATATATGTACAAATTTACATATTGAATTTACATTTTATCGATTATGAACAATTAGTTATTTACTTTTTGTATATAGATAGTTTAACGTAGTGAAAGTATATGGTGTGTATAATTCCACCACTTTAAACTACCCATATACAAAATATAAATAACTCATTTTTCATAATCGATACAATGTAAACTAAATATGTAAATTTGTAAAACTTTAACACTGAAGAAGGCTTGTAAAGGCGCCAAATACATATTGTTTATAAAGGTTTTAGTTTTTCTTCAACATTAATTACTGTAATAATTACCCAACAAAAATTTTGAAATCAAGAATAATGTGAATTTCTTTCATGTGGCGCCTAACTGTCACCGCGCCTAAAGTGGCGGCGCCTAAACGTCCAGGCGCCAAATAGCGTCCGCGTCTAAAGCGCTCGCGCCTAAAAGTGCGCGCCTAAAAATGCGCGCCTAAAGAATCGCGCCTAAACGTCCTAGACCGTTAGGGACATATGGGACATCTGGGACATCTGGGACGTTAGGAACATATGGGACATCTGAAACGTCTGGGACGTTAAGGACATATGGGACATCTAGGACATCTGGGACGTCTGGGACGTTAGGAACATATGGAACATCTAGGACGGCTGACACATTAGAAACCTATGAAACATATGGGACATCTGCGACGTCTGGGACGTTAGGGACATATGGAACATCTGGGACGTCTGGGACGTTAAGGACATATGGGACATCTAGGACGTCTGGGACGTATGGGACGTTCGGGACATATGCACATCTGGGACGCCTGGGACATTAGGGACATATGGGACGTCTGGGACGTTAGGGACATATGGGACATCTGGGACATCTGGGACGTTAGGAACATATGGGACATCTGAAACGTCTGGGACGTTAAGGACATATGAGACATCTAGGACATCTGGGACGTCTGGGACGTTAGGGACATATGGAACATCTAGGACGGCTGACACATTAGAAACATATAAAACATATGGGACATCTGCGACGTCTGGGACGTTAGGGACATATGGGACATCTGGGACGTCTGGGACGTTAAGGACATATGGGACATCTAGGACATCTGGGACGCCTAGGACATTAGGGACATATGGGACATCTGGGACGTCTGGGACGTTAGGGACATATAGGACATCTGGGACGTCTGGCACGTTAAGGACATATGGGACATCTAGGACGTTTGGGACGTCTGGGACGTTAAGGACATATGGGACATTTAGGACGCCTGGGACATTAGGGACATATGGGACATCTAGGACGTCTGGGACATTAGGGACATATGGGACATATGGGGCATTTAGGACGCCTGGGACATTAGGGACATATGGGACATATGGGACATCTGTAAGGCCTGGGACATTAGGGACATATGGGACATCTGGGACGTCTGGCACGTTAGGGACATATGGGACATCTGGAACGTCTGCGACGTTAAGGACATATGGGACATCTAGGACGTTTGGGACGTCTGGGACGTTAAGGACATATGGGACATTTAGGACGCCTGGGACGTTAGGGACATATGGGACATACGGGACATCTGGGACATATGGGACGTTAAGGTCATGTGGGACATCTAGGACGTCTGGGACGTTAAGGACATATGGGACATCTAGGACGTTTGGGACGTCTGGGACGTTAAGAACATATGGGACATTTAGGACGCCTGGGACATTAGGGACATATGGAACATATGGGACATCTGGGACGTATGGGACGCTAAGGACATGTGGAACATCTAGGACGTCTGGGACGTTAAGGACATATGGGACATCTAGGACGTTTGGGACGTCTGGGAGGTTAAGGACATATAGGACATTTAGGACGTCTGGGACATGTGGGGCATATGGGACATCTGGGACGCCTGGGACGTCTGGGACGTTAGGTACATATGGGACATATGGGACATCTGGGACGTCTAAGACGTTAGGTACATATGGGACATCTGGGACGTCTTGGACGTCTGGGACGTTAGGTACATATGGGACATATGGGACATCTGGGACGTCTGGGACGTCTGGGACGTTAGGTACATATGGGACATATGGGACATCTGGGACGTCTAAGACGTTAGGTACAATGGGACATCTGAGACGTCTTGGACGTCTGGGACGTTAGGTACATATGGGACATATAGGACATCTGGGACTTCTGGGACGTCTGGGACGTTAGGTACATATTTGACATATGGGACATCTGGGACGCCTAATACGTTAGGTACATATGAGACATTTGGGACGTCTTGGACGTTAAGGACATATGGGACACCTGGAACGTCTGGGACGTTAAAAACATATGGGACATCTGGGACGTCTGGGATGCTAGGGACATATGGGACATCTGGGACGTCTGGGACGTTAAGGGCATATGGGAAATCTAGGACGTCGGGGACGTCTGGGACGTTAAAGACATATGGGACATCTAGGGCGTCTGGGACGTCTGTGACGTTAAGGACATAAGGGACGATTAGGACGCCTGGGACATTAGGGACCTATGGGACATCTGGGACGTCTGGAACGTTAAGGACATATGGGACATCTGGGACGTCTGGGACGTTAAGTACATATGGGACGTCTAGGACATCTGGGACGTCTGGGACTTTAGGGACATATGGAACATCTAGGACGCCTGGGACATTAGAAACATATGGGACATATGGGACATCTGGGATGTCTGGGACGTTAAGAACGTTTGGGACATCTAGGACGTCTGGACCGTCTGGAACGTTAAGGACATATGGGACATTTAGGACGCCTGGGACATTAGGGACATTTGGGACATTTGGGACATCTGGGACGCCTGAGACATTAGGGACATATGGGACATATTGAACATCTGGGACGCCTGGGACATTAGGGACATATGGGACATAGGGGATATCAGGGACGTCTGGGACGTTAAGGACATATGGGACATCTAGGACGTCTGGGACGTCTGGGACGTTAGGGACATATAGGACCTATAGGACATATGGGACGTCTGGGACGTTAGGGATATATGGGACATCTGGGACGTCTGGGACGTTAAGGACATATGGGACATCTAGGACGTCTGGGACGTATGGGACGTTAGGGACATATGCACATCTGGGACGCCTGGGACATTAGGGACATATGGGACATATGGGACATATGGGACATATGGGACGTCTGGGACGTTAGGGAATATGGGACATCTGGGACGTCTGGGACGTTAAGGACATATGGGACAACTAGGACGTCTGGGACGTCTGGGACGTCTGGGACTTTAGGGACATATGGAACATCTAGGACGCCTGGGACATTAGAAACATATGGGACATATGGGACATCTGGGACGTCTGGGACGTTAAGGACATTTGGAACATCTAGGACGTCTGGACCGTCTGGAGCGTTAAGGACATATGGGACATTTAAAACGTTTGGGACATTAGCGACATATGGGACATATGGGACATCTGGGACGCCTGGGACATTAGGGACATATGAGACATATGGGACATCTGGACGTCTGAGTCGTTGAGGACATATGGGACATCTGGGACGTCTGGGGACGTTAGGGACATATGGAACATCTGGGACGCCTGGGACGTTAAGGACATATGGACATCTAGGACGTCTGGGACATTAGAAACATATGGGACATATGGGACATCTGGGACGTCTGGGACGTTAAGGACATTTGGAACATCTAGGACGTCTGGACCGTCTGGAGCGTTAAGGACATATGGGACATTTAAAACGTTTGGGACATTAGCGACATATGGGACATATGGGACATCTGGGACGCCTGGGACATTAGGGACATATGAGACATATGGGCATCTGGGACGTCTGAGTCGTTGAGGACATATGGGACATCTGGGACGTCTGGGACGTTAGGGACATATGGAACATCTGGGACGTCTGGGACGTTAAGGACATATAGGACATCTACGACGTCTGAGACGTCTGGGACGTTAGGGACATATGGGACATCTAGGACGTCTGGGACGTTAGTGACATATGGGACATCTAGGACGTCTGAGACGTCTTGGACGTTAGGGACATACGATACAGCTGGGACGTCTGGGACGCCTGGGACGCCTGGGAGATTAGGGACATATGGGCCATATGGGACATCTGGGACGTCTGGGACGTTAAGGACAAATGGGACATCTAGGACGTCTGGGACATGAAGGGCATATGGGACATCTGGGACGTCTGGGACGTTAGGGACATATGGGACATCTGGAACGTCTGGGACGGTTAGGGCCATATAGGACATCTAGGACGTTGGGACGTTAGGGACATATGGGACATCTAGGACGTCTGGGACGTCTGGGACGTTAGGGACATACGAGACAGCTGGGACGTCTGAGACGTTAGAGACATATGGGACATTTAGGACGTCTGGGACGTTAGAGACATATGGAACATTTAGGACGCCTGGGACATTAGGGACATATGGGACATATGGGACATCTGGGACGTCTGGACGTTAGGGACATATGGGACATCTGGAACGTCTGGGACGTTAAGGACATATGGGACATCTAGGTCGTCTGGAACGTGTGGCACGTTAAGGACATATGGGACATTTAGGACGCCTGGGACATTAGGGACATATGGTACATATGGGCCATCTGGACGCCTGGGACATTCGGGACGTATAAAACATATGGGACATCTGGGACGTCTGGGACGTCTGGGACGTTAGGGACATATAGGACAAAATTTGACATTGGGACGTTAGGGACATATAGGACATATAGGACGTCTAGGACGTCTGAGACGTTAGGGACATACGGGACAGCTGGGACGTCTGGGACGTTAGGGACATATGGGACATTTAGGACGTTTGGGACGTTAGGGACATATGAGACATATGGGACATCTGGGACGTCTGGAACGTTAGGGACATATGGAACATCTGGGACGCCTGGGACGTTAAGGACATATGGGACATCTAGGACGTCTGGGACGTCTGGGACGTTAAGGACATATGGAACATTTAGGACGCCTGGGATATATGAGACATATGGACATCTGGGACGTCTGGGACGGTAAGGACATATGGGACATCTAGAACGTATGAGACGTCTGGGACGTTAAAGACATATGGGACATTAAGGACGCCTGGGACATTACGGACATATGGTACATATGGGACATCTGGGACGCTTGGGACATTAGGGACATATAGGACATATGGGACATCTGGGACATCTGGGACGTCTGGGACGTTAGGTACATATGGGACAATATGGACATCTGGGACGTCTAAGACGTTAGGTACCAATGGGACATCTGGGTCGTCTTGGACGTTAAGGACATATGGGACATCTGGAACGTCTGGGACGTTAGGGAAATATGGGACATCTGGGACGTCTGGGACGTTAAGGACATATGGGACAACTAGGACGTCTGGGACGTCTGGGACGTCTGGGACTTTAGGGACATATGGAACATCTAGGACGCCTGGGACATTAGAAACATATGGGACATATGGAACATCTGGGACGCCTGGGACGTTAAGGACATATGGGACATCTAGGACGTCTGGGACGTCTGGGACGTTAAGGACATATGGAACATTTAGGACGCCTGGGATATATGAGACATATGGACATCTGGGACGTCTGGGACGGTAAGGACATATGGGACATCTAGAACGTATGAGACGTCTGGGACGTTAAAGACATATGGGACATTAAGGACGCCTGGGACATTACGGACATATGGTACATATGGGACATCTGGGACGCTTGGGACATTAGGGACATATAGGACATATGGGACATCTGGGACATCTGGGACGTCTGGGACGTTAGGTACATATGGGACATATGGGACATCTGGGACGTCTAAGACGTTAGGTACCAATGGGACATCTGGGTCGTCTTGGACGTTAAGGACATATGGGACATATGGGACGTCTGGGACGTTAGGGAAATATGGGACATCTGGGACGTCTGGGACGTTAAGGACATATGGGACAACTAGGACGTCTGGGACGTCTGGGACGTCTGGGACTTTAGGGACATATGGAACATCTAGGACGCCTGGGACATTAGAAACATATGGGACATATGGGACATCTGGGACGTCTGGGACGTTAAGGACATTTGGAACATCTAGGACGTCTGGACCGTCTGGAGCGTTAAGGACATATGGGACATTTAAAACGTTTGGGACATTAGCGACATATGGGACATATGGGACATCTGGGACGCCTGGGACATTAGGGACATATGAGACATATGGGACATCTGGGACGTCTGAGTCGTTGAGGACATATGGGACATCTGGGACGTCTGGGACGTTAGGGACATATGGAACATCTGGGACGTCTGGGACGTTAAGGACATATAGGACATCTACGACGTCTGAGACGTCTGGGACGTTAGGGACATATGGGACATCTAGGACGTCTGGGACGTTAGTGACATATGGGACATCTAGGACGTCTGAGACGTCTTGGACGTTAGGGACATACGATACAGCTGGGACGTCTGGGACGCCTGGGACGCCTGGGAGATTAGGGACATATGGGCCATATGGGACATCTGGGACGTCTGGGACGTTAAGGACAAATGGGACATCTAGGACGTCTGGGACATGAAGGGCATATGGGACATCTGGGACGTCTGGGACGTTAGGGACATATGGGACATCTGGAACGTCTGGGACGTTAGGGCCATATAGGACATCTAGGACGTTTGGGACGTTAGGGACATATGGGACATCTAGGACGTCTGGGACGTCTGGGACGTTAGGGACATACGAGACAGCTGGGACGTCTGAGACGTTAGAGACATATGGGACATTTAGGACGTCTGGGACGTTAGAGACATATGGAACATTTAGGACGCCTGGGACATTAGGGACATATGGGACATATGGGACATCTGGGACGTCTGGACGTTAGGGACATATGGGACATCTGGAACGTCTGGGACGTTAAGGACATATGGGACATCTAGGTCGTCTGGAACGTGTGGCACGTTAAGGACATATGGGACATTTAGGACGCCTGGGACATTAGGGACATATGGTACATATGGGCCATCTGGGACGCCTGGGACATTCGGGACGTATAAAACATATGGGACATCTGGGACGTCTGGGACGTCTGGGACGTTAGGGACATATAGGACAAAATTTGACATTGGGACGTTAGGGACATATAGGACATATAGGACGTCTAGGACGTCTGAGACGTTAGGGACATACGGGACAGCTGGGACGTCTGGGACGTTAGGGACATATGGGACATTTAGGACGTTTGGGACGTTAGGGACATATGAGACATATGGGACATCTGGGACGTCTGGAACGTTAGGGACATATGGAACATCTGGGACGCCTGGGACGTTAAGGACATATGGGACATCTAGGACGTCTGGGACGTCTGGGACGTTAAGGACATATGGAACATTTAGGACGCCTGGGATATATGAGACATATGGACATCTGGGACGTCTGGGACGGTAAGGACATATGGGACATCTAGAACGTATGAGACGTCTGGGACGTTAAAGACATATGGGACATTAAGGACGCCTGGGACATTACGGACATATGGTACATATGGGACATCTGGGACGCTTGGGACATTAGGGACATATAGGACATATGGGACATCTGGGACATCTGGGACGTCTGGGACGTTAGGTACATATGGGACATATGGACATCTGGGACGTCTAAGACGTTAGGTACCAATGGGACATCTGGGTCGTCTTGGACGTTAAGGACATATGGGACATCTGGAACGTCTGGGACGTTAAGAACATATGGGACATCTGGGACGTCTGGGATGCTAGGGACGTATGGGACATCTGGGACGTATGGGACGTTAAGGGCATATGGGAAATCTAGGACGTCTGGGACGTCTGGGACGTTAAAGACATATGGGACATCTAGGGCGTCTGGGACGTCTGGGACGTTAAAGACATATGGGATATTTAGGACGCCTGGGACTTTAGGGACATATGGGACATCTGGGACGTCTGGACGTTAGGGACATATGGGACATCTGAGACGTCTGGGACGTTAAGGACATATGGGACATCTAGGACATCTGGGACGTCTAAGACGTTAGGGACATATGGAACATCTAGGACGGCTGACACATTAGAAACATATGAAACATATGGGACATCTGCGACGTCTGGGACGTTAGGGACATATGGGACATCTGGGACGTCTGGGACTTTAAGGACATATGGAACATCTAGGACATCTGGGACGCCTGGGACATTAGGGACATATGGGACATCTGGGACGTCTGGGACGTTAGGGACATATAGGACATCTGGGACGTCTGGCACGTTAAGGACATATGGGACATCTAGGACGTTTGGGACGTCTGGGACGTTAAGGACATATGGGACATTTAGGACGCCTGGGACATTAGGGACATATGAGACATCTAGGACGCCTGGGACATTAGGGACATATGGGGCATTTAGGACGCCTGGGACATTAGGGACATATGGGACATATGGGACATCTGTAAGGCCTGGGACATTAGGGACATATGGGACATCTAGGACGTCTGGGACGTATGGGACTTTAGGGACATATGCACATCTGGGACGCCTGGTACATTAGGGACATATGGGACGTCTGGGACGTTAGGGACATATGGGACATCTGGGACGTCTGGGACGTTAAGGACATATGGGACATCTAGGACGTCTGGGACGTCTGGGACGTCTAGGACGTCTGGGACTTTAGGGACATATGGAACGTCTGGGACGTTAGGGACCGGAAAGGGACGTTTAGGCGCGCACCTTTAGGCGCGCATTATTAGGCGCGAGCTTTTAGGCGCGAAGCTTTTAGACGCGGACGCTATTAGGCGCCTGGACGTTTAGGCGCCGCAACTTTAGGCGCGGGTACAGTTAGGCGCCACATGAAAGAAATTCACATTATTCTTGATTTTAAAATTGTTTGTTACTTAATTATTGCAGTCAATGTTGAAGAAAAATTCAAACCTTCATAAACAATATATATTCAGCTTTTTACGAGCCTTCTTCAGTGTGTTCAGTGTTCAGTGTAAAGTTGTACAAATTTATATATATATATGTACAAATTTACATATTGAATTTACATTTTATCGATTATGAACAATTAGTTATTTACTTTTTGTATATAGATAGTTTAACGTAGTGAAAGTATATGGTGTGTATAATTCCACCACTTTAAACTACCCATATACAAAATATAAATAACTCATTTTTCATAATCGATACAATGTAAACTAAATATGTAAATTTGTAAAACTTTAACACTGAAGAAGGCTTGTAAAGGCGCCAAATACATATTGTTTATAAAGGTTTTAATTTTTCTTCAACATTAATTACTGTAATAATTACCCAACAAAAATTTTGAAATCAAGAATAATGTGAATTTCTTTCATGTGGCGCCTAACTGTCACCGCGCCTAAAGTGGCGGCGCCTAAACGTCCAGGCGCCAAATAGCGTCCGCGTCTAAAGCGCTCGCGCCTAAAAGTGCGCGCCTAAAAATGCGCGCCTAAAGAATCGCGCCTAAACGTCCAAGACCGTTAGGGACATATGGGACATCTGGGACATCTGGGACGTTAGGAACATATGGGACATCTGAAACGTCTGGGACGTTAAGGACATATGGGACATCTAGGACATCTGGGACGTCTGGGACGTTAGGGACATATGGAACATCTAGGACGGCTGACACATTAGAAACATATGAAACATATGGGACATCTGCGACGTCTGGGACGTTAGGGACATATGGGACATCTGGGACGTCTGGGACGTTAAGGACATATGGGACATCTAGGACGTCTGGGACGTATGGGACGTTCGGGACATATGCACATCTGGGACGCCTGGGACATTAGGGACATATGGGACGTCTGGGACGTTAGGGACATATGGGACATCTGGGACATCTGGGACGTTAGGAACATATGGGACATCTGAAACGTCTGGGACGTTAAGGACATATGGGACATCTAGGACATCTGGGACGTCTGGGACGTTAGGGACATATGGAACATCTAGGACGGCTGACACATTAGAAACATATAAAACATATGGGACATCTGCGACGTCTGGGACGTTAGGGACATATGGGACATCTGGGACGTCTGGGACGTTAAGGACATATGGGACATCTAGGACATCTGGGACGCCTAGGACATTAGGGACATATGGGACATCTGGGACGTCTGGGACGTTAGGGACATCTAGGACGTCTGGGACGTATGGGACGTTAGGGACATATGCACATCTGGGACGCCTGGGACATTAGGGACATATGGGACGTCTGGGACGTTAGGGACATATGGGACATCTGGGACGTCTGGGACGTTAAGGACATATGGGACATCTAGGACGTCTGGGACGTCTGGGACGTCTGGGACTTTAGGGACATATGGAACGTCTGGGACGTTAGGGACCGGAAAGGGACGTTTAGGCGCGCACCTTTAGGCGCGCATTATTAGGCGCGAGCTTTTAGGCGCGAAGCATTTAGACGCGGACGCTATTAGGCGCCTGGACGTTTAGGCGCCGCAACTTTAGGCGCGGGGACAGTTAGGCGCCACATGAAAGAAATTTACATTATTCTTGATTTTAAAATTGTTTGTTACTTAATTATTGCAGTCAATGTTGAAGAAAAATTCAAACCTTCATAAACAATATATATTCAGCTTTTTACGAGCCTTCTTCAGTGTGTTCAGTGTTCAGTGTAAAGTTGTACAAATTTATATATATATATGTACAAATTTACATATTGAATTTACATTTTATCGATTATGAACAATTAGTTATTTACTTTTTGTATATAGATAGTTTAACGTAGTGAAAGTATATGGTGTGTATAATTCCACCACTTTAAACTACCCATATACAAAATATAAATAACTCATTTTTCATAATCGATACAATGTAAACTAAATATGTAAATTTGTAAAACTTTAACACTGAAGAAGGCTTGTAAAGGCGCCAAATACATATTGTTTATAAAGGTTTTAATTTTTCTACAACATTAATTACTGTAATAATTACCCAACAAAAATTTTAAAATCAAGAATAATGTGAATTTCTTTCATGTGGCGCCTAACTGTCACCGCGCCTAAAGTGGCGGCGCCTAAACGTCCAGGCGCCAAATAGCGTCCGCGTCTAAAGCGCTCGCGCCTAAAAGTGCGCGCCTAAAAATGCGCGCCTAAAGAATCGCGCCTAAACGTCCTAGACCGTTAGGGACATATGGGACATCTGGGACATCTGGGACGTTAGGAACATATGGGACATCTGAAACGTCTGGGACGTTAAGGACATATGGGACATCTAGGACATCTGAGACGTCTGGGACGTTAGGGACATATGGAACATCTAGGACGGCTGACACATTAGAAACATATGAAACATATGGGACATCTGCGACGTCTGGGACGTTAGGGACATATGGGACATCTGGGACGTCTGGGACGTTAAGGACATATGGGACATCTAGGACGTCTGGGACGTATGGGACGTTCGGGACATATGCACATCTGGGACGCCTGGGACATTAGGGACATATGGGACGTCTGGGACGTTAGGGACATATGGGACATCTGGGACATCTGGGACGTTAGGAACATATGGGACATCTGAAACGTCTGGGACGTTAAGGACATATGGGACATCTAGGACATCTGGGACGTCTGGGACGTTAGGGACATATGGAACATCTAGGACGGCTGACACATTAGAAACATATAAAACATATGGGACATCTGCGACGTCTGGGACGTTAGGGACATATGGGACATCTGGGACGTCTGGGACGTTAAGGACATATGAAACATCTAGGACATCTGGGACGCCTAGGACATTAGGGACATATGGGACATCTGGGACGTCTGGGACGTTAGGGACATATAGGACATCTGGGACGTCTGGCACGTTAAGGACATATGGGACATCTAGGACGTTTGGGACGTCTGGGACGTTAAGGACATATGGGACATTTAGGACGCCTGGGACATTAGGGACATATGGGACATCTAGGACGTCTGGGACATTAGGGACATATGGGACATATGGGGCATTTAGGACGCCTGGGACATTAGGGACATATGGGACATATGGGACATCTGTAAGGCCTGGGACATTAGGGACATATGGGACATCTGGGACGTCTGGCACGTTAGGGACATATGGGACATCTGGAACGTCTGCGACGTTAAGGACATATGGGACATCTAGGACGTTTGGGACGTCTGGGACGTTAAGGACATATGGGACATTTAGGACGCCTGGGACGTTAGGGACATATGGGACATACGGGACATCTGGGACATATGGGACGTTAAGGTCATGTGGGACATCTAGGACGTCTGGGACGTTAAGGACATATGGGACATCTAGGACGTTTGGGACGTCTGGGACGTTAAGAACATATGGGACATTTAGGACGCCTGGGACATTAGGGACATATGGAACATATGGGACATCTGGGACGTATGGGACGCTAAGGACATGTGGAACATCTAGGACGTCTGGGACGTTAAGGACATATGGGACATCTAGGACGTTTGGGACGTCTGGGAGGTTAAGGACATATAGGACATTTAGGACGTCTGGGACATGTGGGGCATATGGGACATCTGGGACGCCTGGGACGTCTGGGACGTTAGGTACATATGGGACATATGGGACATCTGGGACGTCTAAGACGTTAGGTACATATGGGACATCTGGGACGTCTTGGACGTCTGGGACGTTAGGTACATATGGGACATATGGGACATCTGGGACGTCTGGGACGTCTGGGACGTTAGGTACATATGGGACATATGGGACATCTGGGACTTCTAAGACGTTAGGTACAATGGGACATCTGAGACGTCTTGGACGTCTGGGACGTTAGGTACATATGGGACATATAGGACATCTGGGACTTCTGGGACGTCTGGGACGTTAGGTACATATTTGACATATGGGACATCTGGGACGCCTAATACGTTAGGTACATATGAGACATTTGGGACGTCTTGGACGTTAAGGACATATGGGACACCTGGAACGTCTGGGACGTTAAAAACATATGGGACATCTGGGACGTCTGGGATGCTAGGGACATATGGGACATCTGGGACGTCTGGGACGTTAAGGGCATATGGGAAATCTAGGACGTCGGGGACGTCTGGGACGTTAAAGACATATGTGACATCTAGGGCGTCTGGGACGTCTGTGACGTTAAGGACATATGGGACGATTAGGACGCCTGGGACATTAGGGACCTATGGGACATCTGGGACGTCTGGAACGTTAAGGACATATGGGACATCTGGGACGTCTGGGACGTTAAGTACATATGGGACGTCTAGGACATCTGGGACGTCTGGGACTTTAGGGACATATGGAACATCTAGGACGCCTGGGACATTAGAAACATATGGGACATATGGGACATCTGGGATGTCTGGGACGTTAAGAACATTTGGGACATCTAGGACGTCTGGACCGTCTGGAACGTTAAGGACATATGGAACATCTGGGACGTCTGGGACGTTAAGGACATATAGGACCTCTACGACGTCTGAGACGTCTGGGACGTTAGGGACATATGGGACATCTAGGACGTCTGGGACGTTAGTGACATATGGGACATCTAGGACGTCTGAGACGTCTTGGACGTTAGGGACATACGAGACAGCTGGGACGTCTGGGACGCCTGGGACGCCTGGGAGATTAGGGACATATGGGCCATATGGGACATCTGGGACGTCTGGGACGTTAAGGACAAATGGGACATCTAGGACGTCTGGGACATTAAGGGCATATGGGACATCTGGGACGTCTGGGACGTTAGGGACATATGGGACATCTGGAACGTCTGGGACGTTAGGGCCATATAGGACATCTAGGACGTTTGGGACGTTAGGGATATATGGGACATCTAGGACGTCTGGGACGTCTGGGACGTTAGGGACATACGAGACAGCTGGGACGTCTGAGACGTTAGGGACATATGGGACATTTAGGACGTCTGGGACGTTAGAGACATATGGAACATTTAGGACGCCTGGGACATTAGGGACATATGGGACATATGGGACATCTGGGACGTCTGGACGTTAGGGACATATGGGACATCTGGGACGTCTGGGACGTTAAGGACATATGGGACATCTAGGACGTCTGGAACGTGTGGCACGTTAAGGACATATGGGACATTTAGGACGCCTGGGACATTAGGGACATATGGTACATATGGGCCATCTGGGACGCCTGGGACATTCGGGACGTATAAAACATATGGGACATCTGGGACGTCTGGGACGTCTGGGACGTTAGGGACATATAGGACAAAATTTGACATTGGGACGTTAGGGACATATAGGACATATAGGACGTCTAGGACGTCTGAGACGTTAGGGACATACGGGACAGCTGGGACGTCTGGGACGTTAGGGACATATGGGACATTTAGGACGTTTGGGACGTTAGGGACATATGAGACATATGGGACATCTGGGACGTCTGGAACGTTAGGGACATATGGAACATCTGGGACGCCTGGGACGTTAAGGACATATGGGACATCTAGGACGTCTGGGACGTCTGGGACGTTAAGGACATATGGAACATTTAGGACGCCTGGGACATTAGGGACATTTGGGACATTTGGAACATCTGGGACGCCTGAGACATTAGGGACATATGGGACATATTGAACATCTGGGACGTCTGGGACGTTACGGACATATGGGACATTTAGGACGCCTGGGACATTAGGGACATATGGGACATAGGGGATATCTGGGACGTCTGGGACGTTAAGGACATATGGGACATCTAGGACGTCTGGGACGTCTGGGACGTTAGGGACATATAGGACCTATAGGACATATGGGACGTCTGGGACGTTAGGGATATATGGGACATCTGGGACGTCTGGGACGTTAAGGACATATGGGACATTTAGGACGTCTGGGACGTATGGACGTTAGGGACATATGCACATCTGGGACGCCTGGGACATTAGGGACATATGGGACATATGGGACATATGGGACATATGGGACATATGGGACGTCTGGGACGTTAGGGAAATATGGGACATCTGGGACGTCTGGGACGTTAAGGACATATGGGACAACTAGGACGTCTGGGACGTCTGGGACGTCTGGGACTTTAGGGACATATGGAACATCTAGGACGCCTGGGACATTAGAAACATATGGGACATATGGGACATCTGGGACGTCTGGGACGTTAAGGACATTTGGAACATCTAGGACGTCTGGACCGTCTGGAGCGTTAAGGACATATGGGACATTTAAAACGTTTGGGACATTAGCGACATATGGGACATATGGGACATCTGGGACGCCTGGGACATTAGGGACATTTGAGACATATGGGACATCTGGGACGTCTGAGTCGTTGAGGACATATGGGACATCTGGGACGTCTGGGACGTTAGGGACATATGGAACATCTGGGACGTCTGGGACGTTAAGGACATATAGGACATCTACGACGTCTGAGACGTCTGGGACGTTAGGGACATATGGGACATCTAGGACGTCTGGGACGTTAGTGACATATGGGACATCTAGGACGTCTGAGACGTCTTGGACGTTAGGGACATACGAGACAGCTGGGACGTCTGGGACGCCTGGGACGCCTGGGAGATTAGGGACATATGGGCCATATGGGACATCTAGGACGTCTGGGACATTAAGGGCATATGGGACATCTGGGACGTCTGGGACGTTAGGGACATATAGGACATCTGGAACGTCTGGGACGTTAGGGCCATATAGGACATCTAGGACGTTTGGGACGTTAGGGACATATGGGACATCTAGGACAGCTGGGACGTCTGGGACGTTAGGGACATACGAGACAGCTGGGACGTCTGAGACGTTAGGAACATATGGGACATTTAGGACGTCTGGGACGTTAGAGACATATGGAACATTTAGGACGCCTGGGACATTAGGGACATATGGGACATATGGGACATCTGGGACGTCTGGACGTTAGGGACATATGGGACATCTGGGACGTCTGGGACGTTAAGGACATATGGGCCATCTGGGACGTCTGGAACGTGTGGCACGTTAAGGACATATGGGACATTTAGGACGCCTGGGACATTAGGGACATATGGTACATATGGGCCATCTGGGACGCCTGGGACATTCGGGACGTATAAAACATATGGGACATCTGGGACGTCTGGGACGTCTGGGACGTTAGGGACATATAGGACAAAATTTGACATTGGGACGTTAGGGACATATAGGACGTCTAGGACGTCTGAGACGTTAGAGACATACGGGACAGCTGGGACGTCTGGGACGTTAGAGACATATGGGACATTTAGGACGTTTGGGACGTTAGGGACATATGAGACATATGGGACATCTGGGACGTCTGGAACGTTAGGGACATATGGAACATCTGGGACTCCTGGGACGTTAAGGACATATGGGACATCTAGGACGTCTGGGACGTCTGGAACGTTAAGGACATATGGAACATTTAGGACGCTTGGGATATATGGGACATATGGAACATCTGGGACGTCTGGGACGGTAAGGACATATGGGACATCTAGAACGTATGAGACGTCTGGGACGTTAAAGACATATGGGACATTAAGGACGCCTGGGACATTACGGACATATGGTACATATGGGACATCTGGGACATCTGGGACGTCTGGGACGTTAAGGACATATGGGACATCTAGGACATCTGGGACGCCTGGGACATTAGGGACATATGGGACATCTGGGACGTCTGGGACGTTAGGGACATATAGGACATCTGGGACGTCTGGCACGTTAAGGACATATGGGACATCTAGGACGTTTGGGACGTCTGGGACGTTAAGGACATATGGGACATCTGGGACGTCTGAAACGTTAAGGACATATGGGACATCTAGGACGTATGTGACGTCTAAAACGTTAAGGATATATGGGACATTTAAAACATCTGGGACATTAGGGACATATGGGACATCTGAGACGCTTTGGACATTAGGGACATATGAGACATATGGGACATCTGATACGTCTGGGACGTTAGGGACATATAGGACATCTAGGACATCTGAGACGTCTGGGACGTTAGGTACATATGGGACATCTGGGACGTCTGAGACGTTAGGGACATATGGGACATCTGGGACGTCTGGGACGTTAGGGACATATAGGACATCTAGGACATCTGAGACGTCTGGGACGTTAGGGACATATGGGACATCTAGAACGTCTGGGACGTTAGGGACATATGGGACATCTAGGACGTCTGAGACGTCTGGGACGTTAGGGACATATGGGACATCTAGGACGTCTGAGACGTCTGGGACGTTAGGGACATATGGGACATCTGGGACGTCTGGGACGTTAGGGACTTATAGGACATCTAGGACATCTGAGACGTCTGGGACGTTAAGGACATATGGGACATTTAGGACGCCTGGGACATTAGGGACATATGGGACATCTAGGACGTCTGGGACATTAGGGACATATGGGACATATGGGGCATTTAGGACGCCTGGGACATTAGGGACATATGGGACATATGGGACATCTGTAAGGCCTGGGACATTAGGGACATATGGGACATCTGGGACGTCTGGCACGTTAGGACATATGGGACATCTAGAACGTCTGGGACGTTAGGGACATATGGGACATCTAGGACGTTTGAGACGTCTGGGATATTAGGGACATATGGGACATTTAGGACATCTGGGACGTCTGGGACGTTAAGGACATATGGGACATCTGGGACGTCTGGGACGTTAGGGACATATGGGAAATTTAATACGTCTGGGACATTAGGGACATATGGGACATTTAGGACGTCTGGGACGTCTGGGACGTTAAGGAGATATGGGACATCTGGGACGTCTGGGACGTTAGGGACATATGGGACATTTAATACGTCTGGGACGTTAGGAACATATGGAATATCTAGGACGCCTGGGACATTAAGGACATATGGGACATATGGGACATCTGGGACGTCTGGGACATTAGGGACATATGGTACATCTGGGACGTCTGGGACGTTAAGGACATATGGGACATCTAGGACGTCTGGGACGTCCGGGACGTTATTGACATATGGGACTTCTGAGACGTCTGGGACGTTAAGGATATAAGGGACATCTAGGACGTCTGGGACGTTAGGGACATATGGGAGATCTGGGACGTCTGGGACGTTAGGGACATATAAGACATCTTGGACGTCTGAGACTTTAGGGACATATGGAACATCTGGGACGTTAGGGACATATGGGACATCTGGGACGTCTGGGACGTTAGAGAGGTATAGGACATATGGGATATACTGGGACGTCTGGGACGTTAATGATATATGAGACATCTAGGACGTCTGGGACATTAGGGACATATGGGACATAAGGGATATCTGGGACGTCAGGGACGTTAGGGACATATGGTACATCTGGGACGTCTGGGACGTTAAAGACATATGGGACATCTAGGACGTCTGGGACGTCTGGGACGTTAAGGACATATGGGACATTTAGGACGCCTGGGACATTAGGGACATATGGGACATATGGGACATCTGGGACGCCTGGGACGTTAGGGACATATGGGACATATGGGACATCTGGGACGTCTGGGACGTTAAGGACATATGGGACATCTGGGACGTCTGGGATGCTAGGGACATATGGGACATCTGGGACGTCTGGGACGTTAAGGACATATGGGACATCTAGGGCGTCTGGGACGTCTGGGACGTTAAGAACATATGGGACATTTACTACGCCTGGGATATTAGGGACATATGGGACATCTGGGACGTCTGGGACGTTAGGGACATATGGGACATCTGATACGTCTGGGACGTTAAGGACATATGGGACATTTACTACGCCTGGGATATTAGGGACATATGGGACATCTGGGACGTCTGGGACGTTAGGGACATATGGGACATCTGGGACGCCTGGGACATTAGGGACATATGAGACATATGGGACATCTGGGACGTCTGGGCCGTTAAGGACATATGGGACATCTAGAACGTCTGGGACGTTAGGGACATATGGGACATCTAGGACGTCTGAGACGTCTGGGACGTTAGGGACATATGGGACATCTAGGACGTCTGAGACGTCTGGGACGTTAGGGACATATGGGACATCTGGGACATCTGGGACATCTGGGACGTCTGGGACGTTAAGGACATATGGGACATCTAGGACATCTAGGACGCCTGGGACATTAGGGACATATGGGACATCTGGGACGTCTGGGACGTTAGGGACATATAGGACATCTGGGACGTCTGGCACGTTAAGGACATATGGGACATCTAGGACGTTTGGGACGTCTGGGACGTTAAGGACATATGGGACATCTGGGACGTCTGAAACGTTAAGGACATATGGGACATCTAGGACGTATGTGACGTCTAAAACGTTAAGGATATATGGGACATTTAAAACATCTGGGACATTAGGGACATATGGGACATCTGAGACGCTTTGGACATTAGGGACATATGAGACATATGGGACATCTGATACGTCTGGGACGTTAGGGACATATAGGACATCTAGGACATCTGAGACGTCTGGGACGTTAGGTACATATGGGACATCTGGGACGTCTGAGACGTTAGGGACATATGGGACATCTGGGACGTCTGGGACGTTAGGGACATATAGGACATCTAGGACATCTGAGACGTCTGGGACGTTAGGGACATATGGGACATCTAGAACGTCTGGGACGTTAGGGACATATGGGACATCTAGGACGTCTAAGACGTCTGGGACGTTAGGGACATATGGGACATCTAGGACGTCTGAGACGTCTGGGACGTTAGGGACATATGGGACATCTGGGACGTCTGGGACGTTAGGGACTTATAGGACATCTAGGACATCTGAGACGTCTGGGACGTTAAGGACATATGGGACATTTAGGACGCCTGGGACATTAGGGACATATGGGACATCTAGGACGTCTGGGACATTAGGGACATATGGGACATATGGGGCATTTAGGACGCCTGGGACATTAGGGACATATGGGACATATGGGACATCTGTAAGGCCTGGGACATTAGGGACATATGGGACATCTGGGACGTCTGGCACGTTAGGACATATGGGACATCTAGAACGTCTGGGACGTTAGGGACATATGGGACATCTAGGACGTTTGAGACGTCTGGGATATTAGGGACATATGGGACATTTAGGACATCTGGGACGTCTGGGACGTTAAGGACATATGGGACATCTGGGACGTCTGGGACGTTAGGGACATATGGGAAATTTAATACGTCTGGGACATTAGGGACATATGGGACATTTAGGACGTCTGGGACGTCTGGGACGTTAAGGAGATATGGGACATCTGGGACGTCTGGGACGTTAGGGACATATGGGACATTTAATACGTCTGGGACGTTAGGAACATATGGAATATCTAGGACGCCTGGGACATTAGGGACATATGGGACATATGGGACATCTGGGACGTCTGGGACATTAGGGACATATGGTACATCTGGGACGTCTGGGACGTTAAGGACATATGGGACATCTAGGACGTCTGGGACGTCCGGGACGTTATTGACATATGGGACTTCTGAGACGTCTGGGACGTTAAGGATATAAGGGACATCTAGGACGTCTGGGACGTTAGGGACATATGGGAGATCTGGGACGTCTGGGACGTTAGGGACATATAAGACATCTTGGACGTCTGAGACTTTAGGGACATATGGAACATCTGGGACGTTAGGGACATATGGGACATCTGGGACGTCTGGGACGTTAGAGAGGTATAGGACATATGGGATATACTGGGACGTCTGGGACGTTAATGATATATGAGACATCTAGGACGTCTGGGACATTAGGGACATATGGGACATAAGGGATATCTGGGACGTCAGGGACGTTAGGGACATATGGTACATCTGGGACGTCTGGGACGTTAAAGACATATGGGACATCTAGGACGTCTGGGACGTCTGGGACGTTAAGGACATATGGGACATTTAGGACGCCTGGGACATTAGGGACATATGGGACATATGGGACATCTGGGACGCCTGGGACGTTAGGGACATATGGGACATATGGGACATCTGGGACGTCTGGGACGTTAAGGACATATGGGACATCTGGGACGTCTGGGATGCTAGGGACATATGGGACATCTGGGACGTCTGGGACGTTAAGGACATATGGGACATCTAGGGCGTCTGGGACGTCTGGGACGTTAAGAACATATGGGACATTTACTACGCCTGGGATATTAGGGACATATGGGACATCTGGGACGTCTGGGACGTTAGGGACATATGGGACATCTGATACGTCTGGGACGTTAAGGACATATGGGACATTTACTACGCCTGGGATATTAGGGACATATGGGACATCTGGGACGTCTGGGACGTTAGGGACATATGGGACATCTGGGACGCCTGGGACATTAGGGACATATGAGACATATGGGACATCTGGGACGTCTGGGCCGTTAAGGACATATGGGACATCTGGGACGTCTGAGACGTTAGAAACATATGGGACATCTGGTACGTCTAGGACGTTAGGGACATATAGGACATCTAGGACGTCTGAGACGTCTGGGACGTTAGGGACATATGGGACATCTAGGACGTCTGGGACGTTAGGGACATATGGGACATCTAGGACGTCTGAGACGTCTGGGACGTTAGGGACATATGGGACATCTAGGACGTCTGGGACATTAGGGACATATGGGACATTTAGGACGTCTGGGACGTCTGGGACGTCAAGGACATATGGGACATCTGGGACGTCTAAGACGTTAGGGACATATGGGACATTTAGGACGTCTGGGACGTTAGGGAAATATGGAATATCTAGGAAGCCTGGGACATTAGGGACATATGGGACATATGGAACATCTGGGACGTCTGGGACGTTAGGAACATATGTAACATCTGGGACGTCTGGGACGTCTGGGACGTTAGGGACATATAGGACAAAATTTGACATCTGGGACGTTAGGAACATATAGGACATATAGGACGTCTAGGACGTCTGAGACGTTAGGGACATACGGGACAGCTGGGACGTCTGGGACGTTAGGGACATATGGCACATTTAGGACGTTTGGGACGTTAGGGACATATGAGACATATGGGACATCTGGGACGTCTGGAACGTTAGGGACATATGGAACATCTGGGACGCCTGGGACGTTAAGGACATATGGGACATCTAGGACGTCTGGGACGTCTGGGACGTTAAGGACATATGGAACATTTAGGACGCCTGGGATATATGGGACATATGGAACATCTGGGACGTCTGGGACGGTAAGGACATATGGGACATCTAGAACGTCTGAGACGTCTGGGACGTTAAAGACATATGGGACATTAAGGACGCCTGGGACATTACGGACATATGGTACATATGGGACATCTGGGACGCTTGGGACATTAGGGACATATAGGACATATGGGACATCTGGGACATCTGGGACGTCTGGGACGTTAGGTACATATGGGACATATGGGACATCTGGGACGTCTAAGACGTTAGGTACCAATGGGACATTTGGGTCGTCTTGGACGTTAAGGACATATGGGACATCTGGAACGTCTGGGACGTTAAGAACATATGGGACATCTGGGACGTCTGGGATGCTAGGGACGTATGGGACATCTGGGACGTCTGGAACGTTAAGGGCATATGGGAAATCTAGGACGTCTGGGACGTCTGGGACGTTAAAGACATATGGGACATCTAGGGCGTCTGGGACGTCAGGGACGTTAAAGATATATGGGATATTTAGGACGCCTGGGACTTTACGGACATATGGGACATCTGGGACGTCTGGGACGTTAGGGATATATGGGACATCTGAGACGTCTGGGACGTTAAGGACATATGGGACACCTAGGACATCTAAGACGTCTAAGACGTTAGGGACATATGGAACATCTAGGACGGCTGACACATTAGAAACATATGAAACATATGGGACATCTGCGACGTCTGGGACGTTAGGGACATATGGGACATCTGGGACGTCTGGGACGTTAAGGACATATGGGACATCCAGGACATCTGGGACGCCTGGGACATTAGGGACATATGGGACATCTGGGACGTCTGGGACGTTAGGGACATATAGGACATCTAGGACGTTTGGGACGTCTGGGACGTTAAGGACATATGGGACATTTAGGACGCCTGGGACATTAGGGACATATGGGACATCTAGGACGCCTGGGACATTAGGGACATATGGGGCATTTAGGACGCCTGGGACATTAGGGACATATGGGACATATGGGACATCTGTAAGGCCTGGGACATTAGGGACATATGGGACATCTGGGACGTCTGGCACGTTAGGGACATATGGGACATCTGGAACGACTGCGACGTTAAGGACTTATGGGACATCTAGGACGTTTGGGACGTCTGGGACGTTAAGGACATATGGGACATATGGGACGTCTGGGACGTTAGAGGCATATGGGACATCTGGGACGTCTGGGACGTTAAGGACATATGGGACATCTAGGACGTCTGAGACGTCTGGGACGTTAAGGACATATGGGACATTTAGGGCGCCTGGGAGATTAGGGACATATGGGACACATGGGACATCTGGGACGTCTGAAACGTTAAGGACATATGGGACATCTAGGACGTATGTGACGTCTAAAACGTTAAGGATATATGGGACATTTAAAACATCTGGGACATTAGGGACATATGGGACATCTGAGACGCTTTGGACATTAGGGACATATGAGACATATGGGACATCTAATACGTCTGGGACGTTAGGGACATATAGGACATCTAGGACATCTGAGACGTCTGGGACGTTAGAGACATATGGGACATCTGGGACGTCTGAGACGTTAGGGACATATGGGACATCTGGGACGTCTGGGACGTTAGGGGCATATAGGACATCTAGGACATCTGAGACGTCTGGGACGTTAGGGACATATGGGACATCTAGAACGTCTGGGACGTTAGGGACATATGGGACATCTAGGACGTCTGGGACGTTAGGGACATATGGGACATCTAGGACGTCTGAGACGTCTGGGACGTTAGGGACATATGGGACATCTGGGACGTCTGGGACGTTAGGGACATATAGGACATCTAGGACATCTGAGACGTCTGGGACGTTAGGGACATATGGGACATCTAGAACGTCTGGGACGTTAGGGACATATGGGACATCTAGGACGTCTGAGACGTCTGGGATATTAGGGACATATGGGACATTTAGGACGTCTGGGACGTCTGGGACGTTAAGGACATATGGGACATCTGGGACGTCTGGGACGTTAGGGACATATGGGACATTTAATACGTCTGGGACATTAGGGACATATGGGACATTTAGGACGTCTGGGACGTCTGGGACGTTAAGGAGATATGGGACATCTGGGACGTCTGGGACGTTAGGGACATATGGGACATTTAATACGTCTGGGACGTTAGGAACATATGGAATATCTAGGACGCCTGGGACATTAGGGACATATGGGACATATGGGACATCTGGGACGTCTGGGACATTAGGGACATATGGTACATCTGGGACGTCTGGGACGTTAAGGACATATGGGACATCTAGGACGTCTGGGACGTCCGGGACGTTATTGACATATGGGACTTCTGAGACGTCTGGGACGTTAAGGATATAAGGGACATCTAGGACGTCTGGGACGTT
The DNA here is from genome assembly GCA_940337035.1 of Agriotes lineatus. Lineage (NCBI taxonomy): Eukaryota > Metazoa > Arthropoda > Insecta > Coleoptera > Elateridae > Agriotes > Agriotes lineatus. Next base: position 156,533 of record CALNHX010000362.1, read on the forward strand.
AGGGACATATGGGAGATCTGGGACGTCTGGGACGTTAGGGACATATAAGACATCTTGGACGTCTGGGACTTTAGGGACATATGGAACATCTGGGACGTTAGGGACATATGGGACATCTGGGACGTCTGGGACGTTAGAGAGGTATAGGACATATGGGATATACTGGGACGTCTGGGACGTTAAGGATATATGGGACATCTAGGACGTCTGGGACATTAGGGACATATGGGACATAAGGGATATCTGGGACGTCTGGGACGTTAGGGACATATGGTACATCTGGGACGTCTGGGACGTTAAGGACATATGGGACATCTAGGACGTCTGGGACGTCTGGGACGTTAAGGACATATGGGACATTTAAGACGCCTGGGACATTAGGGACATATGGGACATATGGGACATCTGGGACGCCTGGGACGTTAGGGACATATGGGACATATGGGACATCTGGGACGTCTGGAACGTTAAGGACATATGGGACATCTGGGACGTCTGGGATGCTAGGGACATATGGGACATCTGGGACGTCTGGGACGTCTGGGACGTTAAGGACATATGGGACATCTAGGACGTCCGGGACGTCTGGGACGTTAAGGACATATGGGACATCTAGGGCGTCTGGGACGTCTGGGACGTTAAGGACATATGGGACATTTACTACGCCTGGGATATTAGGGACATATGGGACATCTGGGACGTCTGGGACGTTAGGGACATATGGGACATCTGATACGTCTGGGACGTTAAGGACATATGGGACATTTACTACGCCTGGGATATTAGGGACATCTGGGACATCTGGGACGTCTGGGACGTTAGGGACATATGAGACATATGGGACATCTGGGACGTCTGGGACGTTAAGGACATATGGGACATCTGGGACGTCTGAGACGTTAGAAACATATGGGACATCTGGTACGTCTAGGACGTTAGGGACATATAAGACATCTAGGACGTCTGAGACGTCTGGGACGTTAGGGACATATGGGACATCTAGGACGTCTGGGACGTTAGGGTCATATGGGACATCTAGGACGTCTGAGACGTCTGGGACGTTAGGGACATATGGGACATCTAGGACGGCTGGGACATTAGGGACATATGGGACATTTAGGACGTCTGGGACGTCTGGGACGTCAAGGACATATGGGACATCTGGGACGTCTGGGATGCTAGGGACATATGGGACATCTGGGACGTCTGGGACGTCTGGGACGTTAAGGACATATGGGACATCTAGGACGTCCGGGACGTCTGGGACGTTAAGGACATATGGGACATCTAGGGCGTCTGGGACGTCTGGGACGTTAAGGACATATGGGACATTTACTACGCCTGGGATATTAGGGACATATGGGACATCTGGGACGTCTGGGACGTTAGGGACATATGGGACATCTGATACGTCTGGGACGTTAAGGACATATGGGACATTTACTACGCCTGGGATATTAGGGACATCTGGGACATCTGGGACGTCTGGGACGTTAGGGACATATGAGACATATGGGACATCTGGGACGTCTGGGACGTTAAGGACATATGGGACATCTGGGACGTCTGAGACGTTAGAAACATATGGGACATCTGGTACGTCTAGGACGACGTTAAGGACATATGGGACATCTGGGACGTCTGAGACGTTAGAAACATATGGGACATCTGGTACGTCTAGGACGTTAGGGACATATAGGACATCTAGGACGTCTGAGACGTCTGGGACGTTAGGGACATATGGGACATCTAGGACGTCTGGGACGTTAGGGTCATATGGGACATCTAGGACGTCTGAGACGTCTGGGACGTTAGGGACATATGGGACATCTAGGACGTCTGGGACATTAGGGACATATGGGACATTTAGGACGTCTGGGACGTCTGGGACGTCAAGGACATATGGGACATCTGGGACGTCTAAGACGTTAGGGACATATGGAACATTTAGGACGTCTGGGACGTTAGGGACATATGGAATATCTAGAAGCCTGGGACATTAGGGACATATGGGACATATGGGACATCTGGGACTTCTGGGACGTTAGGGACATATGTAACATCTGGGACGTCTGGGACGTTAAGGACATATGGGACATCTGGGACGTCTGGACGTCCGGGACGTTAAGGACATATGGGACATTTAGGACGCCTGGCACATTAGGGACATATGGGACATATGGGACATTTAATACGCCTGGGACATTAGGGATAATATAAGACCTTTGGGACATCTGGGACGTCTGGGACGTTAGGGACGTATGGGTCATCTGGGCGTCTGGGACGTTAAGGACATATGGGACATCTAGGACGTCTGGGACGTTAGGGACATATGGGACATCTGGACGTCTGGGACTTAGGGACATATTGGACATCTGGGAAGTTAGGAACATATAGGACATCTAGGACGTCTGTGACGTTAGAGACATATGGGACATCTAGGACATCTCGGACGTCTGGGACGTTAGGGACATACGGACAGCTGAGACGTCTGGGACGTTATGGACATATGGGACATTTGGGACGCATGGGATATTAATAATAATAATAATAATTTATTGTCCAAAACCAATACAAACTGGTGTAAGACTAACCAAATGACAATACAAAGTCACACATAATCAATACATAAATTGGGTGTATACTGTAACAATTGAAGAGTAGCTAATGGTCCAAATATTCATCTATTGTATAGAAATTGTACATTAATAGGTAATTATAAAGTTTTTTCCTGAATGTTGCTAGGTTCTTAAGCGTTTTTAGAGAGCTAGGCATCTTGTTATATAACTTTATACCAATATACCTAGGACTCTTTTCATATTTTACAAGAGAATGTAACGGCAGAATTAGCTCATTGGCATTCCACGTACTGTAGTCATGGTTAAAACTATTGTGGCAAATGATTCATAACTCTGCTTTACATAACATAGTGCTTCCAATATAAATATACAAGCTAACGGGAGTACCCGTAAATCATGGAAGATTTGTCTACACGACGCCAGTCTTACAGCGCCAACAATACTTCTTACAGCTCTTTTCTGAAGTCTGAAAACTCTAATTGCATGGGGCGAGTTACCCCAGAAAATTATACCATATGCAATACGGGAAACGAAATGAGCATAGTAGTAAGACATAATTACTGTTCTATCCGCACAGTATCGCAGTCTATACAAAGCAAAGCATAGCTGCGTTAACCTTCCACATAGAACGTCAACATGCTTTTTCCAAGTCAGGTTTTTGTCAATGTAGGACACCTAAGAACTTGACAAATGGAACTTGTTCAATTGATTTATTGTTAATTCTAAGCAAATTACTTCTGTTAGTTTCATCTTCGTTGTTTCTTAAGGAAAATTTGACAAACACTGACTTGTCTTCATTCAAAAACAACCTGTTTGCACTGAACCATTTAGAGAGTTGATCAATAGTTTGCTGAGAATAACCTAAAACACCTGCAAGAGATGTGTCAGAACACATGTAGGAAGTGTCATCCGCGAACATTGTCAGATTTTTGGCATTAACTGCTGAAGGAAGATCATTTATAAATAACAAAAATAGCAAGGGCCCTAAAACAGACCCTTGCGGTACTCCACAACTTATATTCAATTCATTTGAATTTACTCCATCTATACACACAACCTGTTGCCTTCCAGAAAGGTAGGACCTCACCCAGTCATTTATTTTTCCTCTTAGGCCATATTTATTTAATTTTTCTATTAGATGTTCATGAGGTATCAGATCAAATGCTTTACTTAGATCCATGAATAATCCGATGCATTTTTTGTTTTGATCTAAACTGTTATAGAGATTATTTACAATGTCCACAATGTCTGACTGGGTAGATCTACCCTTACGGAAGCCATGCTGGCTAGGTGTGATAATAGCATACTTGTTCAAGTATTTATTAACTCTGTTGAAAATTGCCCTTTCAATAATTTTTGATATTGCCGATAGTGACGATATTGGTCTATAGTTTTCCATACAGCTTTGGTCACCCTTTTTATGAAGCATAATTACTTTTGCTATTTTAAGTATTTTTGGAAATGCACCATCTGCTATAGACCAATTTATCAAAAATGTCAAAGGAGTGATAATGTAAGGAATGATTTGTTGAGAGTATTCACACTTATATTATCAAGACCACAACAATTGGATGGTTTCAATTTATTGACTATGTTGAATACTTCAGACTCGCTCACAGGGTCCACGAACATGGTTGGATACTCTTTATCAGTTAATGTGATGTGTGTGGGTATATTTAGCACGTCTAATTTCTCATTTAAGTTTTTGGGAATATTTATCAAATAGCGGTTGAAATAATTCGATAGTGTTTGAGGGTCACCAACAATTTTATTGTTTATCTTTATTTCTAAAGGTTTAGTTTCGATTTTTTATTCGTAACTGTCTTATTTATTATACTCCATACTGCCCTTGATTTATTTTGTGCTTTGTTGTATATGTTTTTATTGCTCATCCTTTTGGCTGCCCTAAGAACCTTTTTATAAATTCTTTTATATTTATTATAGCACAAAATATTACTTGGGTGATTAGTTGTTGTTTTTAATTCATACAGGTGTTTTAACATATTGGATGACGTTTTAATCCCTATCGTGACAAATGGTTTAGTGTAAACTTTTTGCCTTACGTTAACAAGAGGAAACGATAAGTCAATATAAAAAGATAAGGCATTGATAAAATTATCACAGGAGTCATCCAGATTGATGGCAGTGTACACTTCATTCCAAATTTCTTTTCCTAAGTAATAATACAGAGTATTGTAATTTTTTTGATTAAATAATCTACTTTTACTATAGCTATTTTTACCAGACTGATCACTGTTTTCCATAGCGGCCACCAGAATTTGAGCCGAGTGATCTGAGATACCGTTATGCGATACGCTACAAGATATGATATTGTCAGATAACAAGTTAGTACATACATAATCTAAGCAATTAGAATAGCGAGTTGCCTCATTTATTAAAATCTGCATATTGTATGAGTCAAACAGATCTATAAGCTCATACTTGGCTGCCGTTTCGGAAAAGTAATTAACGTTTAAATCTCCACATAAGATCACTTTTGTATTATTTTTTTCACATAGTTTACGCATGGCAATGTCAAGTTCGTGTAAAAAAATGTTTAAGTCTGCACTTGGAGATCTGTACACTGCTATTATTTTGATTTTTGCACCACCTCCGAATACAAGTTGCACTCCACAGATTTCGAAGATTTTTTCTTTAGCCGAAGTTTCATGTAAATAAGAGATGTCTGTGATTTTCACATTAAGAGATTTTTTGTAGAATATAGCTGTACCACCTTTTTCGTTAATTTTCCTACAAAAAGAAGAACATTTAGAGTAGCCGTTTACATTGATTAATTCTACTTCTTCATATTTTAAATGATGTTCGGTGAAACAAGCAATATCAATATTTTCTACATGTAACGTATACTCCAAATGTTCTACTTTATTCTTGATACTTTGTACATTTTGATGATACACCTTAAATATCTGACTGTTTCGGGCTGTATTGCTGTTACCAGTCTGTGATTGCTACTTAGTATCAGAGGTATACTGTATGTAACGTTTTTGTTTTTCCAGCATTTTTTTGAATACCGCACAATCAGAATCAAAAATAGAATGATTTACTTCCAAATTCATTTTCAGTTTGGAGTTGGCTTCTACACAGTTGGCACATACCACCTCATCACTTTCGCAATCGTCCGGAGACTCATGATCCTTCGAACACTTCTTGCATCGTTTTTTATAAGGGCATGAATCTCCCTTGTGATTATATCCCCCACATTGGAAACATCTGAAAACACTTACATACTCAAATATCCTGCATCTTGACCATCCTATATAGAGGGCTTGCTGTTGCATAATCTTGTTGAATATTTCAGTATCACACTGTATAATTGCCATATAGTTGCTACGCATTTTCTTGATCGTTATAACTTTCAAAGCAGGGACATATGGGACATATGCGACATATGGGACGTCTGAGACATTAGGGACATATGGCACATTTAGGACGGTTTGGACGTTAGAAACATATGGAACATCTAGGACGGCTGGGACATTAGGAACACATGGGACATATGGGACATCTGGGACGTCCGGGGCGTTAAGGACATATTGGACATTTAGGACGCCTGGTACATAAGGGACATATGGGACATATGGGAAATCTGGGACGCCTGGGACATTAGGGACATATGGGACATATGGGACATTTGGGACGTCTGGGACGTTAGTTACATATGGGACATCTGGGACGTCTGGGACGTTAAGGACATATGGGACATCTAGGACGTCTGGGACGTTAAGGACATATGGGACATCTAGGGCGTCTGGGACGTCTGGGACGTTAAGGACATATGGAACATTTACTACGCCTGGGATATTAGGGACATATGGGACATCTGGGACGTCTGGGACGTTAAGGACATATGGGACATTTACTACGCCTGGGATATTAGGGACATATGGGACATCTGGGACGTCTGGGACGTTAAGGACATTTGGGACATCTAGGACGTCTGGGACGTCTGGGACGTTAAGGACATATGGGACATTTAGGACGCTTTGGACATTAGGGACATTTGGGACATATGGGAGATCTGGGACGCTTGGGACATTAGGGAAAGATGGGACATATAGGACATCAGGGACGTCTGGGACGTGAGCGACATATGGGACATCTGGGACGTCTGGGACGTTAAGGATATAAGGGACATCTAGGACGTCTGGGACGTTAGGGACATATGGGAGATCTGGGACGTCTGGGACGTTAGGGACATATAGGACATCTAGGACGTCTGGGACGTTAGGGACATATGGAACATATGGGACGTTAGGGACATATGGGACATCTGGGACGTCTGGGACGTTATTGAGGTATAGGACATGTGGGATATCTGGGACGTCTGGGACGTTAAGAATATATGGGACATCTAGGACGTCTGGGACGTTAGGGACATATGGGACATTTGGGACGCCTGGGACATTAAGGACATATGGGACATAATGGACATATGGGACGTCTGGGACGTTAGAGACATATGGGACATCTGGGACGTCTGGGACGTTAAGGACATATGTCACATCTAGGACGTCTGGGACCTCTGGGACGTTAAGGACATATGGGACATTTAGGGCGCCTGGGACATTAGCGACATATGGGACATATGGGACATCTGGGACGTCTGGGACGTTAAGGACATATTGGACATCTAGGACGTCTGGGACGTCTGAAACTTTAAGTACATATGGGACATTTAAAACGTTTGGGACATTAGGGACATATGGGGCATATGGGACATCTGGGACGCCTGGAACGTTAGGGACATATGAGACATATGGGACATCTGGGACGTCTGGGACGTTAGGGACATATAGGACATCTAGGACGTCTGAGACGTCTGGGACGTTAGGGACATATGGGACATCTAGGACGTCTGGGACATTAGGGACATATGGGACATTTAGGACGTCTGGGACGTCTTTGACGTTAAGGACATATGGGACGTCTGGGACGTTAGGGACATATGGGACATTTAGGACGTCTGAGACGTCTGGGACGTTAGGGACATATAGGACATCTAGGACGTCTGAGACGTCTGGGACGTTAGGGACATATGGGACATTTTAGACGTCTGGGACGTCTGGGACGTTAAGGACATATGGGACGTCTGGGACGTTAGGGACATATGGAATATCTAGGACGCCTGGGACATTAGGGACATATGGGACATATGGGACATCTGGGACGTCTGGCACATTAGGGACATATGGGACATATGTCTAACACGCCTGGGACATTAAGGATATATAAGACCTTTGGGACATCTGGGACGTCTGAAACGTTAGGGACATATGGCTCATCTGGGACGTTAAGGACATATGGGACATCTGGGACGTCTGAAACGTTAGGGACATATGGCTCATCTGGGACGTCTGGGACGTTAAGGACATATGGGACATCTAGGACGTCTGGGACGTTAGGGACTTATGGGACATCTAGGACGTTTGTGTCGTTAGAGACATATGGGACATCTAGGACATCTCGGACGTCTGGGACGTTAGGGAAATACGGGACAGCTGAGACGTCTGGGACGTTAGAGACATATGCGACATTTAGGACGTCCGGGACGTCTGGGACGTTAAGGACATATGGGACATTTAGGACGTTAGGGACATATGGGACATATGGGACATCTGAGACGCCTGGGACATTAGGGACATATGGAACATATGGGACATTTGGGACGCCTGGGACATTAGGGACATGTGGGACATATGGGACATCTGGGACGTCTGGGACGTTAGGGACATATGGAACATCTGGGACGTCTGGGACGTTATGGACATGTGGGACATCTGGGACGTCTGGGACGTCTGGGACGTTATTGACATCTGGGACATTATTGACATATGGGACATCTGGGACGTCTGGGACGTTATGGACATGTGGGACATTTAGGACGCCTGGGACATTAGGGACATATGGGACATATGCGACATCTGGGACGCCTGGGGCATTAGGGACATGTGGGACATATGGGACATCTGGGACGTCTGGGACGTTAGGGACATATAGGACATCTAGGACGTCTGGGACGTCAGGGACGTTAGGGACATACGGGACAGCTAGGACGTCTGGGACGTTAGGGACATATGGGACATTTAGGACGTCTTGGACGTTAGGGACATATGGAACATCTAGGACGCCTGGGTCATTAGGGACACATGGGACATATGGGACATCTGGGACGTCTGGGACGTCTGGGACGTTAAGGACATAAGTAACATTTAGGACGCCTGGGACATTAGGGACATATGGGACATGTGGGACATCTGGGACGCCTCGGACATTAGGGACATATGGGACATATGGGACATCTGGGACGTCTGGGACGTTAGGGACATATGGGACATCTGGGACGTCCGGGACGTTAATGACATATGGGACATCTAGGGCGTCTGGGACGTCTGGGACGTTAAGGACATATGGGACGATTAGGACGCCTGGGACAATAGGGACCTATTGGACATCTGGGACGTCTGGGACTTTAAGGACATATGGGACATCTATGACGTCTGGGACGTCTGGAACGTTAGGAACATATGGGACATTTAGGACGCCTGGGACGTTAGGGACATATGGCACATATGGGACATCTGGGACGCCTCGGACATTAGGAACATATGGGACATATGGGACATCTGGGACGTCTGGGACGTTAGGGACATATGGGAAATCTAGGGCGTCTGGGACGTCTGTGACGTTAAGGACATATGGGACGATTAGGACGCCTGGGACATTAGGGACCTATGGGACATCTGGGACGTCTGGAACGTTAAGGACATATGGGACATCTGGGACGTCTGGGACGTTAAGTACATATGGGACATCTAGGACATCTGGGACGTCTGGGACTTTAGGGACATATGGAACATCTAGGACGCCTGGCACATTAGAAACATATGGGACATCTGGAACGTCTGGGACGTTAAGAACATTTGGGACATCTAAGACGTCTGGACCGTCTGGAACGTTAAGGACATATGGGACATTTAGGACGCCTGGGACATTAGGGACATTTGGGATATATGGGACATCTGGGACGCCTGGGACATTAGGGACATATGGGACATATTGAACATCTAGGACGTCTGGGACGTTACGGACATATGGGACATCTGTGACGTCCGGGACGATAATGACATATAAGAAATCTAGGGCGTCTGGGACGTCTGCGACGTTAAGGACATATGGGACAATTAGGACGCCTGGGACATTAGGGACCTATGGGACATCTGGGACGTCTGGAACGTTAAGGACATATGGGACATCTGGGACGTCTGGGACGTTAAGTACATATGGGACATCTAGGACATCTGGGACGTCTGGGACTTTAGGGACATATGGGAAATCTAGGGCGTCTGGGACGTCTGTGACGTTAAGGACATATGGGACGATTAGGACGCCTGGGACATTAGGGACCTATGGGACATCTGGGACGTCTGGAACGTTAAGGACATATGGGACATCTGGGACGTCTGGGACGTCTGGGACGTTAGGGACATATGGGAAATCTAGGGCGTCTGGGACGTCTGTGACGTTAAGGACATATGGGACGATTAGGACGCCTGGGACATTAGGGACCTATGGGACATCTGGGACGTCTGGAACGTTAAGAACATTTGGGACATCTAGGACGTCTGGACCGTCTGGAACGTTAAGGACATATGGGACATTTAGGACGCCTGGGACATTAGGGACATTTGGGACATATGGGACATCTGGGACGCCTGGGACATTAGGGACATATGGGACATATTGAACATCTAGGACGTCTGGGACGTTACGGACATATGGGACATCTGTGACGTCCGGGACGATAATGACATATAAGAAATCTAGGGCGTCTGGAACGTCTGCGACGTTAAGGACATATGGGACAATTAGGACGCCTGGGACATTAGGGACCTATGGGACATCTGGGACGTCTGGAACGTTAAGGACATATGGGACATCTGGGACGTCTGGGACGTTAAGTACATATGGGACATCTAGGACATCTGGGACGTCTGGGACTTTAGGGACATATGGGAAATCTAGGGCGTCTGGGACGTCTGTGACGTTAAGGACATATGGGACGATTAGGACGCCTGGGACATTAGGGACCTATGGGACATCTGGGACGTCTGGAACGTTAAGGACATATGGGACATCTGGGACGTCTGGGACGTCTGGGACGTTAGGGACATATGGGAAATCTAGGGCGTCTGGGACGTCTGCGACGTTAAGGACATATGGGACAATTAGGACGCCTGGGACATTAGGGACCTATGGGACATCTGGGACGTCTGGAACGTTAAGGACATATGGGACATCTGGGACGTCTGGGACGTTAAGTACATATGGGACATCTAGGACATCTGGGACGTCTGGGACTTTAGGGACATATGGGAAATCTAGGGCTTCTGGGACGTCTGTGACGTTAAGGACATATGGGACGATTAGGACGCCTGGGACATTAGGGACCTATGGGACATCTGGGACGTCTGGAACGTTAAGGACATATGGAACATATGGGACATCTGGGACGTCTGGGACGTTAGGGACATATGGGAAATCTAGGGCGTCTGGGACGTCTGTGACGTTAAGGACATATGGGACGATTAGGACGCCTGGGACATTAGGGACCTATGGGACATCTGGGACGTCTGGAACGTTAAGGACATATGGGACATCTGGGACGTCTGGGACGTTAAGTACATATGGGACATCTAGGACATCTGGGACGTCTGGGACTTTAGGGACATATGGAACATCTAGGACGCCTGGCACATTAGAAACATATGGGACATCTGGAACGTCTGGGACGTTAAGAACATTTGGGACATCTAGGACGTCTGGACCGTCTGGAACGTTAAGGACATATGGGACATTTAGGACGCCTGGGACATTAGGGACATTTGGGACATATGGGACATCTGGGACGCCTGGGACATTAGGGACATATGGGACATATTGAACATCTAGGACGTCTGGGACGTTACGGACATATGGGACATCTGTGACGTCCGGGACGATAATGACATATAAGAAATCTAGGGCGTCTGGGACGTCTGCGACGTTAAGGACATATGGGACAATTAGGACGCCTGGGACATTAGGGACCTATGGGACATCTGGGACGTCTGGAACGTTAAGGACATATGGGACATCTGGGACGTCTGGGACGTTAAGTACATATGGGACATCTAGGACATCTGGGACGTCTGGGACTTTAGGGACATATGGAACATCTAAGACGCCTGGGACATTAGAAACATATGGGACATATGGGACATCTGGGACGTCTGGAACGTTAAGGACATATGGGACATCTGGGACGTCTGGGACGTTAAGTACATATGGGACATCTAGGACATCTGGGACGTCTGGGACTTTAGGGACATATGGAACATCTAAGACGCCTGGGACATTAGAAACATATGGGACATATGGGACATCTGGGACGTCTGGGACGTTAAGGACATTTGGGACATCTAGGACGTCTGGACCGTCTGGAACGTTAAGGACATATGGGACATTTAGGACGCCTGGGACATTAGGGACATTTGGGACATATGGGACATCTGGGACGCCTGGGACATTAGGGACATATGGGACATATTGAACATCTAGGACGTCTGGGACGTTACGGACATATGGGACATTTGGGACGCCAGGGACGTTAAGGACATATGGGACATTTAGGACGTCTGGGACGTTAAGGACATATGGGACATCTAGGACGTCTGGGACGTCTGGGACGTTAGGGACATATGCACATTTGGGGCGCCTGGGACATTAGGGACATATGGGACATATGGGACCTATGGGACGTCTGGGACGTTAGGGACATATGCACATTTGGGGCGCCTGGGACATTAGGGACATATGGGACATATGGGACATATGGGTCGTCTGGGACGTTAGGGATATATGGAACATCTGGGACGTCTGGGACGTTAAGGACATATGGGACATCTAGGACGTCTGGGACGTATGGGACGTTAGGGACATATGCACATTTGGGGCGCCTGGGACATTAGGGACATATGGGACATATGGGACCTATGGGACGTCTGGGACGTTAGGGACATGTGGGACATCTGGGACGTCTGGGACGTTAAGGACATATGGGACATCTAGGACGTCTGGGACGTCTGGGACGTCTGGGACGTCTGGGACGTCTGGGACTTTAGGGACATATGGAACATCTAGGACGCCTGGGACATTAGAAACATATGGGACATATGGGACATCTGGGACGTCTGGGACGTTAAGGACATTTGGGACATCTAGGACGTCTGGACCGTCTGGAAGGTTAAGGACATATGGGACATTTAAATCGTTTGGGACATTAGCGACATATGGGACATATGGGACATCTGGGACGCCTGGGACATTAGGGACATATGAGACATATGGGACATCTGGGACGTCTGGGTCGTTGAGGACATATGGGACATCTGGGACGTCTGGGACGTTAGGGACATATGGAACATCTGGGACGTCTGGGACGTTAAGGACATATAGGACATCTGCGACGTCTGAGACGTCTGGGACGTTAGGGACATATGGGACATCTAGGACGTCTGGGACGTTAGTGACATATGGGACATCTAGGACGTCTGAGACGTCTGGGACGTTAGGGACATACGAGACAGCTGGGACGTCTGGGACGCCCGGGACGCCTGGGAGATTCGGGACATATGGGACATATGTGACATCTGGGACGTCTGGGACGTTAAGGACAAATGGGACATCTAGGACGTCTGGGACGTTAAGGGCATATGGGACATCTGGGACGTCTGGGACGTTAGGGACATATGGGACATCTGGAACGTCTGGGACGTTAGGGACGTATAGGGCATCTAGGACGTTTGGGAAGTTAGGGACATATGGGACATCTAGGACGTCTGGGACGTCTGGGACGTTAGGGACAAACGGGACAGCTGGGACGTCTGAGACGTTAGGGACATATGGGACATTTAGGACGTTTGGGACGTTAGAGACATATGGAACATTTAGGACGCCTGGGACATTAGGGACATATGGGACATATGGAACATCTGGGACGTCTGGGACGTTAAGGACATATGGGACATTTAGGACGCCTGGAACATTAGGGACATATGGTACATATGGGCCATCTGGGACGCCTGGGACATTCGGGACGTATAAAACATATGGGACATCTGGGACGTCTGGACGTTAGGGACATATGGGACATCTGGAACGTGTGGGACGTTAAGGAGATATGGGACATTTAGGACGCCTGGAACATTAGGGACATATGGTACATATGGGCCATCTGGGACGCCTGGGACATTCGGGACGTATAAAACATATGGGACATCTGGGACGTCTGGGACGTCTGGGACGTTAGGGACATATAGGACAAAATTTGACATCTGGGACGTTAGGGACATATGGGACATATAGGACGTCTAGGACGTCTGAGACGTTAGGGACATACGGGACAGCTGGGACGTCTGAGACGTTAGGGACATATGGGACATTTAGGACGTTTGGGACGTTAGGGACATATGGAACATCTAGGATGCCTGGGACATTAGGGACATTTGGGACATATGGTACGTCTGGAACGCCTGGGACATTAGGGACATATGAGACATATGGGACATCTAGGACGTCTGGAACGTTAGGGACATATGGAACATCTGGGACGCCTGGGACGTTAAGGACATATGGGACATCTAGGACGTCTGGGACGTCTGGGACGTTAAGGACATATGGGACATTTAGGACGCCTGGGATATATGGGACATATGGGACATGTGGGACGTTTGGGACGGTAAGGACATATGGGACATCTAGAACGTCTGAGACGTCTGGGACGTTAAAGACATATGGGACATTAAGGACGCCTGGGACATTACGGACATATGGTACATATGGGACATCTGGGACGCTTGGGACATTTGGGACATATAGGACATATGGGACATCTGGGACATCTGGGACGTCTGGGACGTTAGGTACATATGGGACATATGGGACATCTGGGACGTCTAAGACGTTAGGTACCAATGGGACATCTGGGACGTCTTGGACGTTAAGGACATATGGGACATCTGGAACGTCTGGGACGTTAAGAACATATGGGACATCTGGGACGTCTGGGATGCTAGGAACGTATGGGACATCTGGGACGTCTGGGACGTTAAGGGCATATGGGAAATCTAGGCCGTCTAAGACGTCTGGGACGTTAAAGACATATGGGACATCTAGGGCGTCTGGGACGTCTGGGACGTTAAGGACATATGGGATATTTAGGACGCCTGGGACTTTAGGGACATATGGGACATCTGGGACGTCTGGGACGTTAGGGACATATGGGACATCTGAGGCGTCTGGGACGTTAATGACATATGGGACATCTAGGACATCTGGGACGTCTGGGACGTTAGGGACATACGAAACATCTAGGACGGCTGACACATTAGAAACCTATGAAACATATGGGACATCTGCGACGTCTGGTACGTTAGGGACATATGGGACATCTGGGACGTCTGGGACGTTAAGGACATATGGGACATCTAGGACATCTGGGACGCCTGGGACATTAGGGACATATGGGACATCTGGGACGTCTGGGACGTTAGGGACATATAGGACATCTGGGACGTCTGGCACGTTAAGGACATATGGGACATCTAGGACGTTTGGGACGTCTGGGACGTTAAGGACATATGGGACATATGGGACGTCTAGGACGTTAGAGGCATATGGGACATCTGGGACGTCTGGGACGTTAAGGACATATGGGACATCTAGGACGTCTGAGACGTCTGGGACGTTAAGGACATATGGGACATTTAGGGCGCCTGGGACATTAGGGACATATGGGACATATGGGACATCTGGGACGTCTGAGACGTTAAGGACATATGGGACATCTAGGACGTATGTGACGTCTGAAACGTTAAGGATATATGGGACATTTAAAACATCTGGGACATTAGGGACATATGGGACATCTGAGACGCCTTGGACATTAGGGACATATGAGACATATGGGACATCTGATACGTCTGGGACGTTAGGGACATATAGGACATCTAGGACATCTGAGACGTCTGGGACGTTGGGGACATATGGGACATCTGGGACGTCTGAGACGTTAGGGACATATGGGACATCTGGGACGTCTGGGACGTTAGGGACATATAGGACATCTAGGACATCTGAGACGTCTGGGACGTTAGGGACATATGGGACATCTAGAACGTCTGGGACGTTAGGCATATATGGGACATCTAGGACGTCTGGAACATTAGGGACATATGGGACATTTAGGACGTCTGGGACGTCTGGGACGTTAAAGACATATGAGACATCTGGGACGTCTGGGACGTTAGGGACATATGGGACATTTAATACGTCTGGGACGTTAGGAACATATGGAATATCTAGGACGATTGGGACAATAGGGAGATATGGGACATATGGGACATCTGGGACGTCTGGGACATTAGGGACATATGGTACATCTGGGACGTCTGGGACGTTAACGACATATGGGACATCTAGGACGTCTGGGACGTCCGGGACGTTAAGGACATATGGGACATTTAGGACGCCTGGCACATTAGGGACATATGGGACATATAGGACATCTAATACGCCTTGGACATTAGGGATATATAAGACCTTTGGGGCATCTGGGACGTCTGGGACATTAGGGACGTATGGGTCATCTGGGACGTCTGGGACGTTAAGGACATATGGGACATCTAGGACGTCTGGGATTTTAGCTACATATTGGACATCTGGGACGGCTGGGACTTTAGGGACATATGGGACATCTGGGACGTTAGGAACATATAGGACATCTAGGACGTCTGTGACGTTAGAGACATATGGGATATCTAGGACATCTCGGACGTCTGGGACGTTAGGAACATACGCGACAGCTGAGACGTCTGGGACGTTAGAGACATAAGCGACATTTAGGACGTTCGGGACGTCTGGGACATTAAGGACATATGGGACATTTAGGACGCCTAGGACGTTAGGGACATATGGGACATATGGGACATCTGAGACGCCTGGGACATTAGGGACATATGGAACATATGGGACATTTGGGACGTCTGGGACGTCTGGGACGTTAAAGGCATATGGGACATCTAGGGCGTCTGGGACGTCTGGGACGTTATGGACATATGGGACATTTAGGACGCCTGGGACATTAGGGACATATGGGACATATGCGACATCTGGGAAACCTGGGACATTAGGGACATGTGGGACATATGGGACATCTGGGACGTCTGGAACGTTAGGGACATATAAAACATCTAGGACGTCTGGGACGTTAGGGACATATGGGACATTTAGGACGTCTGGAACGTCAAGGAAGTTAGGGACATACGGGACAGCTGGGACGTCTGGGACGTTAGGGACATATGGGACATTTAGGACATCTTAGACGTTAGGGACATATGGAACATCTATGACGTCTGGGACGTCTGGAACGTTAAGGACATATGGGACATTTAGGACGCCTGGGACATTAGGGACATATGGGACATATGGGACATCTGGGACGCCTCGGACATTAGGGACATATGGGACATATGGGACATCAGGGACGTCTGGGACGTTAGGGACATATGGGACATCTGGGACGTCCGGGACGTTAATGACATATGGGACATCTAGGGCGTCTGGGACGTCTGGGACGTTCAGGACATATGGGACGATTAGGACGCCTGGGACAATAGGGACCTATGGGACATCTGGGACGTCTGGGACTTTAAGGACATATGGGACATCTATGACGTCTGGGACGTCTGGAACGTTAAGGACATATGGGACATTTAGGACTCCTGGGACATTAGGGACATATGGGACATCTGGGACGCCTCGGACATTAGGAACATATGGGACATATGGGACATCTGGGACGTCTGGGAAGTTAGGGACATATGGGACATCTGGGACGTCCGGGACGTTAATGACATATGGGACATCTAGGGCGTCTGAGACGTCTGTGACGTTAAGGACATATGGGACGATTAGGACGCCTGGGACATTAGGGACCTATGGGACATCTGGGACGTCTGGAACGTTAAGGACATATGGGACATCTGGGACGTCTGGGACGTTAAGTACATATGGGACATCTAGGACATCTGGGACGTCTGGGACTTTAGGGACATATGGAACATCTAGGACGCCTGGGACATTAGAAACATATGGGACATATGGGACATCTGGGACGTCTGGAACGTTAGGACATATGGGACATTTACGACGTCTGGGACATTATAGACATTTGGGACATATGGGACATCTGGGACGCCTGGGACATTAGGGACATATGGGAAATATTGAACATCTGAGACATCTGGGACGTTACGGACATATGGGACATCTGGGACGCGTGGGACGTTAAGGACATATGGGACATTTAGGACGCCTGGGACATTAGGGACATATGGGACATAGGGGATATCTGGGACGTCTGGGACGTTAAGGACATATGGGACATCTAGGACGTCTGGGACGTCTGGGACGTTAGGGACATATAGGACCTATAGGACATATGGGACGTCTGGGACGTTAGGGATATATGGGACATCTGGGACGTCTGGGACGTTAAGGACATATGGGACATTTAGGACGCCTGGGACATTAGGGACATATGGGACATAGGGGATATCTGGGACGTCTGGGACGTTAAGGACATATGGGACATCTAGGACGTCTGGGACGTCTGGGACGTTAGGGACATATAGGACCTATAGGACATATGGGACGTCTGGGACGTTAGGGATTTATGGGACATCTGGGACGTCTGGGACGTTAAGGACATATGAGACATCTAGGACTTCTGGGACGTATGGGACGTTAGGGACATACGCACATCTGGGACATACGGGACGTCTGGGACGTTAAGGTCATATGGGACATCTGGGACGTCTGGGACGTTAAGGACATATGGGACATCTAGGACGTCTGGGACGTCTGGGACGTCTGGGACTTTAGGGACATATGGAACATCTAGGACGCCTGGGACATTAGAAACATATGGGACATATGGGACATCTGGGACGTCTGGGACGTTAAGGACATTTGGGACATCTAGGACGTCTGGACCGTCTGGAACGTTAAGGACATATTGGACATCTAGGACGTATGTGACGTCTGAAACGTTAAGGATATATGGGACATTTAAAACATCTGGGACATTAGGGACATATGGGACATCTGAGACGCCTTGGACATTAGGGACATATAAGACATATGGGACATCTGATACGTCTGGGACGTTAGGGACATATAGGACATCTAGGACATCTGAGACGTCTGGGACGTTAGGGACATATGGGACATCTGGGACGTCTGAGACGTTAGGGACATATGGGACATCTGGGACGTCTGGGACGTTAGGGACATATAAGACATCTAGGACATCTGAGACGTATGGGACGTTAGGGACATATGGGACATCTAGAACGTCTGTGACGTTAAGGACATATGGGACATCTGGGACGTCTGGGACGTTAGGGACATATGGGACATTTAATACGTCTGGGACGTTAGGAACATATGGAATATCTAGGACGCCTGAGACATTAGGGACATATGGGACATATGGGACATCTGGGACGTCTGGGACATTAGGGACATATGGTACATCTGGGACGTCTGGGACGTTAACGACATATGGGACATCTAGGACGTCTGGGACGTCCGGGACGTTAAGGACATATGGGACATTTAGGACGCCTGGCACATTAGGGACATATGGGACATATGGGACATCTAATACGCCTGGGACATTAGGGATATATAAGACCTTTGGGGCATCTGGGACGTCTGGGACATTAAGGACATATGGGACATCTGGGACGTCTGGGACGTTAGGGACATATGGGACATTTAATACGTCTGGGACGTTAGGAACATATGGAATATCTAGGACGCCTGAGACATTAGGGACATATGGGACATATGGGACATCTGGGACGTCTGGGACATTAGGGACATATGGTACATCTGGGACGTCTGGGACGTTAACGACATATGGGACATCTAGGACGTCTGGGACGTCCGGGACGTTAAGGACATATGGGACATTTAGGACGCCTGGCACATTAGGGACATATGGGACATATGGGACATCTAATACGCCTGGGACATTAGGGATATATAAGACCTTTGGGGCATCTGGGACGTCTGGGACATTAAGGACATATGGGACATCTAGGACGTCTGAGATTTTAGGGACATATTGGACATCTGGGACGTCTAGGACTTTAGGGACATATGGGACATCTGGGACGTTAGGAACATATAGGACATCTAGGACGTCTGTGACGTTAGAGACATATGGGATATCTAGGACATCTCGGACGTCTGGGACGTTAGGGACATACGCGACAGCTGAGACGTCTGGGACGTTTGAGACATAAGCGACATTTAGGACGTCCGGGACGTCTGGGACGTTAAGGACATATGGGACATTTAGGACGCCTAGGACGTTAGGGACATATGGGACATATGGGACATCTGAGACGCCTGGGACATTAGGGACATATGGAACATATGGGACATTTGGGACGTCTGGGACGTCTGGGACGTTAAGGGCATATGGGACATCTAGGGCGTCTGGGACGTCTGGGACGTTATGGACATATAGGACATTTAGGACGCCTGGGACATTAGGGACATATGGGACATATGCGACATCTGGGAATCCTGGGACATTAGGGACATGTGGGACATATGGGACATCTGGGACGTCTGGGACTTTAGGGACATATAAAACATCTAGGACGTCTGGGACGTTAGGGACATATGGGACATTTAGGACGTCTGGGACGTCAGGGAAGTTAGGGACATACGGGACAGCTGGGACGTCTGGGACGTTAGGGACATATGGGACATTTAGGACGCCTGGGACATTAGGGACATATGGGACATATAAAACATCTAGGACGTCTGGGACGTTAGGGACATATGGGACATTTAGGACGTGTGGGACGTCAGGGAAGTTAGGGACATACGGGACATCTGGGACGTCTGGGACGTTAGGGACATATAAAACATCTAGGACGTCTGGGACGTTAGGAACATATGGGACATTTAGGACGTCTGGGACGTCAGGGAAGTTAGGGACATACGGGACAGCTGGGACGTCTGGGACGTTAGGGACATATGGGACATCTAGAACGTCTGGGACGTTAGGGATATATGGGACATCTAGGACGTCTGGAACATTAGGGACATATGGGACATTTAGGACGTCTGGGACGTCTGGGACGTTAAAGACATATGAGACATCTGGGACGTCTGGGACGTTAGGGACATATGGGACATTTAATACGTCTGGGACGTTAGGAACATATGGAATATCTAGGACGCCTGGGACATTAGGGACATATGGGACATATGGGACATCTGGGACGTCTGGGACATTAGGGACATATGGTACATCTGGGACGTCTAGGACGTTAACGACATATGGGACATCTAGGACGTCTGGGACGTCCGGGACGTTAAGGACATATGGGACATTTAGGACGCCTGGCACATTAGGGACATATGGGACATATAGGACATCTAATACGCCTGGGACATTAGGGATATATAAGACCTTTGGGGCATCTGGGACGTCTGGGACATTAGGGACGTATGGGTCATCTGGGACGTCTGGGACGTTAAGGACATATGGGACATCTAGGACGTCTGGGATTTTAGGGACATATTGGACATCTGGGACGTCTGGGACTTTAGGGACATATGGGACATCTGGGACGTTAGGAACATATAGGACATCTAGGACGTCTGTGACGTTAGAGACATATGGAATATCTAGGACATCTCGGACGTCTGGGACGTTAGGAACATACGCGACAGCTGAGACGTCTGGGACGTTAGAGACATAAGCGACATTTAGGACGTTCGGGACGTCTGGGACATTAAGGACATATGGGACATTTAGGACGCCTAGGACGTTAGGGACATATGGGACATATGGGACATCTGAGACGCCTGGGACATTAGGGACATATGGAACATATGGGACATTTGGGACGTCTGGGACGTCTGGGACGTTAAGGGCATATGGGACATCTAGGGCGTCTGGGACTTCTGGGACGTTATGGACATATGGGACATTTAGGACGCCTGGGACATTAGGGACATATGGGACATATGCGACATCTGGGAAGCCTGGGACATTAGGGACATGTGGGACATATGGGACATTTGGGACGTCTGGGACGTTAGGGACATATAAAACATCTAGGACGTCTGGGACGTTAGGGACATATGGGACATTTAGGACGTCTGGGACGTCAGGGAAGTTAGGGACATACGGGACAGCTGGGACGTCTGGGACGTTAGGGACATATGGGACATTTAGGACGTCTTAGACGTTAGGGACATATGGAACATCTATGACGTCTGGGACGTCTGGAACGTTAAGGACATATGAGACATTTAGGACGCCTGGGACATTAGGGACATATGGGACATATGGGACATCTGGGACGCCTCGGACATTAGGGACATATGGGACATATGGGACATCAGGGACGTCTGGGACGTTAGGGACATATGGGACATCTGGGACGTCCGGGACGTTAATGACATATGGGACATCTAGGGCGTCTGGGACGTCTGGGACGTTAAGGACATATGGGACGATTAGGACGCCTGGGACAATAGGGACCTATGGGACATCTGGGAAGTCTGGGACTTTAAGGACATATGGGACATCTATGACGTCTGGGACGTCTGGAACGTTAAGGACATATGGGACATTTAGTACTCCTGCGACATTAGGGACATATGGGACATATGGGACAACTGGGACGCCTCGGACATTAGGAACATATAGGACATATGGGATATCTGGGACGTCTGGGAAGTTAGGGACATATGGGACATCTGGGACGTCCGGGACGTTAATGACATATGGGACATCTAGGGCGTGTGAGACGTCTGTGACGTTAAGGACATATGGGACGATTAGGACGCCTGGGACATTAGGGACCTATGGGACATCTGGGACGTCTGGAACGTTAAGGACATATGGGACATCTGGGACGTCTGGGACGTTAAGTACATACGGGACATCTAGGACATCTGGGACGTCTGGGACTTTAGGGACATATGGAACATCTAGGACGCCTGGGACATTAGAAACGTATGGGACATATGAGACATCTGGGACGTCTGGGACGTTAAGGACATTTGGGTCATCTAGGACGTCTGGACCGTCTGGAACGTTAAGGCCATATGGGACATTTACGACGTCTGGGACATTATAGACATTTGGGACATATGGGACATCTGGGACGCCTGGGACATTAGGGACATATGGAAAATATTGAACATCTGAGACATCTGGGACGTTACGGACATATGGGACATCTGGGACGCCTGGGACGTTAAGGACATATGGGACATTTAGGACGCCTGGGACATTAGGGACATATGGGACATAGGGGATATCTGGGACGTCTGGGACGTTAAGGACATATGGGACATCTAGGACGTCTGGGACGTCTGGGACGTTAGGGACATATAGGACCTATAGGACATATGGGACGTCTGGGACGTTAGGGATATATGGGACATCTGGGACGTCTGGGACGTTAAGGACATATGAGACATCTAGGACGTCTGGGACAAATGGGACGTTAGGGACATATGCACATCTGGGACGCCTGGAACATTAGGGACATATGGGACATATGGGACATATGGGACGTCTGGGACGTTAAGGACATATGGGACATCTGGGACGTCTGGGACGTTAAGGACATATGGGACATCTAGGACGTCTGGGACGTCTGGGACGTCTGGGACTTTAGGGACATATGGAACATCTAGGACGCCTGGGACATTAGAAACATATGGGACATATGGGACATCTGGGACGTCTGGGACGTTAAGGACATTTGGGACATCTAGGACGTCTGGACCGTCTGGAACGTTAAGGACATATGGGACATCTAGGACGTATGTGACGTCTGAAACGTTAAGGATATATGGGACATTTAAAACATCTGGGACATTAGGGACATATGGGACATCTGAGACGACTTGGACATTAGGGACATATAAGACATATGGGACATCTGATACGTCTGGGACGTTAGGGACATATAGGACATCTAGGACATCTGAGACGTCTGGGACGTTAGGGACATATGGGACATCTAGGACGTCTGAGACGTTAGGGACATATGGGACATCTGGGACGTCTGGGACGTTAGGGACATATAAGACATCTAGGACATCTGAGACGTCTGGGACGTTAGGGACATATGGGACATCTAGAACGTCTGGGACGTTAAGGACATATGGGACATCTGGGACGTCTGGGACGTTAGGGACATATGGGACATTTAATACGTCTGGGACGTTAGGAACATATGGAATATCTAGGACGCCTGAGACATTAGGGACATATGGGACATATGGGACATCTGGGACGTCTGGGACATTAGGGACATATGGTACATCTGGGACGTCTGGGACGTTAACGACATATGGGACATCTAGGACGTCTGGGACGTCCGGGACGTTAAGGACATATGGGACATTTAGGACGCCTGGCATATTAGGGACATATGGGACATATGGGACATCTAATACGCCTGGGACATTAGGGATATATAAGACCTTTGGGGCATCTGGGACGTCTGGGACATTAAGGACATATGGGACATCTAGGACGTCTGGGATTTTAGGGACATATTGGACATCTGGGACGTCTAGGACTTTAGGGACATATGGGACATCTGGGACGTTAGGAACATATAGGACATCTAGGACGTCTGTGACGTTAGAGACATATGGGATATCTAGGACATCTCGGACGTCTGGGACGTTAGGGACATACGCGACAGCTGAGACGTGTGGGACGTTTGAGACATAAGCGACATTTAGGACGTCCGGGACGTCTGGGACGTTAAGGACATATGGGACATTTAGGACGCCTAGGACGTTAGGGACATATGGGACATATGGGACATCTGAGACGCCTGGGACATTAGGGACATATGGAACATATGGGACATTTGGGACGTCTGGGACGTCTGGGACGTTAATGGCATATGGGACATCTAGGGCGTCTGGGACGTCTGGGACGTTATGGACATATGGGACATTTAGGACGCCTGGGACATTAGGGACATATGGGACATATGCGACATCTGGGAATCCTGGGACATTAGGGACATGTGGGACATATGGGACATCTGGGACGTCTGGGACGTTAGGGACATATAAAACATCTAGGACGTCTGGGACGTTAGGGACATATGGGACATTTAGGACGTCTGGGACGTCAGGGAAGTTAGGGACATCCGGGACAGCTGGGACGTCTGGGACGTTAGGGACATATGGGACATTTAGGACGCCTGGGACATTAGGGACATATGGGACATATGGGACATCTGGGACGCCTCGGACATTAGGGACATATGGGACATATGGGACATCAGGGACGTCTGGGACGTTAGGGATATATGGGACATCTGGGACGTCCGGGACGTTAATGACATATGGGACATCTAGGGCGTCTGGGACGTCTGGGACGTTAAGGACATATGGGACGATTAGGACGCCTGGGACAATAGGGACCTATGGGACTTCTGGGACGTCTGGGACTTTAAGGACATATGGGACATCTATGACGTCTGGGACGTCTGGAACGTTAAGGACATATGGGACATTTAGGACGCCTGGGACATTAGGGACATATGGGACATATGGGACATCTGGGACGCCTCGGACATTAGGAACATATGGGACATCTGGGACGTCTGGGAAGTTAGGGACATATGGGACATCTAGGGCGTCTGGGACGTCTGTGACGTTTAGGACATATGGGACGATTAGGACGCCTGGGACATTAGGGACCTATGGGACATCTGGGACGTCTGGAACGTTAAGGACATATGGGACATCTGGGACTTCTGGGACGTTAAGTACATATGGGACATCTAGGACATCTGGGACGTCTGGGACTTTAGGGACATATGGAACATCTAGGACGCCTGGGACATTAGAAACATATGGGACATATGGGACATCTGGGACGTCTGGAACGTTAAGGCCACTTGGGACATCTAGGACGTCTGGACCGTCTGGAACGTTAGGGACATATGGGACATAGGGGATATCTGGGACGTCTGGGACGTTAAGGACATATGGGACATCTAGGACGTCTGAGACGTCTGGGACGTTAGGGACATATAGGACCTATAGGACATATGGGACGTCTGGGACGTTAGGGATATATGGAACATCTGGGACGTCTGGGACGTTACGGACATATGGGACATTTAGGACGCCTGGGAAATTAGGGACATATGGGACATAGGGGATATCTGGAACGTCTGGGACGTTAAGGACATATGGGACATCTAGGACGTCTAGGACGTCTGGGACGTTAGGGACATATAGGACCTATAGGACATATGGGACGACTGGGACGTTAGGGATATATGGGACATCTGGGACGTCTGGGACGTTAAGGACATATGAGACATCTAGGACGTCTGGGACGTATGGGACGTTAGGGACATATGCACATCTGGGACTCCTGGGACATTAGGGACATATGGGACATATGGGACATATGGGACGTCTGGGACGTTAGGGACATATGGGACATCTGGGACGTCTGGGACGTTAAGGACATATGGGACATCTAGGACTTCTGGGACGTCTGGGACGTTTGGGACTTTAATGACATATGGAATATCTAGGACGCTTGGGACATTAGAAACATATGGGACATATGGGACGTCTGGGACGTCTGGGACGTTAAGGACATTTGGGACATCTAGGACGTCTGGACCGTCTGGAACGTTAAGGACATATGGGACATTTAAAACGTTTGGGACATTAGCGACATATGGGACATATGGGACATCTGGGACGCCTTGGACATTAGGGACATATGAGACATAAGGGACAACTGGGACGTCTGGGTCGTTGAGGACATATGGGACATCTGGGACGTCTGGGACGTTAAGGACATATAGGACATCTACGACGTCTGAGACGTCTGGGACGTTAGGGACATATGGGACATCTAGGACGTCTGGGACGTAAGTGACATATGGGACATCTAGGACGTCTGAGACGTCTGGGACGTCTGGGACGCCTGGGACGCCTGGAAGATTCGGGACATATGGGACATATGGGACATCTGGGACGTCTGGGACGTTAAGGACAAATGGACATCTAGGACGTCTGGGACGTTAAGGGCATATGGGACATCTGGGACGTCTGGGACGTTAGGGACATATGGGACATCTGGAACGTCTGGGACGTTAGGGACATATAGGGCATCTAAGACGTTTGGGACGTTAGGGACATATGGGACATCTAGGACGTCTGGGACGTCTGGGACGTTAGGGACATACGGGACAGCTGGGACGTCTGAGACGTTAGGGACATATGGGACATTTAGGACGTCTGGGACGTTAGAGACATATGGAACATTTAGGACGCCTGGGACATTAGGGACATATGGGACATATGGGACATCTGGAACGTCTGGGACGTTAAGAACATTTGGGACATCTAGGACGTCTGGACCGTCTGGAACGTTAAGGACATATGGGACATTTAGGACGCCTGGGACATTAGGGACATTTGGGACATATGGGACATCTGGGACGCTTGGGACATTAGGGACATTTGGGACATATGGGACATCTGGGACGTCTGGGACTTTAGGGACATATGGAACATCTAGGGCGCCTATGACATTAGAAACATATGGGACATATGGGACATCTGGAACGTCTGGGACGTTAAGAACATTTGGGACATCTAGGACGTCTGGACCGTCTGGAACGTTAAGGACATATGGGACATTTAGGACGCCTGGGACATTAGGACATTTGGGACATATGGGACATCTGGGACGCCTGGGACATTAGGGACATATGGGACATATTGAACATCTAGGACGTCTGGGACGTTACGGACATATGGGACATCTGGGACGTCCGGGACGATAATGACATATAAGAAATCTAGGGCGTCTGGGACGTCTGCAACGTTAAGGACATATGGGACAATTAGGACGCCTGGGACATTAGGGACCTATGGGACATCTGGGACGTCTGGAACGTTAAGGACATATGGGACATCTGGGACGTCTGGGACGTTAAGTACATATGGGACATCTAGGACATCTGGGACGTCTGGGACTTTAGGGACATATGGAACATCTAAGACGCCTGGGACATTAGAAACATATGGGACATATGGGACATCTGGGACGTTAAGGACATTTGGGACATCTAGGACGTCTGGACCGTCTGGAACGTTAAGGACATATGGGACATTTAGGACGCCTGGGACATTAGGGACATTTGGGACATATGGGACATCTGGGACGCCTGGGACATTAGCGACATATGGGACATATGGGACATTTGGGACGCCAGGGACGTTAAGGACATATGGGACATTTAGGACGCCTGGGACATTAGGGACATATGGGACATATGGGACATCTAATACGCCTGGGACATTAGGGATATATAAGACCTTTGGGGCATCTGGGACGTCTGGGACATTAAGGACATATGGGACATCTAGGACGTCTGAGATTTTAGGGACATATTGGACATCTGGGACGTCTAGGACTTTAGGGACATATGGGACATCTGGGACGTTAACGACATATGGGACATCTAGGACGTCTGGGACGTCCGGGAAGTTAAGGACATATGGGACATTTAGGACGCCTGGCACATTAGGGACATATGGGACATATGGGACATCTAATACGCCTGGGACAATAGGGATATATAAGACCTTTGGGGCATCTGGGACGTCTGGGACATTAAGGACATATGGGACATCTAGGACGTCTGAGATTTTAGGGACATATTGGACATCTGGGAAGTCTAGGACTTTAGGGACATATGGGACATCTGGGACGTTAGGAACATATAGGACATCTAGGACGTCTGTGACGTTAGAGACATATGGGATATCTAGGACATCTCGGACGTCTGGGACGTTAGGGACATACGCGACAGCTGAGACGTCTGGGACGTTTGAGACATAAGCGACATTTAGGACGTCCGGGACGTCTGGGACGTTAAGGGCATATGGGACATCTAGGGCGTCTGGGACGTCTGGGACGTTATGGACATATGGGACATTTAGGACGCCTGGGACATTAGGGACATATGGGACATATGCGACATCTGGGAATCCTGGGACATTAGGGACATGTGGGACATATGGGACATCTGGGACGTCTGGGACTTTAGGGACATATAAAACATCTAGGACGTCTGGGACGTTAGGGACATATGGGACATTTAGGACGTCTGGGACGTCAGGGAAGTTAGGGACATACGGGACAGCTGGGACGTCTGGGACGTTAGGGACATATGGGACATTTAGGACGCCTGGGACATTAGGGACATATGGGACATATAAAACATCTAGGACGTCTGGGACGTTAGGGACATATGGGACATTTAGGACGTCTGGGACGTCAGGGAAGTTAGGGACATACGGGACATCTGGGACGTCTGGGACGTTAGGGACATATAAAACATCTAGGACGTCTGGGACGTTAGGGACATATGGGACATTTAGGACGTCTGGGACGTCAGGGAAGTTAGGGACATACGGGACAGCTGGGACGTCTGGGACGTTAGGGACATATGGGACATCTAGAACGTCTGGGACGTTAGGGATATATGGGACATCTAGGACGTCTGGAACATTAGGGACGTTAAAGACATATGAGACATCTGGGACGTCTGGGACGTTAGGGACATATGGGACATTTAATACGTCTGGGACCTTAGGAACATATGGAATATCTAGGACGCCTGGGACATTAGGGACATATGGGACATATGGGACATCTGGGACGTCTGGGACATTAGGGACATATGGTACATCTGGGACGTCTGGGACGTTAACGACATATGGGACATCTAGGACGTCTGGGACGTCCGGGACGTTAAGGACATATGGGACATTTAGGACGCCTGGCACATTAGGGACATATGGGACATATAGGACATCTAATACGCCTGGGACATTAGGGATATATAAGACCTTTGGGGCATCTGGGACGTCTGGGACATTAGGGACGTATGGGTCATCTGGGACGTCTGGGACGTTAAGGACATATGGGACATCTAGGACGTCTGGGATTTTCGGGACATATTCGACATCTGGGACGTCTGGGACGTTAGGAACATATAGGACATCTAGGACGTCTGTGACGTTAGAGACATATGGGATATCTAGGACATCTCGGACGTCTGGGACGTTAGGAACATACGCGACAGCTGAGACGTCTGGGACGTTAGAGACATAAGCGACATTTAGGACGTTCGGGACGTCTGGGACATTAAGGACATATGGGACATTTAGGACGCCTAGGACGTTAGGGACATATGGGACATATGGGACATCTGAGACGCCTGGGACATTAGGGACATATGGAACATATGGGACATTTGGGACGTGTGGGACGTCTGGGACGTTAAGGGCATATGGCACATCTAGGGCGTCTGGCTGGGACGTCTGGGACGTTATGGACATATGGGACATTTAGGACGCCTGGGACATTAGGGACATATGGGACATATGCGACATCTGGGAAGCCTGGGACATTAGGGACATGTGGGACATATGGGACATTTGGGACGTCTGGGACGTTAGGGACATATAAAACATCTAGGACGTCTGGGACGTTACGGACATATGGGACATTTAGGACGTCTGGGACGTCAGGGAAGTTAGGGACATACGGGACAGCTGGGACGTCTGGGACGTTAGGGACATATGGGACAATTAGGACGTCTTAGACGTTAGGGACATATGGAACATCTATGACGTCTGGGACGTCTGGAACGTTAAGGACATATGGGACATTTAGGACGCCTGGGACATTAGGGACATATGGGACATATGGGACACCTGGCACGCCTCGGACATTAGGGACATATGGGACATATGGGACATCAGGGACGTCTGGGACGTTAGGGACATATGGGACATCTGGGACGTCCGGGACGTTAATGACATATGGGACATCTAGGGCGTCTGGGACGTCTGGGACGTTAAGGACATATGGGACGATTAGGACGCCTGGGACAATAGGGACCTATGGGACATCTGGGACGTCTGGGACTTTAAGGACATATGGGACATCTATGACGTCTGGGACGTCTGGAACGTTAAGGACATATGGGACATTTAGGACTCCTGCGACATTAGGGACATATGGGACATATGGGACATCTGGGACGCCTCGGACATTAGGAACATATGGGACATATGGGATATCTGGGACGTCTGGGAAGTTAGGGACATATGGGACATCTGGGACGTCCGGGACGTTAATGACATATGGGACATCTAGGGCGTCTGAGACGTCTGTGACGTTAAGGACATATGGGACGATTAGGACGCCTGGGACATTAGGGACCTATGGGACATCTGGGACGTCTGGAACGTTAAGGACATATGGGACAACTGGGACGTCTGGGACGTTAAGTACATATGGGACATCTAGGACATCTGGGACGTCTGGGACTTTAGGGACATATGGAACATCTAGGACGCCTGGGACATTAGAAACATATGGGACATATGGGACATCTGGGACGTCTGGGACGTTAAGGACATTTGGGTCATCTAGGACGTCTGGACCGTCTGGAACGTTAAGGACATATGGGACATTTACGCCGTCTGGGACATTATAGACATTTGGGACATATGGGACATCTGGGACGCCTGGGACATTAGGGACATATGGGAAATATTGAACATCTGAGACATCTGGGACGTTACGGACATATGGGACATCTGGGACGCCTGGGACGTTAAGGACATATGGGACATTTAGGACGCCTGGGACATTAGGGACATATGGGACATAGGGGATATCTGGGACGTCTGGGACGTTAAGGACATATGGGACATCTAGGACGTCTGGGACGTCTGGGACGTTAGGGACATATAGGACATATGGGACGTCTGGGACGTTAGGGATATATGGGACATCTGGGACGTCTGGGACGTTAAGGACATATGAGACATCTAGGATGTCTGGGACAAATGGGACGTTAGGGACATATGCACATCTGGGACGCCTGGAACATTAGGGACATATGGGACATATGGGACATATGGGACGTCTGGGACGTTAAGGACATATGGGACATCTGGGACGTCTGGGACGTTAAGGACATAATGGACATCTAGGACGTCTGGGACGTCTGGGACGTCTGGGACTTTAGGGACATATGGAACATCTAGGACGCCTGGGACATTAGAAACATATGGGACATATGGGACATCTGGGACGTCTGGGACGTTAAGGACATTTGGGACATCTAGGACGTCTGGACCGTCTGGAACGTTAAGGACATATGGGACATCTAGGACGTATGTGACGTCTGAAACGTTAAGGATATATGGGACATTTAAAACGTCTGGGACATTAGGGACATATGGGACATCTGAGACGCCTTGGACATTAGGGACATATAAGACATATGGGACATCTGATACGTCTGGGACGTTAGGGACATATAGGACATCTAGGACATCTGAGACGTCTGGGACGTTAGGGACATATGGGACATCTGGGACGTCTGAGACGTTAGGGACATATGGGACATCTGGGACGTCTGGGACGTTAGGGACATATAAGACATCTAGGACATCTGAGACGTCTGGGACGTTAGGGACATATGGGACATCTAGAACGTCTGGGACGTTAAGGACATATGGGACATCTGGGACGTCTGGGACGTTAGGGACATATGGGACATTTAGGACGCCTGGCACATTAGGGACATATGGGACATATGGGACATCTAATACGCCTGGGACATTAGGGATATATAAGACCTTTGGGGCATCTGGGACGTCTGGGACATTAAGGACATATGGGACATCTAGGACGTCTGGGATTTTAGGGACATATTGGACATCTGGGACGTCTAGGACTTTAGGGACATATGGGACATCTGGGACGTTAGGAACATATAGGACATCTAGGACGTCTGTGACGTTAGAGACATATGGGATATCTAGGACATCTCGGACGTCTGGGACGTTAGGGACATACGCGACAGCTGAGACGTGTGGGACGTTTGAGACATAAGCGACATTTAGGACGTCGGGGACGTCTGGGACGTTAAGGACATATGGGACATTTAGGACGCCTAGGACGTTAGGGACATATGGGACATATGGGACATCTGAGACGCCTGGGACATAAGGGACATATGGAACATATGGGACATTTGGGACGTCTGGGACGTCTGGGACGTTAAGGGCATATGGGACATCTAGGGCGTCTGGGACGTCTGGGACGTTATGGACATATGGGACATTTAGGACGCCTGGGACATTAGGGACATATGGGACATATGCGACATCTGGGAATCCTGGGACATTAGGGACATGTGGGACATATGGGACATCTGGGACGTCTGGGACGTTAGGGACATATAAAACATCTAGGACGTCTGGGACGTTAGGGACATATGGGACATTTAGGACGTCTGGGACGTCAGGGAAGTTAGGGACATCCGGGACAGCTGGGACGTCTGGGACGTTAGGGACATATGGGACATTTAGGACGCCTGGGACATTAGGGACATATGGGACATATGGGACATCTGGGACGCCTCGGACATTAGGGACATATGGGACATATGGGACATCAGGGACGTCTGGGACGTTAGGGATATATGGGACATCTGGGACGTCCGGGACGTTAATGACATATGGGACATCTAGGGCGTCTGGGACGTCTGGGACGTTAAGGACATATGGGACGATTAGGACGCCTGGGACAATAGGGACCTATTGGACATCTGGGACGTCTAGGACTTTAAGGACATATGGGACATCTATGACGTCTGGGACGTCTGGAACGTTAAGGACATATGGGACATTTAGGACGCCTGGGACATTAGGGACATATGGGACATATGGGACATCTGGGACGCCTCGGACATTAGGAACATATGGGACATCTGGGACGTCTGGGAAGTTAGGGACATATGGGACATCTAGGGCGTCTGGGACGTCTGTGACGTTTAGGACATATGGGACGATTAGGACGCCTTGGACATTAGGGACCTATGGGACATCTGGGACGTCTGGAACGTTAAGGACATATGGGACATCTGGGACGTCTGGGACGTTAAGTACATATGGGACATCTAGGACATCTGGGACGTCTGGGACTTTAGGGACATATGGAACATCTAGGACGCCTGGGACATTAGAAACATATGGGACATATGGGACATCTGGGACGTCTGGGACGTTAAGGACATTTGGGACATCTAGGACGTCTGGACCGTCTGGAACGTTAAGGATATATGGGACATTTAGGACGCCTGGGACATTAGGGACATATGGGACATAGGGGATATCTGGGACGTCTGGGACGTTAAGGACATATGGGACATCTAGGACGTCTGGGACGTCTGGGACGTTAGGGACATATAGGACCTATAGGACATATGGGACGTCTGGGACGTTAGGGATATATGGAACATCTGGGACGTCTGGGACGTTACGGACATATGGGACATTTAGGACGCCTGGGACATTAGGGACATATGGGACATAGGGGATATCTGGAACGTCTGGGACGTTAAGGACATATGGGACATCTAGGACGTCTAGGACGTCTGGGACGTTAGGGACATATAGGACCTATAGGACATATGGGACGACTGGGACGTTAGGGATATATGGGACATCTGGGACGTCTGGGACGTTAAGGACATATGAGACATCTAGGACGTCTGGGACGTATGGGACGTTAGGGACATATGCACATCTGGGACGCCTGGGACATTAGGGACATATGGGACATATGGGACATATGGGACGTCTGGGACGTTAGGGACATATGGGACATCTGGGACGTCTGGGACGTTAAGGACAAATGGGACATCTAGGACTTCTGGGACGTCTGGGACGTTTGGGACTTTAATGACATATGGAATATCTAGGACGCTTGGGACATTAGAAACATATGGGACATATGGGACATCTGGGACGTCTGGGACGTTAAGGACATTTGGGACATCTAGGACGTCTGGACCGTCTGGAACGTTAAGGATATATGGGACATTTAAAACGTTTGGGACATTAGCGACATATGGGACATATGGGACATCTGGGACGCCTTGGACATTAGGGACATATGAGACATAAGGGACAACTGGGACGTCTGGGTCGTTGAGGACATATGGGACATCTGGGACGTCTGGGACGTTAAGGACATATAGGACATCTACGACGTCTGAGACGTCTGGGACGTTAGGGACATATGGGACATCTAGGACGTCTGGGACGTAAGTGACATATGGGACATCTAGGACGTCTGAGACGTCTGGGACGTTAGGGACATACGAGACAGCTGGGACGTCTGGGACGCCTGGGACGCCTGGAAGATTCGGGACATATGGGACATATGGGACATCTGGGACGTCTGGGACGTTAAGGACAAATGGGACATCTAGGACGTCTGGGACGTTAAGGGCATATGGGACATCTGGGACGTCTGGGACGTTAGGGACATATGGGACATCTGGAACGTCTGGGACGTTAGGGACATATAGGGCATCTAAGACGTTTGGGACGTTAGGGACATATGGGACATTTAGGACGTCTGGGACGTTAGAGACATATGGAACATTTAGGACGCCTGGGACATTAGGGACATTTGGGACATATGGGACATCTGGGACGTCTGGGACTTTAGGGACATATGGAACATTTAGGACGCCTGGGACATTAGGGACATTTGGGACATATGGGACATCTGGGACGTCTGGGACGTTAGGGACATATAGGACCTATAGGACATATGGGACGACTGGGACGTTAGGGACATATAGGGCATCTAAGACGTTTGGGACATTAGGGACATTTGGGACATATGGGACATCTGGGACGCCTGGGACATTAGGGACATTTGGGACATATGGGACATCTGGGACGTTTGGGACTTTAGGGACATATGGAACATCTAGGACGCCTGGGACATTAGAAACATATGGGACATATGGGACATCTGGAACGTCTGGGACGTTAAGAACATTTGGGACATCTAGGACGTCTGGACCGTCTGGAACGTTAAGGACATATGGGACATTTAGGACGCCTGGGACATTAGGGACATTTGGGACATATGGGACATCTGGGACGCCTGGGACATTAGGGACATATGGGACATATTGAACATCTAGGACGTCTGGGACGTTACGGACATATGGGACATCTGGGACGTCCGGGACGATAATGACATATAAGAAATCTAGGGCGTCTGGGACGTCTGCAACGTTAAGGACATATGGGACAATTAGGACGCCTGGGACATTAGGGACCTATGGGACATCTGGGACGTCTGGAACGTTAAGGACATATGGGACATCTGGGACGTCTGGGACGTTAAGTACATATGGGACATCTAGGACATCTGGGACGTCTGGGACTTTAGGGACGTATGGAACATCTAAGACGCCTGGGACATTAGAAACATATGGGACATATGGGACATCTGGGACGTCTGGGACGTTAAGGACATTTGGGACATCTAGGACGTCTGGACCGTCTGGAACGTTAAGGACATATGGGACATTTAGGACGCCTGGGACATTAGGGACATTTGGGACATATGGGACATCTGGGACGCCTGGGACATTAGCGACATATGGGACATATTGAACATCTAGGACGTCTGGGACGTTACGGACATATGGGACATTTGGGACGCCAGGGACGTTAAGGACATATGGGACATTTAGGACGCCTGGGACATTAGGGACATATGGGACATAGGGGATATCTGGGACGTCTGGGACGTTAAGGACATATGGGACATCTAGGACGTCTGGGACGTCTGGGACGTTAGGGACATATAGGACC
The DNA here is from genome assembly GCA_940337035.1 of Agriotes lineatus. Taxonomy (NCBI): domain Eukaryota; kingdom Metazoa; phylum Arthropoda; class Insecta; order Coleoptera; family Elateridae; genus Agriotes; species Agriotes lineatus. The sequence continues at coordinate 193,063 of CALNHX010000362.1, forward strand.
TATAGGACATATGGGACGTCTGGGACGTTAGGGATATATGGAACATCTGGGACGTCTGGGACGTTAAGGACATATGGGACATCTAGGACGTCTGGGACGTATGGGACGTTAGGGACATATGCACATTTGGGGCGCCTGGGACATTAGGGACATATGGGACATATGGGACGTCTGGGACGTTAGAGACATATGGAACATTTAGGACGCCTGGGACATTAGGGACATATGGGACATATGGGACATCTGGAACGTCTGGGACGTTAAGAACATTTGGGACATCTAGGACGTCTGGACCGTCTGGAACGTTAAGGACATATGGGACATTTAGGACGCCTGGGACATTAGGGACATTTGGGACATATGGGACATCTGGGACGCCTGGGACATTAGGGACATTTGGGACATATGGGACATCTGGGACGTCTGGGACTTTAGGGACATATGGAACATCTAGGACGCCTGGGACATTAGAAACATATGGGACATATGGGACATCTGGAACGTCTGGGACGTTAAGAACATTTGGGACATCTAGGACGTCTGGACCGTCTGGAACGTTAAGGACACATGGGACATTTAGGACGCCTGGGACATTAGGGACATTTGGGACATATGGGACATCTGGGACGCCTGGGACATTAGGGACATATGGGACATATTGAACATCTAGGACGTCTGGGACGTTACGGACATATGGGACATCTGGGACGTCCGGGACGATAATGACATATAAGAAATCTAGGGCGTCTGGGACGTCTGCAACGTTAAGGACATATGGGACAATTAGGACGCCTGGGACATTAGGGACCTATGGGACATCTGGGACGTCTGGAACGTTAAGGACATATGGGACATCTGGGACGTCTGGGACGTTAAGTACATATGGGACATCTAGGACATCTGGGACGTCTGGGACTTTAGGGACATATGGAACATCTAAGACGCCTGGTACATTAGAAACATATGGGACATCTGGGACGTCTGGGACGTTAAGGACATTTGGGACATCTAGGACGTCTGGACCGTCTGGAACGTTAAGGACATATGGGACATTTAGGACGCCTGGGACATTAGGGACATTTGGGACATATGGGACATCTGGGACGCCTGGGACATTAGCGACATATGGGACATATTGAACATCTAGGACGTCTGGGACGTTACGGACATATGGGACATTTGGGACGCCAGGGACGTTAAGGACATATGGGACATTTAGGACGCCTGGGACATTAGGGACATATGGGACATAGGGGATATCTGGGACGTCTGGGACGTTAAGGACATATGGGACATCTAGGACGTCTGGGACGTCTGGGACGTTAGGGACATATAGGACCTATAGGACATATGGGACGTCTGGGACGTTAGGGATATATGGAACATCTGGGACGTCTGGGACGTTAAGGACATATGGGACATCTAGGACGTCTGGGACGTATGGGACGTTAGGGACATATGCACATTTGGGGCGCCTGGGACATGAGGGACATATGGGACATATGGGACATATGGGACGTCTGGGACGTTAGGGACATGTGGGACATCTGGGACGTCTGGGACGTTAAGGACATATGGGACATCTAGGACGTCTGGGACGTCTGGTACGTCTGGGACTTTAGGGACATATGGAACATCTAGGACGCCTGGGACATTAGAAACATATGGGACATATGGGACATCTGGGACGTCTGGGACGTTAAGGACATTTGGGACATCTAGGACGTCTGGACCGTCTGGAACGTTAAGGACATATGGGACATTTAAATCGTTTGGGACATTAGCGACATATGGGACATATGGGACATCTGGGACGCCTGGGACATTAGGGACATATGAGACATATGGGACATCTGGGACGTCTGGGTCGTTGAGGACATATGAGACATCTGGGACGTCTGGGACGTTAGGGACATATGGAACATCTGGGACGTCTGGGACGTTAAGGACATATAGGACATCTGCGACGTCTGAGACGTCTGGGACGTTAGGGACATATGGGACATCTAGGACGTCTGGGACGTTAGTGACATATGGGACATCTAGGACGTCTGAGACGTCTGGGACGTTAGGGACATACGAGACAGCTGGGACGTCTGGGACGCCTGGGACGCCTGGGAGATTCGGGACATATGGGACATATGGGACATCTGGGACGTCTGGGACGTTAAGGACAAATGGGACATCTAGGACGTCTGGGACGTTAAGGGCATATGGGACATCTGGGACGTCTGGGACGTTAGGGACATATGAGACATCTGGAACGTCTGGGACGTTAGGGACATATAGGACCTATAGGACATATGGGACGTCTGGGACGTTAGGGATATATGGAACATCTGGGACGTCTGGGACGTTACGGACATATGGGACATTTAGGACGCCTGGGACATTAGGGACATATGGGACATAGGGGATATCTGGAACGTCTGGGACGTTAAGGACATATGGGACATCTAGGACGTCTGGGACGTCTGGGACGTTAGGGACATATAGGACCTATAGGACATATGGGACGTCTGGGACGTTAGGGATATATGGAACATATGGGACGTCTGGGACGTTACGGACATATGGGACATTTAGGACGCCTGGGACATTAGGGACATATGGGACATAGGGGATATCTGGAACGTCTGGGACGTTAAGGACATATGGGACATCTAGGACGTCTAGGACGTCTGGGACGTTAGGGACATATAGGACCTATAGGACATATGGGACGACTGGGACGTTAGGGATATATGGGACATCTGGGACGTCTGGGACGTTAAGGACATATGAGACATCTAGGACGTCTGGGACGTATGGGACGTAACGGACATATGCACATCTGGGACGCCTGGGAAATTAGGGACATATGGGACATATAGGACATATGGGACGTCTGGGACGTTAGGGACATATGGGACATCTGGGACGTCCGGGACGTTAAGGACATATGGGACATCTAAAACTTCTGGGACGTCTGGGACGTTTGGGACTTTAATGACATATGGAATATCTAGGACGCTTGGGACATTAGAAACATATGGGACATATGGGACATCTGGGACGTCTGGGACGTTAAGGACATTTGGGACATCTAGGACGTCTGGACCGTCTGGAACGTTAAGGACATATGGGACATTTAAAACGTTTGGGACATTAGCGACATATGGGACATCTGGGACGCCTTGGACATTAGGGACATATGAGACATAAGGGACAACTGGGACGTCTGGGTCGTTGAGGACATATGGGACATCTGGGACGTCTGGGACGTTAAGGACATATAGGACATCTACGACGTCTGAGACGTCTGGGACGTTAGGGACATATGGGACATCTAGGACGTCTGGGACGTAAGTGACATATGGGACATCTAGGACGTCTGAGACGTCTGGGACGTTAGGGACATACGAGACAGCTGGGACGTCTGGGACGCCTGGGACGCCTGGAAGATTCGGGACATATGGGACATATGGGACATCTGGGACGTCTGGGACGTTAAGGACAAATGGGACATCTAGGACGTCTGGGACGTTAAGGGCATATGGGACATCTGGGACGTCTGGGACGTTAGGTACATATGGGACATCTGGAACGTCTGGGACGTTAGGGACATATAGGGCATCTAAGACGTTTGGGACGTTAGGGACATATGGGACATCTAGGACGTCTGGGACGTCTGGGACGTTAGGGACATACGGGACAGCTGGGACGTCTGAGACGTTAGGGACATATGGGACATTTAGGACGTCTGGGACGTTAGAGACATATGGAACATTTAGGACGCCTGGGACATTAGGGACATATGGGACATATGGGACATCTGGAACGTCTGGGACGTTAAGAACATTTGGGACATCTAGGACGTCTGGACCGTCTGGAACGTTAAGGACATATGGGACATTTAGGACGCCTGGGACATTAGGGACATTTGGGACATATGGGACATCTGGGACGCCTGGGACATTAGGGACATTTGGGACATATGGGACATCTGGGACGTCTGGGACTTTAGGGACATATGGGACATCTAGGACGCCTGGGACATTAGAAACATATGGGACATATGGGACATCTGGAACGTCTGGGACGTTAAGAACATTTGGGACATCTAGGACGTCTGGACCGTCTGGAACGTTAAGGACACATGGGACATTTAGGACGCCTGGGACATTAGGGACATTTGGGACATATGGGACATCTGGGACGCCTGGGACATTAGGGACATATGGGACATATTGAACATCTAGGACGTCTGGGACGTTACGGACATATGGGACATCTGGGACGTCCGGGACGATAATGACATATAAGAAATCTAGGGCGTCTGGGACGTCTGCAACGTTAAGGACATATGGGACAATTAGGACGCCTGGGACATTAGGGACCTATGGGACATCTGGGACGTCTGGAACGTTAAGGACATATGGGACATCTGGGACGTCTGGGACGTTAAGTACATATGGGACATCTAGGACATCTGGGACGTCTGGGACTTTAGGGACATATGGAACATCTAAGACGCCTGGGACATTAGAAACATATGGGACATATGGGACATCTGGGACGTCTGGGACGTTAAGGACATTTGGGACATCTAGGACGTCTGGACCGTCTGGAACGTTAAGGACATATGGGACATTTAGGACGCCTGGGACATTAGGGACATTTGGGACATATGGGACATCTGGGACGCCTGGGACATTAGCGACATATGGGACATATTGAACATCTAGGACGTCTGGGACGTTACGGACATATGGGACATTTGGGACGCCAGGGACGTTAAGGACATATGGGACATTTAGGACGCCTGGGACATTAGAGACATATGGGACATAGGGGATATCTGGGACGTCTGGGACGTTAAGGACATATGGGACATCTAGGACGTCTGGGACGTCTGGGACGTTAGGGACATATAGGACCTATAGGACATATGGGACGTCTGGGACGTTAGGGATATATGGAACATCTGGGACGTCTGGGACGTTAAGGACATATGGGACATCTAGGACGTCTGGGACGTATGGGACGTTAGGGACATATGCACATTTGGGGCGCCTGGGACATGAGGGACATATGGGACATATGGGACATATGGGACGTCTGGGACGTTAGGGACATGTGGGACATCTGGGACGTCTGGGACGTTAAGGACATATGGGACATCTAGGACGTCTGGGACGTCTGGTACGTCTGGGACTTTAGGGACATATGGAACATCTAGGACGCCTGGGACATTAGAAACATATGGGACATATGGGACATCTGGGACGTCTGGGACGTTAAGGACATTTGGGACATCTAGGACGTCTGGACCGTCTGGAACGTTAAGGACATATGGGACATCTAGGACGTCTGGGACGTTAGTGACATATGGGACATCTAGGACGTCTGAGACGTCTGAGACGTTAGGGACACACGAGACAGCTGGGACGTCTGGGACGCCTGGGACGCCTGGGAGATTCGGGACATATGGGACATATGGGACATCTGGGACGCCTGGGACATTAGGGACATATGAGACATATGAGACATCTGGGACGTCTGGGTCGTTGAGGACATATGGGACATCTGGGACGTCTGGGACGTTAGGGACATATGGAACATCTGGGACGTCTGGGACGTTAAGGACATATAGGACATCTGCGACGTCTGAGACGTCTGGGACGTTAGGGACATATAGGACATCTAGGACGTTTGGGACGTTAGTGACATATGGGACATCTAGGACGTCTGAGACGTCTGAGACGTTAGGGACATACGAGACAGCTGGGACGTCTGGGACGCCTGGGACGCCTGGGAGATTCGGGACATATGGGACATATGGGACATCTGGGACGTCTGGGACGTTAAGGACAAATGGGACATCTAGGACGTCTGGGACGTTAAGGGCATATGGGACATCTGGGACGTCTGGGACGTTAGGGACATATGAGACATCTGGAACGTCTGGGACGTTAGGGACATATAGGTCATCTAGGACGTTTGGGAAGTTAGGGACATATGGGACATCTAGGACGTCTGGGACGTCTGGGACGTTAGGGACATACGGGACAGCTGGGACGTCTGAGACGTTAGGGACATATGGGACATTTAGGACGTCTGGGACGTTAGAGACATATGGAACATTTAGGACGCCTGGGACATTAGGGACATATGGGACATATGGAACATCTGGGACGTCTGGACGTTAGGGACATATGGGACATCTGGGACGTCTGGGACGTTAAGGACATATGGGGCATTTAGGACGCCTGGAACATTAGGGACATATGGTACATATGGACCATCTGGGACGCCTGGGACATTCGGGACGTATAAAACATATGGGACATCTGGGACGTCTGGACGTTAGGGACATATGGGACATCTGGAACGTGTGGGACGTTAAGGAGATATGGGACATTTAGGACGCCTGGGACATTAGGGACATATGGTACATATGGGCCATCTTTGACGCCTGGGACATTCGGGACGTATAAAACATATGGGACATCTGGGACGTCTGGGACGTCTGGGACGTTAGGGACATATAGGACAAAATTTGACATCTGGGACGTTAGGGACATATGGGACATATAGGACGTCTAGGACGTCTGAGACGTTAGGGACATACGGGACAGCTGGGACGTCTGGGACGTTAGGGACATATGGGACATTTAGGACGTTTGGGACGTTAGGGACATATGGAACATCTAGGATGCCTGGGACATTAGGGACATTTGGGACATATGGTACGTCTGGAACGCCTGGGACATTAGGGACATATGAGACATATGGGACATCTGGGACTTCTGGAACGTTAGGGACATATGGAACATCTGGGACGCCTGGGACGTTAAGGACATATGGGACATCTAGGACGTCTGGGACGTCTGGGACGTTAAGGACATATGGGACATTTAGGACGCCTGGGATATATGGGACATATGGGACATCTGGGACGTTTGGGACGGTAAGGACATATGGGACATCTAGAACGTCTGAGACGTCTGGGACGTAAAAGACATATGGGACATTAAGGACGCCTGGGACATTACGGACATATGGTACATATGGGACATCTGGGACGCTTGGGACATTTGGGACATATAGGACATATGGGACATCTGGGACATCTGGGACGTCTGGGACGTTAGGTACATATGGGACATATGGGACATCTGGGACGTCTAAGACGTTAGGTACCAATGGGACATCTGGGACGTCTTGGACGTTAAGGACATATGGGACATCTGGAACGTCTGGGACGTTAAGAACATATGGGACATCTGGGACGTCTGGGATGCTAGGAACGTATGGGACATGTGGGACGTCTGGGACGTTAAGGGCATATGGGAAATCTAGGCCGTCTAAGACGTCTGGGACGTTAAAGACATATGGGACATCTAGGGCTTCTGGGACGTCTGGGACGTTAAGGATATATGGGATATTTAGGACGCCTGGGACTTTAGGGACATATGGGACATCTGGGACGTCTGGGACGTTAGGGACATATGGGACATCTGAGACGTCTGGGACGTTAAGGACATATGGGAGATCTAGGACATCTGGGACGTCTGGGACGTTAGGGACATATGAAACATCTAGGACGGCTGACACATTAGAAACATATGAAACATATGGGACATATGCGACGTCTGGGACGTTAGGGACATATGGGACATCTGGGACGTCTGGGACGTTAAGGACATATGGGACATCTAGGACATCTGGGACGCCTGGGACGTTAGGGACATATAGGACATCTGGGACGTCTGGCACGTTAAGGACATATGGGACATCTAGGACGTTTGGGACGTCTGGGACGTTAAGGACATATGGGACATATGGGACGTCTGGGACGTTAGAGGCATATGGGACATCTGGGACGTCTGGGACGTTAAGGACATATGGGACATCTAGGACGTCTGAGACGTCTGGGACGTTAAGGACATATGGGACATTTAGGGCGCCTGGGACATTAGGGACATATGGGACATATGGGACATCTGGGACGTCTGAGACGTTAAGGACATATGGGACATCTAGGACGTATGTGACGTCTGAAACGTTAAGGATATATGGGACATTTAAAACATCTGGGACATTAGGGACATATGGGACATCTGAGACGCCTTGGACATTAGGGACATATGAGACATATGGGACATCTGATACGTCTGGGACGTTAGGGACATATAGGACATCTAGGACATCTGAGACGTCTGGGACGTTAGGGACATATGGGACATCTGGGACGTCTGAGACGTTAGGGACATATGGGACATCTGGGACGTCTGGGACGTTAGGGACATATAGGACATCTAGGACATCTGAGACGTCTGGGACGTTAGGGACGTATGGGACATCTAGAACGTCTGGGACGTTAGGGATATATGGGACATCTAGGACGTCTGGAACATTAGGGACATATGGGACATTTAGGACGTCTGGGACGTCTGGGACGTTAAAGACATATGAGACATCTGAGACGTCTGGGACGTTAGGGACATATGGGACATTTAATACGTCTGGGACGTTAGGAACATATGGAATATCTAGGACGCCTGGGACATTAGGGACATATGGGACATATGGGACATCTGGGACGTCTGGGACATTAGGGAAATATGGTACATCTGGGACGTCTGGGACGTTAACGACATATGGGACATCTAGGACGTCTGGGACGTCCGGGACGTTAAGGACATATGGGACATTTAGGACGCCTGGCACATTAGGGACATATGGGACATATAGGACATCTAATACGCCTGGGACATTAGGGATATATAAGACCTTTGGGGCATCTGGGACGTCTGGGACATTAGGGACGTATGGGTCATCTGGGACGTCTGGGACGTTAAGGACATATGGGACATCTAGGACGTCTGGGATTTTAGGGACATATTGGACATCTGGGACGTCTGGGACTTTAGGGACATATGGGACATCTGGGACGTTAGGAACATATAGGACATCTAGGACGTCTGTGACGTTAGAGACATATGTGATATCTAGGACATCTCGGACGTCGGGGACGTTAGGAACATACGCGACAGCTGAGACGTCTGGGACGTTAGAGACATAAGCGACATTTAGGACGTTCGGGACGTCTGGGACGTTAAGGACATATGGGACATTTAGGACGCCTAGGACGTTAGGGACATATGGGACATATGGGACATCTGAGACGCCTGGGACATTAGGGACATATGGAACATATGGGACATTTGGGACGTCTGGGACGTCTGGGACGTTAAGGGCATATGGGACATCTAGGGCGTCTGGGACGTCTGGGACGTTATGGACATATGGGACATTTAGGACGCCTAGGACATTAGGGACATATGGGACATATGCGACATCTGGGAAGCCTGGGACATTAGGGACATGTGGGACATATGGGACATCTGGGACGTCTGGGACGTTAGGGACATATAAAACATCTAGGACGTCTGGGACGTTAGGGACATATGGGACATATAGGACGTCTGGGACGTCAGGGAAGTTAGGGACATACGGGACAGCTGGGACGTCTGGGACGTTAGGGACATATGGGACATTTAGGACGTCTTAGACGTTAGGGACATATGGAACATCTATGACGTCTGGGACGTCTGGAACGTTAAGGACATATGGGACATTTAGGACGCCTGGGACATTAGGGACATATGGGACATATGGGACATCTGGGACGCCTCGGACATTAGGGACATATGGGACATATGGGACATCAGGGACGTCTGGGACGTTAGGGACATATGGGACATCTGGGACGTCCGGGACGTTAATGACATATGGGACATCTAGGGCGTCTGGGACGTCTGGGACGTTAAGGACATATGGGACGATTAGGACGCCTGGGACAATAGGGACCTATGGGACATCTGGGACGTCTGGGACTTTAAGGACATATGGGACATCTATGACGTCTGGGACGTCTGGAACGTTAAGGACATATGGGACATTTAGGACTCCTGGGACATTAGGGACATATGGGACATATGGGACATCTGGGACGCCTCGGACATTAGGAACATATGGGACATATGGGACATCTGGGACGTCTGGGAAGTTAGGGACATATGGGACATCTGGGACGTCCGGGACGTTAATGACATATGGGACATCTAGGGCGTCTGAGACGTCTGTGACGTTAAGGACATATGGGACAATTAGGACGCCTGGGACGTTAGGGACCTATGGGACATCTGGGACGTCTGGAACGTTAAGGACATATGGGACATCTGGGACGGCTGGGACGTTAAGTACATATGGGACATCTAGGACATCTGGGACGTCTGGGACTTTAGGGACATATGGAACATCTAGGACGCCTGGGACATTAGAAACATATGGGACATATGGGACATCTGGGACGTCTGGTACGTTAAGGACATTTGGGTCATCTAGGACGTCTGGACCGTCTGGAACGTTAAGGACATATGGGACATTTACGACGTCTGGGACATTATAGACATTTGGGACATATGGGACATCTGGGACGCCTGGGACATTAGGGACATATGGGAAATATTGAACATCTGAGACATCTGGGACGTTACGGACATATGGGACATCTGGGACGCCTGGGACGTTAAGGACATATGGGACATTTAGGACGCCTGGGACATTAGGGACATATGGGACATAGGGGATATCTGGGACGTCTGGGACGTTAAGGACATATGGGACATCTAGGACGTCTGGGACGTCTGGGACGTTATTGACATATAGGACCTATAGGACATATGGGACGTCTGGGACGTTAGGGATATATGGGACATCTGGGACGTCTGGGACGTTAAGGACATATGAGACATCTAGGACGTCTGGGACGTATGGGACGTTAGGGACATATGCACATCTGGGACGCCTGGAACATTAGGGACATATGGGACATATGGGACGTCTGGGACGTTAAGGACATATGGGACATCTGGGACGTCTGGGACATTAAGGACATATGGGACATCTAGGACGTCTGGGACGTCTGGGACGTCTGGGACTTTAGGGACATATGGAACATCTAGGACGCCTGGGACATTAGAAACATATGGGACATATGGGACATCTGGGACGTCTGGGACGTTAAGGACATTTGGGACATCTAGGACGTCTGGACCGTCTGGAACGTTAAGGACATATGGGACATCTAGGACGTATGTGACGTCTGAAACGTTAAGGATATATGGGACATTTAAAACATCTGGGACATTAGGGACATATGGGACATCTGAGACGCCTTGGACATTAGGGACATATAAGACATATGGGACATCTGATACGTCTGGGACGTTAGGGACATATAGGACATCTAGGACATCTGAGACGTCTGGGACGTTAGGGACATATGGGACATCTGGGACGTCTGAGACGTTAGGGACATATGGGACATCTGGGACGTCTGGGACGTTAGGGACATATAAGACATCTAGGACATCTGAGACGTCTGGGACGTTAGGGACATATGGGACATCTAGAACGTCTGGGACGTTAAGGATATATGGGACATCTAGGACGTCTGGGACATTAGAGACATATGAGACATTTAGGACGTCTGGGACGTCTGGGACGTTAAGGACATATGGGACATCTGGGACGTCTGGGACGTTAGGGACATATGGGACATTTAATACGTCTGGGACGTTAGGAACATATGGAATATCTAGGACGCCTGAGACATTAGGGACATATGGGACATATGGGACATCTGGGACGTCTGGGACATTAGGGACATATGGTACATCTGGGACGTCGGGGACGTTAACGACATATGGGACATCTAGGACGTCTGGGACGTCCGGGACGTTAAGGACATATGGGACATTTAGGACGCCTGGCACATTAGGGACATATGGGACATATGGGACATCTAATACGCCTGGGACATTAGGGATATATAAGCCCTTTGGGGCATCTGGGACGTCTGGGATTTTAGGGACATATTGGACATCTGGGACGTCTAGGACTTTAGGGACATATGGGACATCTGGGACGTTAGGAACATATAGGACATCTAGGACGTCTGTGACGTTAGAGACATATGGGATATCTAGGACATCTCGGACGTCTGGGACGTTAGGGACATACGCGACAGCTGAGACGTCTGGGACGTTTGAGACATAAGCGACAGTTAGGACGTCCGGGACGTCTGGGACGTTAAGGACATATGGGACATTTAGGACGCCTAGGACGTTAGGGACATATGGGACATATGGGACATCTGAGACGCCTGGGACATTAGGGACATATGGAACATATGGGACATTTGGGACGTCTGGGACGTCTGGGACGTTAAGGGCATATGGGACATCTAGGGTGTCTGGGACGTCTGGGACGTTATGGACATATGGGACATTTAGGACGCCTGGGACATTAGGGACATATGGGACATATGCGACATCTGGGAATCCTGGGACATTAGGGACATGTGGGACATATGCGACATCTGGGAATCCTGGGACATTAGGGACATGTGGGACATATGGGACATCTGGGACGTCTGGGACGTTAGGGACATATAAAACATCTAGGACGTCTGATACGTTAGGGACATATGGGACATTTAAGACGTCTGGGACGTCAGGGAAGTTAGGGACATACGGGACAGCTGGGACGTCTGGGACGTTAGGGACATATGGGACATTTAGGACGCCTGGGACATTAGGGACATATGGGACATATGGGACATCTGGGACGCCTCGGACATTAGGGACATATGGGACATATGGGACATCAGGGACGTCTGGGACGTTAGGGACATATGGGACATCTGGGACGTCCGGGACGTTAATGACATATGGGACATCTAGGGCGTCTGGGACGTCTGGGACGTTAAGGACATATGGGACGATTAGGACGCCTGGGACAATAGGGACCTATGGGACATCTGGGACGTCTGGGACTTTAAGGACATATGGGACATCTATGACGTCTGGGACGTCTGGAACGTTAAGGACATATGGGACATCTGGGACGTCTGGGACGTTAGGGACATATGGGACATTTAATACGTCTGGGACGTTAGGAACATATGGAATATCTAGGACGCCTGAGACATTAGGGACATATGGGACATATGGGACATCTGGGACGTCTGGGACATTAGGGACATATGATACATCTGGGACGTCGGGGACGTTAACGACATATGGGACATCTAGGACGTCTGGGACGTCCGGGACGTTAAGGACATATGGGACATTTAGGACGCCTGGCACATTAGGGACATATGGGACATATGGGACATCTAATACGCCTGGGACATTAGGGATATATAAGACCTTTGGGACATCTAGGACGTCTGGAATTTTAGGGACATATTGGACATCTGGGACGTCTAGGACTTTAGGGACATATGGGACATCTGGGACGTTAGGAACATATAGGACATCTAGGACGTCTGTGACGTTAGAGACATATGGGATATCTAGAACATCTCGGACGTCTGGGGCGTTAGGGACATACGCGACAGCTGAGACGTCTGGGACGTTTGAGACATAAGCGACATTTAGGACGTCCGGGACGTCTGGGACGTTAAGGACATATGGGACATTTAGGACGCCTAGGACGTTAGGGACATATGGGACATATGGGACATCTGAGACGCCTGGGACATTAGGGACATATGGAACATATGGGACATTTGGGACGTCTGGGACGTCTGGGACGTTAAGGGCATATGGGACATCTAGGGCGTCTGGGACGTCTGGGACGTTATGGACATATGGGACATTTAGGACGCCTGGGACATTAGGAACATATGGGACATATGCGACATCTGGGAATCCTGGGACATTAGGGACATGTGGGACATATGCGACATCTGGGAATCCTGGGACATTAGGGACATGTGGGACATATGGGACATCTGGGACGTCTGGGACGTTAGGGACATATAAAACATCTAGGACGTCTGGGACGTTAGGGACATATGGGACATTTAGGACGTCTGGGACGTCAGGGAAGTTAGGGACATACGGGACAGCTGGGACGTCTGGGACGTTAGGGACATATGTGACATTTAGGACGCCTGGGACATTAGGGACATATGGGACATATGGGACATCTGGGACGCCTCGGACATTAGGGACATATGGGACATATGGGACATCAGGGACGTCTGGGACGTTAGGGACATATGGGACATCTGGGACGTCCGGTACGTTAATGACATATGGGACATCTAGGGCGTCTGGGACGTCTGGGACGTTAAGGACATATGGGACGATTAGGACGCCTGGGACAATAAGGACCTATGGGACATCTGGGACATCTGGGACTTTAAGGACATATGGGACATCTATGACGTCTGCGACGTCTGGAACGTTAAGGACATATGGGACATTTAGGACGCCTGGGACATTAGGGACATATGGGACATATGGGACGCCTCGGACATTAGGAACATATGGGACATATGGGACATCTGGGACGTCTGGGAAATTAGGGACATATGGGACATCTAGGGCGTCTGGGACGTCTGTGACGTTTAGGACATATGGGACGATTAGGACGCCTGGGACATTAGGGACCTATGGGACATCTGGGACGTCTGGAACGTTAAGGACATATGGGACATCTGGGACGTCTGGGACGTTAAGTACATATGGGACATCTAGGACATCTGGGACGTCTGGGACTTTAGGGACATATGGAACATCTAGGACGCCTGGGACATTAGAAACATATGAGACATATGGGACATCTGGGACGTCTGGGACGTTAAGGACATTTGGGACATCTAGGACGTCTGGACCGTCTGGAACGTTAAGGATATATGGGACATTTAGGACGCCTGGGACATTAGGGACATATGGGACATAGGGGATATCTGGGACGTCTGGGACGTTAAGGACATATGGGACATCTAGGACGTCTGGGACGTTAGGGACATATAGGACCTATAGGACATATGGGACGTCTGGGACGTTAGGGATATATGGAACATCTGGGACGTCTGGGACGTTACGGACATATAGGACATTTAGGACGCCTGGGACATATGGGACGTCTGGGACGTTAGGGATATATGGAACATCTGGAACGTCTGGGACGTTAAGGACATATGGGACATCTAGGACGTCTAGGACGTCTGGGACGTTAGGGACATATAGGACCTATAGGACATATGGGACGTCTTGGACGTTAGGGATATATGGGACATCTGGGACGTCTGGGACGTTAAGGACATATGCGACATCTAGGACGTCTGGGACGTATGGGACGTTAGGGACATATGCACATCTGGGACGCCTGGGACATTAGGGACATATGGGACATATGGGACATATGGGACGTCTGGGACGTTAGGGACATATGGCACATCTGGGACGTCTGGGACGTTAAGGACATATGGGACATCTAGGACGTCTGGGACGTCTGGGACGTTTGGGACTTTAGGGACATATGGAATATCTAGGACGCTTGGGACATTAGAAACATATGGGACATATGGGACATCTGGGACGTCTGGGACGTTAAGGACATTTGGGACATCTAGGACGTCTGGACCGTCTGGAACGTTAAGGACATATGGGACATTTAAAACGTTTGGGACATTAGCGACATATGGGACATATGGGACATCTGGGACGCCTTGGACATTAGGGACATATGAGACATAAGGGACAACTGGGACGTCTGGGTCGTTGAGGACATATGGGACATCTGGAACGTCTGGGACGTTAAGGACATATAGGACATCTACGACGTCTGAGACGTCTGGGACGTTAGGGACATATGGGACATCTAGGACGTCTAGGACGTAAGTGACATATGGGACATCTAGGACGTCTGAGACGTCTGGGACGTTAGGGACATACGAGACAGCTGGGACGTCTGGGACGCCTGGGACGCCTGGAAGGTTCGGGACATATGGGACATATGGGACATCTGGGACGTCTGGGACGTTAAGGACAAATGGGACATCTAGGACGTCTGGGACGTTAAGGGCATATGGGACATCTGGGACGACTGGGACGTTAGGGACATATGGGACATCTGGAACGTCTGGGACGTTAGGGACATATAGGGCATCTAAGACGTTTGGGACGTTAGGGACATATGGGACATCTAGGACGTCTGGGACGTCTGGGACGTTAGGGACATACGGGACAGCTGGGACGTCTGAGACGTTAGGGACATATGGGACATTTAGGACGTCTGGGACGTTAGAGACATATGGAACATTTAGGACGCCTGGGACATTAGGGACATATGGGACATATGGGACATCTGGGACGTCTGGACGTTAGGGACATATGGGACATCTGGGACGTTAAGGACATATGGGACATCTAGGACGTCTGGAACGTGTGGGACGTTAAGGACATATGGGACATTTAGGACGCCTGGGACATTAGGGACATATGGTACATATGGTCCATCTGGGACGCCTGGGACATTCGGGACGTATAAAACATATGGGACATCTGGGACGTCTGGGACGTCTGGGACGTTAGGGACGTATAGGAAAAAATTTGACATCTGGGACGTTAGGGACATATGGGACATATAGGACGTCTAGGACGTCTGAGACGTTAAGGACATACGGGACAGCTGGGACGTCTGGGACGTTAGGGACATATGGGACATTTAGGACGTTTGGGACGTTAGGGACATAAGGAACATCTAGGATGCCTGGGACATTAGGGACATATGGGACATATGGTACGTCTGGAACGCCTGGGACATATGAGACATATGGGACATCTGGGACGTCTGGAACGTTAGGGACATATGGAACATCTGGGACTCCTGGGACGTTAAGGACATGTGGGACATCTAGGACGTCTGAGACGTCTGGGACGTTAAGGACATATGGGATATTTAGGGCGCCTGGGGCATTAGGGACATATGGGACATATGGGACATCTGGGACGTCTGAGACGTTAAGGACATATGGGACATCTAGGACGTATGTGACGTCTGAAACGTTAAGGGTATATGGGACATTTAAAACATCTGGGACATTAGGGACATATGGGACATCTGAGACGCCTTGGACATTAGGGACATATGAGACATATGGGACATCTGATACGTCTGGGACGTTAGGGACATATAGGACATCTAGGACATCTGAGACGTCTGGGACGTTAGGGACATATGGGACATCTGGGACGTCTGAGACGTTAGGGACATATGGGACATCTGGGACGTCTGGGACGTTAGGGACATATAGGAAATCTAGGACATCTGAGACGTCTGGGACGTTAGGGACATATGGGACATCTAGAACGTCTGGGACGTTAGGGACATATGGGACATCTAGGACGTCTGGGACATTAGGGACATATGGGACATTTAGGACGTCTGGGACGTCTGGGACGTTAAGGACATATGGAACATCTGGGACGTCTGGGACGTTAGGGACATATGGGACATTTAATACGTCTGGGACGTTAGGAACATATGGAATATCTAGGACGCCTGGGACATTAATGACATATGGGACATATGGGACATCTGGGACGTCTGGGACATTAGGGACATATGAGACATAAGGGACAACTGGGACGTCTGGGTCGTTGAGGACATATGGGACATCTGGAACGTCTGGGACGTTAAGGACATATAGGACATCTACGACGTCTGAGACGTCTGGGACGTTAGGGACATATGGGACATCTAGGACGTCTGGGACGTAAGTGACATATGGGACATCTAGGACGTCTGGGACGTCTGGGACGTTAAGGACATTTGGGACATCTAGGACGTCTGGACCGTCTGGAACGTTAAGGACATATGGGACATTTAAAACGTTTGGGACATTAGCGACATATGGGACATCTGGGACGCCTTGGACATTAGGGACATATGAAACATAAGGGACAACTGGGACGTCTGGGTCGTTGAGGACATATGGGACATCTGGAACGTCTGGGACGTTAAAGACATATAGGACATCTACGACGTCTGAGACGTCTGGGACGTTAGGGACATATGGGACATCTAGGACGTCTGGGACGTAAGTGACATATGGGACATCTAGGACGTCTAAGACGTCTGGGACGTTAGGGACATACGAGACAGCTGGGACGTCTGGAACGCCTGGGACGCCTGGAAGATTCGGGACATATGGGACATATGGGACATCTGGGACGTCTGGGACGTTAAGGACAAATGGGACATCTAGGACGTCTGGGACGTTAAGGGCATATGGGACATCTGGGACGTCTGGGACATTAGGGACATATGGGACATCTGGAACGTCTGGGACGTTAGGGACATATAGGGCATCTAAGACGTTTGGGACGTTAGGGACATATGGGACATCTAGGACGTCTGGGACGTCTGGGACGTTAGGGACGTACGGGACAGCTGGGACGTCTGAGACGTTAGGGACATATGGGACATTTAGGACGTCTGGGACGTTAGAGACATATGGAACATTTAGGACGCCTGGGACATTAGGGACATATGGGACATATGGGACATCTGGGACGTCTGGACGTTAGGGACATATGGCACATCTGGGACGTTGAGGACATATGGGACATCTAGGACGTCTGGAACGTGTGGGACGTTAAGGACATATGGGACATCTAGGACGTCTGGAACGTGTGGGACGTTAAGGACATATGGGACATTTAGTGCGCCTGGGACATTAGGGACATATGGTACATATGGTCCATCTGGGACGCCTGGGACATTCGGGACGTATAAAACATATGGGACATCTGGGACGTCTGGGACGTCTGGGACGTTAGAGACATATAAGACAAAATTTGACATCTGGGACGTTAGGGACATATGGGACATATAGGACGTCTAGGACGTCTGAGACGTTAAGGACATACGGGACAGCTGGGACGTCTGGGACGTTAGGGACATATGGGACATTTAGGACGTTTGGGACGTTAGGGACATAAGGAACATCTAGGATGCCTGGGACATTAGGGACATATGGGACATATGGTACGTCTGGAACGCCTGGGACATATGAGACATATGGGACATCTGGGACGTCTGGAACGTTAGGGACATATGGAACATCTGGGACGCCTGGGACGTTAAGGACATATGGGACATCTAGGACGTCTGAGACGTCTGGGACGTTAAGGACATATGGGATATTTAGGGCGCCTGGGGCATTAGGGACATATGGGACATATGGGACATCTGGGACGTCTGAGACGTTAAAGACATATGGGACATCTAGGACGTATGTGACGTCTGAAACGTTAAGGATATATGGGACATTTAAAACATCTGGGACATTAGGGACATATGGGACATCTGAGACGCCTTGGACATTAGGGACATATGAGACATATGGGACATCTGATACGTCTGGGACGTTAGGGACATATAGGACATCTAGGACATCTGAGACGTCTGGGACGTTAGGGACATATGGGACATCTGGGACGTCTGAGACGTTAGGGACATATGGGACATCTGGGACGTCTGGGACGTTAGGGACATATAGGAAATCTAGGACATCTGAGACGTCTGGGACGTTAGGGACATATGGGACATCTAGGGCGTCTGGGACGTCTGGGACGTTAAGGACATATGGGACGATTAGGACGCCTGGGACAATAGGGACCTATGGGACATCTGGGACGTCTGGGACTTTAAGGACATATGGGACATCTATGACGTCTGGGACGTCTGGAACGTTAAGGACATATGGGACATTTAGGACGCCTGGGACATTAGGGACATATGGGACATATGGGACATCTGGGACGCCTCGGACATTAGGAACATATGGGACATATGGGACATTTGGGACGTCTGGGAAGTTAGGGACATATAGGACATCTAGGGCGTCTGGGACGTCTGTGACGTTTAGGACATATGGGACGATTAGGACGCCTGGGACATTAGGGACCTATGGGACATCTGGGACGTCTGGAACGTTAAGGACATATGGGACATCTGGGACGTCTGGGACGTTAAGTACATATGGGACATCTAGGACATCTGGGACGTCTGGGACTTTAGGGACATATGGAACATCTAGGACGCCTGGGACATTAGAAACATATGGGACATATGGGACATCTGGGACGTCTGGGACGTTAAGGACATTTGGGACATCTAGGACGTCTGGACCGTCTGGAACGTTAAGGATATATGGGACATTTAGGACGCCTGGGACATTAGGGACATATGGGACATAGGGGATATCTGGGACGTCTGGGACGTTAAGGACATATGGGACATCTAGGACGTCTGGGACGTCTGGGACGTTAGGGACATATAGGACCTATAGGACATATGGGACGTCTGGGACGTTAGGGATATATGGAACATCTGGGACGTCTGGGACGTTACGGACATATGGGACATTTAGGACGCCTGGGACATTAGGGACATATGGGACATAGGGGATATCTGGAACGTCTGGGACGTTAAGGACATATGGGACATCTAGGACGTCTAGGACGTCTGGGACGTTAGGGACATATAGGACCTATAGGACATATGGGACGACTGGGACGTTAGGGATATATGGGACATCTGGGACGTCTGGGACGTTAAGGACATATGAGACACCTAGGACGTCTGGGACGTATGGGACGTTAGGGACATATGCACATCTGGGACTCCTGGGACATTAGGGACATATGGGACATATGGGACATATGGGACGTCTGGGACGTTAGGGACATATGGGACATCTGGGACGTCTGGGACGTTAAGGACATATGGGACATCTAGGACTTCTGGGACGTCTGGGACGTTTGGGACTTTAATGACATATGGAATATCAAGGACGCTTGGGACATTAGAAACATATGGGACATATGGGACATCTGGGACGTCTGGGACGTTAAGGACATTTGGGACATCTAGGACGTCTGGACCGTCTGGAACGTTAAGGACATATGGGACATTTAAAACGTTTGGGACATTAGCGACATATGGGACATATGGGACATCTGGGACGCCTTGGACATTAGGGACATATGAGACATAAGGGACAACTGGGACGTCTGGGTCGTTGAGGACATATGGGACATCTGGGACGTCTGGGACGTTAAGGACATATAGGACATCTACGACGTCTGAGACGTCTGGGACGTTAGGGACATATGGGACATCTAGGACGTCTGGGACGTAAGTGACATATGGGACATCTAGGACGTCTGAGACGTCTGGGACGTCTGGGACGCCTGGGACGCCTGGAAGATTCGGGACATATGGGACATATGGGACATCTGGGACGTCTGGGACGTTAAGGACAAATGGGACACCTAGGACGTCTGGGACGTTAAGGGCATATGGGACATCTGGGACGTCTGGGACGTTAGGGACATATGGGACATCTGGAACGTCTGGGACGTTAGGGACATATAGGGCATCTAAGACGTTTGGGACGTTAGGGACATATGGGACATCTAGGACGTCTGGGACGTCTGGGACGTAAGGGACATACGGGACAGCTGGGACGTCTGAGACGTTAGGGACATATGGGACATTTAGGACGTCTGGGACGTTAGAGACATATGAAACATTTAGGACGCCTGGGACATTAGGGACATATGGGACATATGGGACATCTGGAACGTCTGGGACGTTAAGAACATTTGGGACATCTAGGACGTCTAGACCGTCTGGAACGTTAAGGACATATGGGACATTTAGGACGCCTGGGACATTAGGGACATTTGGGACATATGGGACATCTGGGACGCTTGGGACATTAGGGACATTTGGGACATATGGGACATCTGGGACGTCTGGGACTTTAGGGACATATGGAACATCTAGGACGCCTGGGACATTAGAAACATATGGGACATATGGGACATCTGGAACGTCTGGGACGTTAAGAACATTTGGGACATCTAGGACGTCTGGACCGTCTGGAACGTTAAGGACATATGGGACATTTAGGACGCCTGGGACATTAGGGACATTTGGGACATATGGGACATCTGGGACGCCTGGGACATTAGGGACATATAGGACATATTGAACATCTAGGAAGTCTGGGACGTTACGGACATATGGGACATCTGGGACGTCCGGGACGATAATGACATATAAGAAATCTAGGGCGTCTGGGACGTCTGCAACGTTAAGGACATATGGGACAATTAGGACGCCTGGGACATTACGGACCTATGGGACATCTGGGACGTCTGGAACGTTAAGGACATATGGGACATCTGGGACGTCTGGGACGTTAAGTACATATGGGACATCTAGGACATCTGGGACGTCTGGGACTTTAGGGACATATGGAACATCTAAGACGCCTGGGACATTAGAAACATATGGGACATATGGGACATCTGGGACGTCTGGGACGTTAAGGACATTTGGGACATCTAGGACGTCTGGACCGTCTGGAACGTTAAGGACATATGGGACATTTACGACGCCTGGGACATTAGGGACATTTGGGACATATGGGACATCTGGGACGCCTGGGACTTTAGCGACATATGGGACATATTGAACATCTAGGACGTCTGGGACGTTACGGACATATGGGACATTTGGGACGCCAGGGACGTTAAGGACATATGGGACATTTAGGACGCGTGGGACATTAGGGACATATGGGACATATGGGACATCTAATACGCCTGGGACATTAGGGATATATAAGACCTTTGGGGCATCTGGGACGTCTGGGACATTAAGGACATATGGGACATCTAGGACGTCTGAGATTTTAGGGACATATTGGACATCTGGGACGTCTAGGACTTTAGGGACTTATGGGACATCTGGGAAGTTAACGACATATGGGACATCTAGGACGTCTGGGACGTCCGGGACGTTAAGGACATATGGGACATTTAGGACGTCTGGCACATTAGGGACATATGGGACATATGGGACATCTAATACGCCTGGGACATTAGGGATATATAAGACCTTTGGGGCATCTGGGACGTCTGGGACATTAAGGACATATGGGACATCTAGGACGTCTGAGGTTTTAGGGACATATTGGACATCTGGGACGTCTAGGACTTTAGGGACATATGGGACATCTGGGACGTTAGGAACATATAGGACATCTAGGACGTCTGTGACGTTAGAGACATATGGGATATCTAGGACATCTCGGACGTCTGGGACGTTAGGGACATACGCGACAGCTGAGACGTCTGGGACGTTTGAGACATAAGCGACATTTAGGACGTCCGGGACGTCTGGGACGTTAAGGACATATGGGACATTTAGGACGCCTAGGACGTTAGGGACATATGGGACATATGGGACATCTGAGACGCCTGGGACATTAGGGACATATGGAACATATGGGACATTTGGGACGTCTGGGACGTCTGGGACGTTAAGGGCATATGGGACATCTAGGGCGTCTGGGACGTCTGGGACGTTATGGACATATGGGACATTTAGAACGCCTGGGACATTAGGGACATATGAGACATATGGGACATCTGGGACGTCTGGAACGTTAGGGACATATGGAACATCTGGGACGCCTGGGACGTTAAGGACATATGGGACATCTAGGACGTCTGAGACGTCTGGGACGTTAAGGACATATGGGATATTTAGGGCGCCTGGGGCATTAGGGACATATGGGACATATGGGACATCTGGGACGTCTGAGACGTTAAAGACATATGGGACATCTAGGACGTATGTGACGTCTGAAACGTTAAGGATATATGGGACATTTAAAACATCTGGGACATTAGGGACATATGGGACATCTGAGACGCCTTGGACATTAGGGACATATGAGACATATGGGACATCTGATACGTCTGGGACGTTAGGGACATATAGGACATCTAGGACATCTGAGACGTCTGGGACGTTAGGGACATATGGGACATCTGGGACGTCTGAGACGTTAGGGACATATGGGACATCTGGGACGTCTGGGACGTTAGGGACATATAGGAAATCTAGGACATCTGAGACGTCTGGGACGTTAGGGACATATGGGACATCTAGGGCGTCTGGGACGTCTGGGACGTTAAGGACATATGGGACGATTAGGACGCCTGGGACAATAGGGACCTATGGGACATCTGGGACGTCTGGGACTTTAAGGACATATGGGACATCTATGACGTCTGGGACGTCTGGAACGTTAAGGACATATGGGACATTTAGGACGCCTGGGACATTAGGGACATATGGGACATATGGGACATCTGGGACGCCTCGGACATTAGGAACATATGGGACATATGGGACATTTGGGACGTCTGGGAAGTTAGGGACATATAGGACATCTAGGGCGTCTGGGACGTCTGTGACGTTTAGGACATATGGGACGATTAGGACGCCTGGGACATTAGGGACCTATGGGACATCTGGGACGTCTGGAACGTTAAGGACATATGGGACATCTGGGACGTCTGGGACGTTAAGTACATATGGGACATCTAGGACATCTGGGACGTCTGGGACTTTAGGGACATATGGAACATCTAGGACGCCTGGGACATTAGAAACATATGGGACATATGGGACATCTGGGACGTCTGGGACGTTAAGGACATTTGGGACATCTAGGACGTCTGGACCGTCTGGAACGTTAAGGATATATGGGACATTTAGGACGCCTGGGACATTAGGGACATATGGGACATAGGGGATATCTGGGACGTCTGGGACGTTAAGGACATATGGGACATCTAGGACGTCTGGGACGTCTGGGACGTTAGGGACATATAGGACCTATAGGACATATGGGACGTCTGGGACGTTAGGGATATATGGAACATCTGGGACGTCTGGGACGTTACGGACATATGGGACATTTAGGACGCCTGGGACATTAGGGACATATGGGACATAGGGGATATCTGGAACGTCTGGGACGTTAAGGACATATGGGACATCTAGGACGTCTAGGACGTCTGGGACGTTAGGGACATATAGGACCTATAGGACATATGGGACGACTGGGACGTTAGGGATATATGGGACATCTGGGACGTCTGGGACGTTAAGGACATATGAGACACCTAGGACGTCTGGGACGTATGGGACGTTAGGGACATATGCACATCTGGGACTCCTGGGACATTAGGGACATATGGGACATATGGGACATATGGGACGTCTGGGACGTTAGGGACATATGGGACATCTGGGACGTCTGGGACGTTAAGGACATATGGGACATCTAGGACTTCTGGGACGTCTGGGACGTTTGGGACTTTAATGACATATGGAATATCAAGGACGCTTGGGACATTAGAAACATATGGGACATATGGGACATCTGGGACGTCTGGGACGTTAAGGACATTTGGGACATCTAGGACGTCTGGACCGTCTGGAACGTTAAGGACATATGGGACATTTAAAACGTTTGGGACATTAGCGACATATGGGACATATGGGACATCTGGGACGCCTTGGACATTAGGGACATATGAGACATAAGGGACAACTGGGACGTCTGGGTCGTTGAGGACATATGGGACATCTGGGACGTCTGGGACGTTAAGGACATATAGGACATCTACGACGTCTGAGACGTCTGGGACGTTAGGGACATATGGGACATCTAGGACGTCTGGGACGTAAGTGACATATGGGACATCTAGGACGTCTGAGACGTCTGGGACGTCTGGGACGCCTGGGACGCCTGGAAGATTCGGGACATATGGGACATATGGGACATCTGGGACGTCTGGGACGTTAAGGACAAATGGGACACCTAGGACGTCTGGGACGTTAAGGGCATATGGGACATCTGGGACGTCTGGGACGTTAGGGACATATGGGACATCTGGAACGTCTGGGACGTTAGGGACATATAGGGCATCTAAGACGTTTGGGACGTTAGGGACATATGGGACATCTAGGACGTCTGGGACGTCTGGGACGTAAGGGACATACGGGACAGCTGGGACGTCTGAGACGTTAGGGACATATGGGACATTTAGGACGTCTGGGACGTTAGAGACATATGAAACATTTAGGACGCCTGGGACATTAGGGACATATGGGACATATGGGACATCTGGAACGTCTGGGACGTTAAGAACATTTGGGACATCTAGGACGTCTAGACCGTCTGGAACGTTAAGGACATATGGGACATTTAGGACGCCTCGGACATTAGGGACATTTGGGACATATGGGACATCTGGGACGCTTGGGACATTAGGGACATTTGGGACATATGGGACATCTGGGACGTCTGGGACTTTAGGGACATATGGAACATCTAGGACGCCTGGGACATTAGAAACATATGGGACATATGGGACATCTGGAACGTCTGGGACGTTAAGAACATTTGGGACATCTAGGACGTCTGGACCGTCTGGAACGTTAAGGACATATGGGACATTTAGGACGCCTGGGACATTAGGGACATTTGGGACATATGGGACATCTGGGACGCCTGGGACATTAGGGACATATAGGACATATTGAACATCTAGGAAGTCTGGGACGTTACGGACATATGGGACATCTGGGACGTCCGGGACGATAATGACATATAAGAAATCTAGGGCGTCTGGGACGTCTGCAACGTTAAGGACATATGGGACAATTAGGACGCCTGGGACATTACGGACCTATGGGACATCTGGGACGTCTGGAACGTTAAGGACATATGGGACATCTGGGACGTCTGGGACGTTAAGTACATATGGGACATCTAGGACATCTGGGACGTCTGGGACTTTAGGGACATATGGAACATCTAAGACGCCTGGGACATTAGAAACATATGGGACATATGGGACATCTGGGACGTCTGGGACGTTAAGGACATTTGGGACATCTAGGACGTCTGGACCGTCTGGAACGTTAAGGACATATGGGACATTTACGACGCCTGGGACATTAGGGACATTTGGGACATATGGGACATCTGGGACGCCTGGGACTTTAGCGACATATGGGACATATTGAACATCTAGGACGTCTGGGACGTTACGGACATATGGGACATTTGGGACGCCAGGGACGTTAAGGACATATGGGACATTTAGGACGCCTGGGACATTAGGGACATATGGGACATATGGGACATCTAATACGCCTGGGACATTAGGGATATATAAGACCTTTGGGGCATCTGGGACGTCTGGGACATTAAGGACATATGGGACATCTAGGACGTCTGAGATTTTAGGGACATATTGGACATCTGGGACGTCTAGGACTTTAGGGACTTATGGGACATCTGGGAAGTTAACGACATATGGGACATCTAGGACGTCTGGGACGTCCGGGACGTTAAGGACATATGGGACATTTAGGACGTCTGGCACATTAGGGACATATGGGACATATGGGACATCTAATACGCCTGGGACATTAGGGATATATAAGACCTTTGGGGCATCTGGGACGTCTGGGACATTAAGGACATATGGGACATCTAGGACGTCTGAGGTTTTAGGGACATATTGGACATCTGGGACGTCTAGGACTTTAGGGACATATGGGACATCTGGGACGTTAGGAACATATAGGACATCTAGGACGTCTGTGACGTTAGAGACATATGGGATATCTAGGACATCTCGGACGTCTGGGACGTTAGGGACATACGCGACAGCTGAGACGTCTGGGACGTTTGAGACATAAGCGACATTTAGGACGTCCGGGACGTCTGGGACGTTAAGGACATATGGGACATTTAGGACGCCTAGGACGTTAGGGACATATGGGACATATGGGACATCTGAGACGCCTGGGACATTAGGGACATATGGAACATATGGGACATTTGGGACGTCTGGGACGTCTGGGACGTTAAGGGCATATGGGACATCTAGGGCGTCTGGGACGTCTGGGACGTTATGGACATATGGGACATTTAGAACGCCTGGGACATTAGGGACATATGGGACATATGCGACATCTGGGAATCCTGGGACATTAGGGACATGTGGGACATATGGGACATCTGGGACGTCTGGGACTTTAGGGACATATAAAACATCTAGGACGTCTGGGACGTTAGGGACATATGGGACATTTAGGACGTCTGGGACGTCAGGGAAGTTAGGGACATACGGGACAGCTGGGACGTCTGGGACGTTAGGGACATATGGGACATTTAGGACGCCTGGGACATTAGGGACATATGGGACATATAAAACATCTAGGACGTCTGGGACGTTAGGGACATATGGGACATTTAGGACGTCTGGGACGTCAGGGAAGTTAGGGACATACGGGACATCTGGGACGTCTGGGACGTTAGGGACATATAAAACATCTAGGACGTCTGGGACGTTAGGGACATATGGGACATTTAGGACGTCTGGGACGTCAGGGAAGTTAGGGACATACGGGACAGCTGGGACGTCTGGGACGTTAGGGACATATGGGACATCTAGAACGTCTGGGACGTTAGGGATATATGGGACATCTAGGACGTCTGGAACATTAGGGACATATGGGACATTTAGGACGTCTGGGACGTCTGGGACGTTAAAGACATATGAGACATCTGGGACATCTGGGACGTTAGGGACATATGGGACATTTAATACGTCTGGGACGTTAGGAACATATGGAATATCTAGGACGCCTGGGACATTAGGGACATATGGGACATATGGGACATCTGGGACGTCTGGGACATTAGGGACATATGGTACATCTGGGACGTCTGGGACGTTAACGATATATGGGACATCTAGGACGTCTGGGACGTCCGGGACGTTAAGGACATATGGGACATTTAGGACGCCTGGCACATTAGGGACATATAAGACCTTTGGGGCATCTGGGACGTCTGGGACATTAGGGACGTATGAGTCATCTGGGACGTCTGGGACGTTAAGGACATATGGGACATCTAGGACGTCTGGGATTTTAGGGACATATTCGACATCTGGGACGTCTGGGACTTTAGGGACATATGGGACATCTGGGACGTTAGGAACATATAGGACATCTAGGACGTCTGTGACGTTAGAGACATATGGGATATCTAGGACATCTCGGACGTCTGGGACGTTAGGAACATACGCCACAGCTGAGACGTCTGGGACGTTAGAGACGTAAGCGACATTTAGGACGTTCGGGACGTCTGGGACATTAAGGACATATGGGACATTTAGGACGCCTAGGACGTTAGGGACATATGGGACATATGTGACATCTGAGACGCCTGGGACATTAGGGACATATGGAACATATGGGACATTTGGGACGTCTGGGACGTCTGGGACGTTAAGGGCATATGGCACATCTAGGGCGTCTGGGACGTCTGGGACGTTATGGACATATGGGACATTTAGGACGCCTGGGACATTAGGGACATATGGGACATATGCGACATCTGGGAAGCCTGGGACATTAGGGACATGTGGGACATATGGGACATTTGGGACGTCTGGGACGTTAGGGACATATAAAACATCTAGGACGTCTGGGACGTTAGGGACATATGGGACATTTAGGACGTCTGGGACGTCAGGGAAGTTAGGGACATACGGGACAGCTGGGACGTCTGGGACGTTAGGGACATATGGGACAATTAGGACGTCTTAGACGTTAGGGACATATGGAACATCTATGACGTCTGGGACGTCTGGAACGTTAAGGACATATGGGACATTTAGGACGCCTGGGACATTAGGGACATATGGGACATATGGGACATCTGGGACGCCTCGGACATTAGGGACATATGGGACATATGGGACATCAGGGACGTCTGGGACGTTAGGGACATATGGGACATCTGGGACGTCCGGGACGTTAATGACATATGGGACATCTAGGGCGTCTGGGACGTCTGGGACGTTAAGGACATATGGGACGATTAGGACGCCTGGGACAATAGGGACCTATGGGACATCTGGGACGTCTGGGACTTTAAGGACATATGGGACATCTATGACGTCTGGGACGTCTGGAACGTTAAGGACATATGTGACATTTAGGACTCCTGCGACATTAGGGACATATGGGACATATGGGACATCTGGACGCCTCGGACATTAGGAACATATGGGACATATGGGATATCTGGGACGTCTGGGAAGTTAGGGACATATGGGACATCTGGGACGTCCGGGACGTTAATGACATATGGGACATCTAGGGCGTCTGAGACATTAGGGACCTATGGGACATCTGGGACGTCTGGAACGTTAAGGACATATGGGACAACTGGGACGTCTGGGACGTTAAGTACATATGGGACATCTAGGACATCTGGGACGTCTGGGACTTTAGGGACATATGGAACATCTAGGACGCCTGGGACATTAGAAACATATGGGACATATGGGACATCTGGGACGTCTGGGACGTTAAGGACATTTGGGTCATCTAGGACGTCTGGACCGTCTGGAACGTTAAGGACATATGGGACATTTACGACGTCTGGGACATTATAGACATTTGGGACATATGGGACATCTGGACGCCTGGGACATTAGGGACATATGGGAAATATTGAACATCTGAGACATCTGGGACGTTACGGACATATGGGACATCTGGGACGCCTGGGACGTTAAGGACATATGGGACATTTAGGACGCCTGGGACATTAGGGACATATGGGACATAGGGGATATCTGGGACGTCTGGGACGTTAAGGACATATGGGACATCTAGGACGTCTGGGACGTCTGGGACGTTAGGGACATATAGGACCTATAGGACATATGGGACGTCTGGGACGTTAGGGATATATGGGACATCTGGGACGTCTGGGACGTTAAGGACATATGAGACATCTAGGACGTCTGGGACAAATGGGACGTTAGGGACATATGCACATCTGGGACGCCTGGAACATTAGGGACATATGGGACATATGGGACATATGGGACGTCTGGGACATTAAGGACATATGGGACATCTGGGACGTCTGGGACGTTAAGGACATATGGGACATCTAGGACGTCTGGGACGTCTGGGACGTCTGGGACTTTAGGGACATATGGAACATCTAGGACGCCTGGGACATTAGAAACATATGGGACATATGGGACATCTGGGACGTCTGGGACGTTAAGGACATTTGGGACATCTAGGACGTCTGGACCGTCTGGAACGTTAAGGACATATGGGACATCTAGGACGTATGTGACGTCTGAAACGTTAAGGATATATGGGACATTTAAAACATCTGGGACATTAGGGACATATGGGACATCTGAGACGCCTTGGACATTAGGGACATATAAGACATATGGGACATCTGATACGTCTGGGACGTTAGGGACATATAGGACATCTAGGACATCTGAGACGTCTGGGACGTTAGGGACATATGGGACATCTGGGACGCCTGAGACGTTAGGGACATATGGGACATCTGGGACGTCTGGGACGTTAGGGACATATAAGACATCTAGGACATCTGAGACGTCTGGGACGTTAGGGATATATAAGACCTTTGGGGCATCTGGGACGTCTGGGACATTAAGGACATATGGGACATCTAGGACGTCTGGATTTTAGGGACATATTGGACATCTGGGACGTCTAGGACTTTAGGGACATATGGGACATCTGGGACGTTAGGAACATATAGGACATCTAGGACGTCTGTGACGTTAGAGACATATGGGATATCTAGGACATCTCGGACGTCTGGGACGTTAGGGACATACGCGACAGCTGAGACGTGTGGGACGTTTGAGACATAAGCGACATTTAGGACGTCCGGGACGTCTGGGACGTTAAGGACATATGGGACATTTAGGACGCCTAGGACGTTAGGGACATATGGGACATATGGGACATCTGAGACGCCTGGGACATAAGGGACATATGGAACATATGGGACATTTGGGACGTCTGGGACGTCTGGGACGTTAAGGGCATATGGGACATCTAAGGCGTCTGGGACGTCTGGGACGTTATGGACATATGGGACATTTAGGACGCCTGGGACATTAGGGACATATGGGACATATGCGACATCTGGGAATCCTGGGACATTAGGGACATGTGGGACATATGGGACATCTGGGACGTCTGGGACGTTAGGGACATATAAAACATCTAGGACGTCTGGGACGTTAGGGACATATGGGACATTTAGGACGTCTGGGACGTCAGGGAAATTAGGGACATCCGGGACAGCTGGGACGTCTGGGACGTTAGGGACATATGGGACATTTAGGACGCCTGGGACATTAGGGACATATGGGACATATGGGACATCTGGGACGCCTCGGACATTAGGGACATATGGGACATATGGGACATCAGGGACGTCTGGGACGTTAGGGATATATGGGACATCTGGGACGTCCGGGACGTTAATGACATATGGGACATCTAGGGCGTCTGGGACGTCTGGGACGTTAAGGACATATGGGACGATTAGGACGCCTGGGACAATAGGGATCTATGGGACATCTGGACGTCTGGGACTTTAAGGACATATGAGACATCTATGACGTCTGGGACGTCTGGAACGTTAAGGACATATGGGACATTTAGGACGCCTGGGACATTAGGGACATATGGGACATCTGGGACGCCTCGGACATTAGGAACATATGGGACATATGGGACATCTGGGACGTCTGGAAGTTAGGGACATATGGGACATCTAGGGCGTCTGGGACGTCTGTGACGTTTAGGACATATGGGACGATTAGGACGCCTTGGACATTAGGGACCTATGGGACATCTGGGACGTCTGGAACGTTAAGGACATATGGGACATCTGGGACGTCTGGGACGTTAAGTACATATGGGACATCTAGGACATCTGGGACGTCTGGGACTTTAGGGACATATGGAACATCTAGGACGCCTGGGACATTAGAAACATATGGGACATATGGGACATCTGGGACGTCTGGGACGTTAAGGACATTTGGGACATCTAGGACGTCTGGACCGTCTGGAACGTTAAGGATATATGGGACATTTAGGACGCCTGGGACATTAGGGACATATGGGACATAGGGGATATCTGGGACGTTAAGGACATATGGGACATCTAGGACGTCTGGGACGTCTGGGACGTTAGGGACATATAGGACCTATAGGACATATGGGACGTCTGGGACGTTAGGGATATATGGAACATCTGGGACGTCTGGGACGTTACGGACATATGGGACATTTAGGACGCCTGGGACGTTAGGGATATATGGGACATCTGGGACGTCTGGGACGTTAAGGACAAATGGGACATCTAGGACTTCTGGGACGTCTGGGACGTTTGGGACTTTAATGACATATGGAATATCTAGGACGCTTGGGACATTAGAAACATATGGGACATATGGGACATCTGGGACGTCTGAGACGTTAAGGACATTTGGGACATCTAGGACGTCTGGACCGTCTGGAACGTTAAGGACATATGGGACATTTAAAACGTTTGGGACATTAGCGACATATGGGACATATGGGACATCTGGGACGCCTTGGACATTAGGGACATATGAGACATAAGGGACAACTGGGACGTCTGGGTCGTTGAGGACATATGGGACATCTGGGACGTCTGGGACGTTAAGGACATATAGGACATCTACGACGTCTGAGACGTCTGGGACGTTAGGGACATATGGGACATCTAGGACGTCTGGGACGTAAGTGACATATGGGACATCTAGGACGTCTGAGACGTCTGGGACGTTAGGGACATACAAGACAGCTGGGACGTCTGGGACGCCTGGGACGCCTGGAAGATTCGGGACATATGGGACATATGGGACATCTGGGACGTCTGGGACGTTAAGGACAAATGGGACATCTAGGACGTCTGGGACGTTAAGGGCATACGGGACATCTGGGACGTCTGGGACGTTAGGGACATATGGGACATCTGGAACGTCTGGGACGTTAGGGACATATAGGGCATCTAAGACGTTTGGGACGTTAGGGACATATGGGACATCTAGGACGTCTGGGACGTCTGGGACGTTAGGGACATACGGGACAGCTGGGACGTCTGAGACGTTAGGGACATATGGGACATTTAGGACGTCTGGGACGTTAGAGACATATGGAACATTTAGGACGCCTGGGACATTAGGGACATATGGGACATATGGGACATCTGGAACGTCTGGGACGTTAAGAACATTTGGGACATCTAGGACGTCTGGACCGTCTGGAACGTTAAGGACATATGGGACATTTAGGACGCCTGGGACATTAGGGACATTTGGGACATGTGGGACATCTGGGACGCCTGGGACATTAGGGACATTTGGGACATATGGGACATCTGGGACGTCTGGGACTTTAGGGACATATGGAACATCTAGGACGCCTGGGACATTAGAAACATATGGGACATATGGGACATCTGGAACGTCTGGGACGTTAAGAACATTTGGGACATCTAGGACGTCTGGACCGTCTGGAACGTTAAGGACATATGGGACATTTAGGACGCCTGGGACATTAGGGACATTTGGGACATATGGGACATCTGGGACGCCTGGGACATTAGGGACATATGGGACATATTGAATATCTAGGACGTCTGGGACGTTACGGACATATGGGACATCTGGGACGTCTGGGACGATAATGACATATAAGAAATCTAGGGCGTCTGGGACGTCTGCAACGTTAAGGACATATGGGACAATTAGGACGCCTGGGACATTAGGGACCTATGGGACATCTGGGACGTCTGGAACGTTAAGGACATATGGGACATCTGGGACGTCTGGGACGTTAAGTACATATTGGACATCTAGGACATCTGGGACGTCTGGGACTTTAGGGACATATGGAACATCTAAGACGCCTGGGACATTAGAAACATATGGGACATATGGGACATCTGGGACGTCTGGGACGTTAAGGACATTTGGGACATCTAGGACGTCTGGACCGTCTGGAACGTTAAGGACATATGGGACATTTAGGACGCCTGGGACATTAGGGACATTTGGGACATATGGGACATCTGGGACGCCTGGGACATTAGCGACATATGGGACATATTGAACATCTAGGACGTCTGGGACGTTACGGACATATGGGACATTTGGGACGCCAGGGACGTTAAGGACATATGGGACATTTAGGACGCCTGGGACATTAGGGACATATGGGACATAGGGGATATCTGGGACGTCTGGGACGTTAAGGACATATGGGACATCTAGGACGTCTGGGACGTCTGGGACGTTAGGGACATATAGGACCTATAGGACATATGGGACGTCTGGGACGTTAGGGATATATGGAACATCTGGGACGTCTGGGACGTTAAGGACATATGGGACATCTAGGACGTCTGGGACGTATGGGACGTTAGGGACATATGCACATTTGGGGCGCCTGGGACATTAGGGACATATGGGACATATGGGACGTCTGGGACGTTAGGGACATGTGGGACATCTGGGACGTCTGGGACGTTAAGGACATATGGGACATCTAGGACGTCTGGGACGTCTGGTACGTCTGGGACTTTAGGGACATATGGAACATCTAGGACGCCTGGGACATTAGAAACATATGGGACATATGGGACATCTGGGACGTCTGGGACGTTAAGGACATTTGGGACATCTAGGACGTCTGGACCGTCTGGAACGTTAAGGACATATGGGACATTTAAATCGTTTGGGACATTAGCGACATATGGGACATAGGGGATATCTGGGACCTCTGGGACGTTAAGGACATATGGGACATCTAGGACGTCTGGACCGTCTGGAACGTTAAGGATATATGGGACATTTAGGACGCCTGGGACATTAGGGACATATGGGACATAGGGGATATCTGGGACGTCTGGGACGTTAAGGACATATGGGACATCTAGGACGTCTGGGACGTCTGGGACGTTAGGGACATATAGGACCTATAGGACATATGGGACGTCTGGGACGTTAGGGATATATGGAACATCTGGGACGTCTGGGACGTTACGGACATATGGGACATTTAGGACGCCTGGGACATTAGGGACATATAAGACATAGGGGATATCTGGAACGTCTGGGACGTTAAGGACATATGGGACATCTAGGACGTCTAGGACGTCTGGGACGTTAGGGACACATAGGACCTATAGGACATATGGGACGACTGGGACGTTAGGGATATATGGGACATCTGGGACGTCTGGGACGTTAAGGACATATGAGACATCTAGGACGTCTGGGACGTATGGGACGTTAGGGACATATGCACATCTGGGACGCCTGGGAAATTAGGGACATATGGGACATATAGGACATATGGGACGTCTGGGACGTTAGGGACATATGGGACATCTGGGACGTCCGGGACGTTAAGGACATATGGGACATCTAAGACTTCTGGGACGTCTGGGACGTTTGGGACTTTAATGACATATGGAATATCTAGGACGCTTGGAACATTAGAAACATATGGGACATATGGGACATCTGGGACGTCTGGGACGTTAAGGACATTTGGGACATCTAGGACGTCTGGACCGTCTGGAACGTTAAGGACATATGGGACATTTAAAACGTTTGGGACATTAGCGACATATGGGACATCTGGGACGCCTTGGACATTAGGGACATATGAGACATAAGGG
Organism: Agriotes lineatus; assembly: GCA_940337035.1. NCBI lineage: Eukaryota > Metazoa > Arthropoda > Insecta > Coleoptera > Elateridae > Agriotes > Agriotes lineatus. The sequence goes on from CALNHX010000362.1 coordinate 229,466, forward strand.
ACAACTGGGACGTCTGGGTCGTTGAGGACATATGGGACATCTGGGACGTCTGGGACGTTAAGGACATATAGGACATCTACGACGTCTGAGACGTCTGGGACGTTAGGGACATATGGGACATCTAGGACGTCTGGGACGTAAGTGACATATGGGACATCTAGGACGTCTGAGACGTCTGGGACGATAGGGACATACGAGACAGCTGGGACGTCTGGGACGCCTGGGACGCCTGGAAGATTCGGGACATATGGGACATATGGGACATCTGGAACGTCTGGGACGTTAAGGACAAATGGGACATCTAGGACGTCTGGGACGTTAAGGGCATATGGGACATCTGGGACGTCTGGGCCGTTAGGGACATATGGGACATCTGGAACGTCTGGGACGTTAGGGACATATAGGGCATCTAAGACGTTTGGGACGTTAGGGACATATGGGACATCTAGGACGTCTGGGACGTCTGGGACGTTAGGGACATACGGGACAGCTGGGACTCTGAGACGTTAGGGACATATGGGACATTTAGGACGTCTGGGACGTTAGAGACATATGGAACATTTAGGACGCCTGGGACATTAGGGACATATGGGACATATGGGACATCTGGAACGTCTGGGACGTTAAGAACATTTGGGACATCTAGGACGTCTGGACCGTCTGGAACGTTAAGGACATATGGGACATTTAGGACGCCTGGGACATTAGGGACATTTGGGACATATGGGACATCTGGGACGCCTGGGACATTAGGGACATTTGGGACATATGGGACATCTGGGACGTCTGGGACTTTAGGGACATATGGAACATCTAGGACGCCTGGGACATTAGAAACATATGGGACATATGGGACATCTGGAACGTCTGGGACGTTAAGAACATTTGGGACATCTAGGACGTCTGGACCGTCTGGAACGTTAAGGACACATGGGACATTTAGGACGCCTGGGACATTAGGGACATTTGGGACATATGGGACATCTGGGACGCCTGGGACATTAGGGACATATGGGACATATTGAACATCTAGGACGTCTGGGACGTTACGGACATATGGGACATCTGGGACGTCCGGGACGATAATGACATATAAGAAATCTAGGGCGTCTGGGACGTCTGCAACGTTAAGGACATATGGGACAATTAGGACGCCTGGGACATTAGGGACCTATGGGACATCTGGGACGTCTGGAACGTTAAGGACATATGGGACATCTGGGACGTCTGGGACGTTAAGTACATATGGGACATCTAGGACATCTGGGACGTCTGGGACTTTAGGGACATATGGAACATCTAAGACGCCTGGTACATTAGAAACATATGGGACATCTGGGACGTCTGGGACGTTAAGGACATTTGGGACATCTAGGACGTCTGGACCGTCTGGAACGTTAAGGACATATGGGACATTTAGGACGCCTGGGACATTAGGGACATTTGGGACATATGGGACATCTGGGACGCCTGGGACATTAGCGACATATGGGACATATTGAACATCTAGGACGTCTGGGACGTTACGGACATATGGGACATTTGGGACGCCAGGGACGTTAAGGACATATGGGACATTTAGGACGCCTGGGACATTAGGGACATATGGGACATAGGGGATATCTGGGACGTCTGGGACGTTAAGGACATATGGGACATCTAGGACGTCTGGGACGTCTGGGACGTTAGGGACATATAGGACCTATAGGACATATGGGACGTCTGGGACGTTAGGGATATATGGAACATCTGGGACGTCTGGGACGTTAAGGACATATGGGACATCTAGGACGTCTGGGACGTATGGGACGTTAGGGACATATGCACATTTGGCGCGCCTGGGACATGAGGGACATATGGGACATATGGGACATATGGGACGTCTGGGACGTTAGGGACATGTGGGACATCTGGGACGTCTGGGACGTTAAGGACATATGGGACATCTAGGACGTCTGGGACGTCTGGTACGTCTGGGACTTTAGGGACATATGGAACATCTAGGACGCCTGGGACATTAGAAACATATGGGACATATGGGACATCTGGGACGTCTGGGACGTTAAGGACATTTGGGACATCTAGGACGTCTGGACCGTCTGGAACGTTAAGGACATATGGGACATTTAAATCGTTTGGGACATTAGCGACATATGGGACATATGGGACATCTGGGACGCCTGGGACATTAGGGACATATGATACATATGGGACATCTGGGACGTCTGGGTCGTTGAGGACATATGGGACATCTGGGACGCCTGGGACGTTAGGGACATATGGAACATCTGGGACGTCTGGGACGTTAAGGACATATAGGACATCTGCGACGTCTGAGACGTCTGGGACGTTAGGGACATATGGGACATCTAGGACGTCTGGGACGTTAGTGACATATGGGACATCTAGGACGTCTGAGACGTCTGGGACGTTAGGGACATACGAGACAGCTGGGACGTCTGGGACGCCTGGGACGCCTGGGAGATTCGGGACATATGGGACATATGGGACATCTGGGACGTCTGGGACGTCTGGGACGTTAAGGACAAATGGGACATCTAGGACGTCTGGGACGTTAAGGGCATATGGGACATCTGGGACGTCTGGGACGTTAGGGACATATGAGACATCTGGAACGTCTGGGACGTTAGGGACATATAGGACCTATAGGACATATGGGACGTCTGGGACGTTAGGGATATATGGAACATCTGGGACGTCTGGGACGTTACGGACATATGGGACATTTAGGACGCCTGGGACATTAGGGACATATGGGACATAGGGGATATCTGGAACGTCTGGGACGTTAAGGACATATGGGACATCTAGGACGTCTGGGACGTCTGGGACGTTAGGGACATATAGGACCTATAGGACATATGGGACGTCTGGGACGTTAGGGATATATGGAACATCTGGGACGTCTGGGACGTTACGGACATATGGGACATTTAGGACGCCTGGGACATTAGGGACATATGGGACATAGGGGATATCTGGAACGTCTGGGACGTTAAGGACATATGGGACATCTAGGACGTCTAGGACGTCTGGGACGTTAGGGACATATAAGACCTATAGGACATATGGGACGACTGGGACGTTAGGGATATATGGGACATCTGGGACGTCTGGGACGTTAAGGACATATGAGACATCTAGGACGTCTGGGACGTATGGGACGTTAGGGACATATGCACATCTGGGACGCCTGGGAAATTAGGGACATATGGGACATATAGGACATATGGGACGTCTGGGACGTTAGGGACATATGGGACATCTGGGACGTCCGGGACGTTAAGGACATATGGGACATCTAAGACTTCTGGGACGTCTGGGACGTTTGGGACTTTAATGACATATGGAATATCTAGGACGCTTGGGACATTAGAAACATATGGGACATATGGGACATCTGGGACGTCTGGGACGTTAAGGACATTTGGGACATCTAGGACGTCTGGACCGTCTGGAACGTTAAGGACATATGGGACATTTAAAACGTTTGGGACATTAGCGACATATGGGACATCTGGGACGCCTTGGACATTAGGGACATATGAGACATAAGGGACAACTGGGACGTCTGGGTCGTTGAGGACATATGGGACATCTGGGACGTCTGGGACGTTAAGGACATATAGGACATCTACGACGTCTGAGACGTCTGGGACGTTAGGGACATATGGGACATCTAGGACGTCTGGGACGTAAGTGACATATGGGACATCTAGGACGTCTGAGACGTCTGGGACGATAGGGACATACGAGACAGCTGGGACGTCTGGGACGCCTGGGACGCCTGGAAGATTCGGGACATATGGGACATATGGGACATCTGGAACGTCTGGGACGTTAAGGACAAATGGGACATCTAGGACGTCTGGGACGTTAAGGGCATATGGGACATCTGGGACGTCTGGGACGTTAGGGACATATGGGACATCTGGAACGTCTGGGACGTTAGGGACATATAGGGCATCTAAGACGTTTGGGACGTTAGGGACATATGGGACATCTAGGACGTCTGGGACGTCTGGGACGTTAGGGACATACGGGACAGCTGGGACTCTGAGACGTTAGGGACATATGGGACATTTAGGACGTCTGGGACGTTAGAGACATATGGAACATTTAGGACGCCTGGGACATTAGGGACATATGGGACATATGGGACATCTGGAACGTCTGGGACGTTAAGAACATTTGGGACATCTAGGACGTCTGGACCGTCTGGAACGTTAAGGACATATGGGACATTTAGGACGCCTGGGACATTAGGGACATTTGGGACATATGGGACATCTGGGACGCCTGGGACATTAGGGACATTTGGGACATATGGGACATCTGGGACGTCTGGGACTTTAGGGACATATGGAACATCTAGGACGCCTGGGACATTAGAAACATATGGGACATATGGGACATCTGGAACGTCTGGGACGTTAAGAACATTTGGGACATCTAGGACGTCTGGACCGTCTGGAACGTTAAGGACACATGGGACATTTAGGACGCCTGGGACATTAGGGACATTTGGGACATATGGGACATCTGGGACGCCTGGGACATTAGGGACATATGGGACATATTGAACATCTAGGACGTCTGGGACGTTACGGACATATGGGACATCTGGGACGTCCGGGACGATAATGACATATAAGAAATCTAGGGCGTCTGGGACGTCTGCAACGTTAAGGACATATGGGACAATTAGGACGCCTGGGACATTAGGGACCTATGGGACATCTGGGACGTCTGGAACGTTAAGGACATATGGGACATCTGGGACGTCTGGGACGTTAAGTACATATGGGACATCTAGGACATCTGGGACGTCTGGGACTTTAGGGACATATGGAACATCTAAGACGCCTGGTACATTAGAAACATATGGGACATCTGGGACGTCTGGGACGTTAAGGACATTTGGGACATCTAGGACGTCTGGACCGTCTGGAACGTTAAGGACATATGGGACATTTAGGACGCCTGGGACATTAGGGACATTTGGGACATATGGGACATCTGGACGCCTGGGACATTAGCGACATATGGGACATATTGAACATCTAGGACGTCTGGGACGTTACGGACATATGGGACATTTGGGACGCCAGGGACGTTAAGGACATATGGGACATTTAGGACGCCTGGGACATTAGGGACATATGGGACATAGGGGATATCTGGGACGTCTGGGACGTTAAGGACATATGGGACATCTAGGACGTCTGGGACGTCTGGGACGTTAGGGACATATAGGACCTATAGGACATATGGGACGTCTGGGACGTTAGGGATATATGGAACATCTGGGACGTCTGGGACGTTAAGGACATATGGGACATCTAGGACGTCTGGGACGTATGGGACGTTAGGGACATATGAACATTTGGCGCGCCTGGGACATGAGGGACATATGGGACATATGGGACATATGGGACGTCTGGGACGTTAGGGACATGTGGGACATCTGGGACGTCTGGGACGTTAAGGACATATGGGACATCTAGGACGTCTGGGACGTCTGGTACGTCTGGGACTTTAGGGACATATGGAACATCTAGGACGCCTGGGACATTAGAAACATATGGGACATATGGGACATCTGGGACGTCTGGGACGTTAAGGACATTTGGGACATCTAGGACGTCTGGACCGTCTGGAACGTTAAGGACATATGGGACATTTAAATCGTTTGGGACATTAGCGACATATGGGACATATGGGACATCTGGGACGCCTGGGACATTAGGGACATATGATACATATGGGACATCTGGGACGTCTGGGTCGTTGAGGACATATGGGACATCTGGGACGCCTGGGACGTTAGGGACATATGGAACATCTGGGACGTCTGGGACGTTAAGGACATATAGGACATCTGCGACGTCTGAGACGTCTGGGACGTTAGGGACATATGGGACATCTAGGACGTCTGGGACGTTAGTGACATATGGCACATCTAGGACGTCTGAGACGTCTGGGACGTTAGGGACATACGAGACAGCTGGGACGTCTGGGACGCCTGGGACGCCTGGGAGATTCGGGACATATGGGACATATGGGACATCTGGGACGTCTGGGACGTCTGGGACGTTAAGGACAAATGGGACATCTAGGACGTCTGGGACGTTAAGGGCATATGGGACATCTGGGACGTCTGGGACGTTAGGGACATATGAGACATCTGGAACGTCTGGGACGTTAGGGACATATAGGACCTATAGGACATATGGGACGTCTGGGACGTTAGGGATATATGGAACATCTGGGACGTCTGGGACGTTACGGACATATGGGACATTTAGGACGCCTGGGACATTAGGGACATATGGGACATAGGGGATATCTGGAACGTCTGGGACGTTAAGGACATATGGGACATCTAGGACGTCTGGGACGTCTGGGACGTTAGGGACATATAGGACCTATAGGACATATGGGACGTCTGGGACGTTAGGGATATATGGAACATCTGGGACGTCTGGGACGTTACGGACATATGGGACATTTAGGACGCCTGGGACATTAGGGACATATGGGACATAGGGGATATCTGGAACGTCTGGGACGTTAAGGACATATGGGACATCTAGGACGTCTAGGACGTCTGGGACGTTAGGGACATATAAGACCTATAGGACATATGGGACGACTGGGACGTTAGGGATATATGGGACATCTGGGACGTCTGGGACGTTAAGGACATATGAGACATCTAGGACGTCTGGGACGTATGGGACGTTAGGGACATATGCACATCTGGGACGCCTGGGAAATTAGGGACATATGGGACATATAGGACATATGGGACGTCTGGGACGTTAGGGACATATGGGACATCTGGGACGTCCGGGACGTTAAGGACATATGGGACATCTAAGACTTCTGGGACGTCTGCGACGTTTGGGACTTTAATGACATATGGAATATCTAGGACGCTTGGGACATTAGAAACATATGGGACATATGGGACATCTGGGACGTCTGGGACGTTAAGGACATTTGGGACATCTAGGACGTCTGGACCGTCTGGAACGTTAAGGACATATGGGACATTTAAAACGTTTGGGACATTAGCGACATATGGGACATCTGGGACGCCTTGGACATTAGGGACATATGAGACATAAGGGACAACTGGGACGTCTGGGTCGTTGAGGACATATGGGACATCTGGGACGTCTGGGACGTTAAGGACATATAGGACATCTACGACGTCTGAGACGTCTGGGACGTTAGGGACATATGGGACATCTAGGACGTCTGGGACGTAAGTGACATATGGGACATCTAGGACGTCTGAGACGTCTGGGACGTTAGGGACATACGAGACAGCTGGGACGTCTGGGACGCCTGGGACGCCTGGAAGATTCGGGACATATGGGACATATGGGACATCTGGGACGTCTGGGACGTTAAGGACAAATGGGACATCTAGGACGTCTGGGACGTTAAGGGCATATGGGACATCTGGGACGTCTGGGACGTTAGGGACATATGGGACATCTGGAACGTCTGGGACGTTAGGGACATATAGGGCATCTAAGACGTTTGGGACGTTAGGGACATATGGGACGTCTAGGACGTCTGGGACGTCTGGGACGTTAGGGACATACGGGACAGCTGGGACGTCTGAGACGTTAGGGACATATGGGACATTTAGGACGTCTGGGACGTTAGAGACATATGGAACATTTAGGACGCCTGGGACATTAGGGACATATGGGACATATGGGACATCTGGAACGTCTGGGACGTTAAGAACATTTGGGACATCTAGGACGTCTGGACCGTCTGGAACGTTAAGGACATATGGGACATTTAGGACGCCTGGGACATTAGGGACATTTGGGACATATGGGACATCTGGGACGCCTGGGACATTAGGGACATTTGGGACATATGGGACATCTGGGACGTCTGGGACTTTAGGGACATATGGAACATCTAGGACGCCTGGGACATTAGAAACATATGGGACATATGGGACATCTGGAACGTCTGGGACGTTAAGAACATTTGGGACATCTAGGACGTCTGGACCGTCTGGAACGTTAAGGACACATGGGACATTTAGGACGCCTGGGACATTAGGGACATTTGGGACATATGGGACATCTGGGACGCCTGGGACATTAGGGACATATGGGACATATTGAACATCTAGGACGTCTGGGACGTTACGGACATATGGGACATCTGGGACGTCCGGGACGATAATGACATATAAGAAATCTAGGGCGTCTGGGACGTCTGCAACGTTAAGGACATATGGGACAATTAGGACGCCTGGGACATTAGGGACCTATGGGACATCTGGGACGTCTGGAACGTTAAGGACATATGGGACATCTGGGACGTCTGGGACGTTAAGTACATATGGGACATCTAGGACATCTGGGACGTCTGGGACTTTAGGGACATATGGAACATCTAAGACGCCTGGGACATTAGAAACATATGGGACATATGGGACATCTGGGACGTCTGGGACGTTAAGGACATTTGGGACATCTAGGACGTCTGGACCGTCTGGAACGTTAAGGACATATGGGACATTTAGGACGCCTGGGACATTAGGGACATTTGGGACATATGGGACATCTGGGACGCCTGGGACATTAGCGACATATGGGACATATTGAACATCTAGGACGTCTGGGACGTTACGGACATATGGGACATTTGGGACGCCAGGGACGTTAAGGACATATGGGACATTTAGGACGCCTGGGACATTAGGGACATATGGGACATAGGGGATATCTGGGACGTCTGGGACGTTAAGGACATATGGGACATCTAGGACGTCTGGGACGTCTGGGACGTTAGGGACATATAGGACCTATAGGACCTATAGGACATATGGGACGTCTGGGACGTTAGGGATATATGGAACATCTGGGACGTCTGGGACGTTAAGGACATATGGGACATCTAGGACGTCTGGGACGTATGGGACGTTAGGGACATATGCACATTTGGGGCGCCTGGGACATGAGGGACATATGGGACATATGGGACGTATGGGACGTTAGGGACATGTGGGACATCTGGGACGTCTGGGACGTTAAGGACATATGGGACATCTAGGACGTCTGGGACGTCTGGTACGTCTGGGACTTTAGGGACATATGGAACATCTAGGACGCCTGGGACATTAGAAACATATGGGACATATGGGACATCTGGGACGTCTGGGACGTTAAGGACATTTGGGACATCTAGGACGTCTGGACCGTCTGGAACGTTAAGGACATATGGGACATTTAAATCGTTTGGGACATTAGCGACATATGGGACATATGGGACATCTGGGACGCCTGGGACATTAGGGACATATGAGACATATGGGACATCTGGGACGTCTGGGTCGTTGAGGACATACGGGACATCTGGGACGTCTGGGACGTTAGGGACATATGGAACATCTGGGACGTCTGGGACGTTAAGGACATATAGGACATCTGCGACGTCTGAGACGTCTGGGACGTTAGGGACATATGGGACATCTAGGACGTCTGGGACGTTAGTGACATATGGGACATCTAGGACGTCTGAGACGTCTGAGACGTTAGGGACATACGAGACAGCTGGGACGTCTGGGACGCCTGGGACGCCTGGGAAATTCGGGACATATGGGACATCTGGGACGTCTGGGACGTTAAGGACAAATGGAACATCTAGGACGTCTGGGACGTTAAGGGCATATGGGACATCTGGGACGTCTGGGACGTTAGGGACATATGAGACATCTGGAACGTCTGGGACGTTAGGGACATATAGGTCATCTAGGACGTTTGGGAAGTTAGGGACATATGGGACATCTAGGACGTCTGGGACGTCTGGGACGTTAGGGACATACGGGACAGCTGGGACGTCTGAGACGTTAGGGACATATGGGACATTTAGGACGTCTGGGACGTTAGAAACATATGGAACATTTAGGACGCCTGGGACATTAGGGACATATGGGACATATGGAACATCTGGGACGTCTGGACGTTAGGGACATATGGGACATCTGGGACGTCTGGGACGTTAAGGACATATGGGACATTTAGGACGCCTGGAACATTAGGGACGTATGGTACATATGGGCCATCTGGGACGCCTGGGACATTCGGGACGTATAAAACATATGGGACATCTGGGACGTCTGGACGTTAGGGACATATGGGACATCTGGAACGTGTGGGACGTTAAGGAGATATGGGACATTTAGGACGCCTGGGACATTAGGGACATATGGTACATATGGGCCATCTTTGACGCCTGGGACATTCGGGACGTATAAAACATATGGGACATCTGGGACGTCTGGGACGTCTGGGACGTTAGGGACATATAGGACAAAATTTGACATCTGTTACGTTAAGGACATATGGGACATTTAGGACGCCTGGGACATTAGGGACATATGGGACATAGGGGATATCTTAGACGTCTGGGACGTTAAGGACATATGGGACATCTAGGACGTCTGGGACGTCTGGGACGTTAGGGACATATAGGACCTATAGGACATATGGGACGTCTGGGACGTTAGGGATATATGGAACATCTGGGACGTCTGGGACGTTAAGGACATATGGGACATCTAGGACGTCTGGGACGTATGGGACGTTAGGGACATATGCACATTTGGGGCGCCTGGGACATGAGGGACATATGGGACATATGGGACATATGGGACGTCTGGGACGTTAGGGACATGTGGGACATCTGGGACGTCTGGGACGTTAAGGACATATGGGACATCTAGGACGTCTGGGACGTCTGGTACGTCTGGGACTTTAGGGACATATGGAACATCTAGGACGCCTGGGACATTAGAAACATATGGGACATATGGGACATCTGGGACGTCTGGGACGTTAAGGACATTTGGGACATCTAGGACGTCTGGACCGTCTGGAACGTTAAGGACATATGGGACATTTAAATCGTTTGGGACATTAGCGACATATGGGACATATGGGACATCTGGGACGCCTGGGACATTAGGGACATATGAGACATATGGGACATCTGGGACGTCTGGGTCGTTGAGGACATATGGGACATCTGGGACGTCTGGGACGTTAGGGACATATGGAACATCTGGGACGTCCGGGACGATAATGACATATAAGAAATCTAGGGCGTCTGGGACGTCTGCAACGTTAAGGACATATGGGACAATTAGGACGCCTGGGACATTAGGGACCTATGGGACATCTGGGACGTCTGGAACGTTAAGGACATATGGGACATCTGGGACGTCTGGGACGTTAAGTACATATGGGACATCTAGGACATCTGGGACGTCTGGGACTTTAGGGACATATGGAACATCTAAGACGCCTGGGACATTAGAAACATATGGGACATATGGGACATCTGGGACGTCTGGGACGTTAAGGACATTTGGGACATCTAGGACGTCTGGACCGTCTGGAACGTTAAGGACATATGGGACATTTAGGACGCCTGGGACATTAGGGACATTTGGGACATATGGGACATCTGGGACGCCTAGGACATTAGCGACATATGGGACATATTGAACATCTAGGACGTCTGGGACGTTACGGACATATGGGACATTTGGGACGCCAGGGACGTTAAGGACATATGGGACATTTAGGACGCCTGGGACATTAGGGACATATGGGACATAGGGGATATCTGGGACGTCTGGGACGTTAAGGACATATGGGACATCTAGGACGTCTGGGACGTCTGGGACGTTAGGGACATATAGGACCTATAGGACATATGGGACGTCTGGGACGTTAGGGATATATGGAACATCTGGGACGTCTGGGACGTTAAGGACATATGGGACATCTAGGACGTCTGGGACGTATGGGACGTTAGGGACATATGCACATTTGGGGCGCCTGGGACATGAGGGACATATGGGACATATGGGACATATGGGACGTATGGGACGTTAGGGACATGTGGGACATCTGGGACGTCTGGGACGTTAAGGACATATGGGACATCTAGGACGTCTGGGACGTCTGGTACGTCTGGGACTTTAGGGACATATGGAACATCTAGGACGCCTGGGACATTAGAAACATATGGGACATATGGGACATCTGGGACGTCTGGGACGTTAAGGACATTTGGGACATCTAGGACGTCTGGACCGTCTGGAACGTTAAGGACATATGGGACATTTAAATCGTTTGGGACATTAGCGACATATGGGACATATGGGACATCTGGGACGCCTGGGACATTAGGGACATATGAGACATATGGGACATCTGGGACGTCTAGGTCGTTGAGGACATACGGGACATCTGGGACGTCTGGGACGTTAGGGACATATGGAACATCTGGGACGTCTGGGACGTTAAGGACATATAGGACATCTGCGACGTCTGAGACGTCTGGGACGTTAGGGACATATGGGACATCTAGGACGTCTGGGACGTTAGTGACATATGGGACATCTAGGACGTCTGAGACGTCTGAGACGTTAGGGACATACGAGACAGCTGGGACGTCTGGGACGCCTGGGACGCCTGGGAGATTCGGGACATATGGGACATCTGGGACGTCTGGGACGTTAAGGACAAATGGAACATCTAGGACGTCTGGGACGTTAAGGGCATATGGGACATCTGGGACGTCTGGGACGTTAGGGACATATGAGACATCTGGAACGTCTGGGACGTTAGGGACATATAGGTCATCTAGGACGTTTGGGAAGTTAGGGACATATGGGACATCTAGGACGTCTGGGACGTCTGGGACGTTAGGGACATACGGGACAGCTGGGACGTCTGAGACGTTAGGGACATATGGGACATTTAGGACGTCTGGGACGTTAGAAACATATGGAACATTTAGGACGCCTGGGACATTAGGGACATATGGGACATATGGAACATCTGGGACGTCTGGACGTTAGGGACATATGGGACATCTGGGACGTCTGGGACGTTAAGGACATATGGGACATTTAGGACGCCTGGAACATTAGGGACGTATGGTACATATGGGCCATCTGGGACGCCTGGGACATTCGGGACGTATAAAACATATGGGACATCTGGGACGTCTGGACGTTAGGGACATATGGGACATCTGGAACGTGTGGGACGTTAAGGAGATATGGGACATTTAGGACGCCTGGGACATTAGGGACATATGGTACATATGGGCCATCTTTGACGCCTGGGACATTCGGGACGTATAAAACATATGGGACATCTGGGACGTCTGGGACGTCTGGGACGTTAGGGACATATAGGACAAAATTTGACATCTGTTACGTTAAGGACATATGGGACATTTAGGACGCCTGGGACATTAGGGACATATGGGACATAGGGGATATCTGGGACGTCTGGGACGTTAAGGACATATGGGACATCTAGGACGTCTGGGACGTCTGGGACGTTAGGGACATATAGGACCTATAGGACATATGGGACGTCTGGGACGTTAGGGATATATGGAACATCTGGGACGTCTGGGACGTTAAGGACATATGGGACATCTAGGACGTCTGGGACGTATGGGACGTTAGGGACATATGCACATTTGGGGCGCCTGGGACATGAGGGACATATGGGACATATGGGACATATGGGACGTCTGGGACGTTAGGGACATGTGGGACATCTGGGACGTCTGGGACGTTAAGGACATATGGGACATCTAGGACGTCTGGGACGTCTGGTACGTCTGGGACTTTAGGGACATATGGAACATCTAGGACGCCTGGGACATTAGAAACATATGGGACATATGGGACATCTGGGACGTCTGGGACGTTAAGGACATTTGGGACATCTAGGACGTCTGGACCGTCTGGAACGTTAAGGACATATGGGACATTTAAATCGTTTGGGACATTAGCGACATATGGGACATATGGGACATCTGGGACGCCTGGGACATTAGGGACATATGAGACATATGGGACATCTGGGACGTCTGGGTCGTTGAGGACATATGGGACATCTGGGACGTCTGGGACGTTAGGGACATATGGAACATCTGGGACGTCTGGGACGTTAAGGACATATAGGACATCTGCGACGTCTGAGACGTCTGGGACGCCTGGGACGCCTGGGAGATTCGGGACATATGGGACATCTGGGACGTCTGGGACGTTAAGGACAAATGGGACATCTAGGACGTCTGGGACGTTAAGGGCATATGGGACATCTGGGACGTCTGGGACGTTAGGGACATATGAGACATCTGGAACGTCTGGGACGTTAGGGACATATAGGTCATCTAGGACGTTTGGGAAGTTAGGGACATATGGGACATCTAGGACGTCTGGGACGTCTGGGACGTTAGGGACATACGGGACAGCTGGGACGTCTGAGACGTTAGGGACATATGGGACATTTAGGACGTCTGGGACGTTAGAGACATATGGAACATTTAGGACGCCTGGGACATTAGGGACATATGGGACATATGGAACATCTGGGACGTCTGGACGTTAGGGACATATGGGACATCTGGGACGTCTGGGACGTTAAGGACATATGGGACATTTAGGACGCCTGGAACATTAGGGACATATGGTACATATGGGCCATCTGGGACGCCTGGGACATTCGGGACGTATAAAACATATGGGACATCTGGGACGTCTGGACGTTAGGGACATATGGGACATCTGGAACGTGTGGGACGTTAAGGAGATATGGGACATTTAGGACGCCTGGGACATTAGGGACATATGGTACATATGGGCCATCTTTGACGCCTGGGACATTCGGGACGTATAAAACATATGGGACATCTGGGACGTCTGGGACGTCTGGGACGTTAGGGACATATAGGACAAAATTTGACATCTGGGACGTTAGGGACATATGGGACATATAGGACGTCTAGGACGTCTGAGACGTTAGGGACATACGGGACAGCTGGGACGTCTGGGACGTTAGGGACATATGGGACATTTAGGACGTTTGGGACGTTAGGGACATATGGAACATCTAGGATGCCTGGGACATTAGGGACATTTGGGACATATGGTACGTCTGGAACGCCTGGGACATTAGGGACATATGAGACATATGGGACATCTGGGACTTCTGGAACGTTAGGGACATATGGAACATCTGGGACGCCTGGGACGTTAAGGACATATGGGACATCTAGGACGTCTGGGACGTCTGGGACGTTAAGGACATATGGGACATTTAGGACGCCTGGGATATATGGGACATATGGGACATCTGGGACGTTTGGGACGGTAAGGACATATGGGACATCTAGAACGTCTGAGACGTCTGGGACGTAAAAGACATATGGGACATTAAGGACGCCTGGGACATTACGGACATATGGTACATATGGGACATCTGGGACGCTTGGGACATTTGGGACATATAGGACATATGGGACATCTGGGACATCTGGGACGTCTGGGACGTTAGGTACATATGGGACATATGGGACATCTGGGACGTCTAAGACGTTAGGTACCAATGGGACATCTGGGACGTCTTGGACGTTAAGGACATATGGGACATCTGGAACGTCTGGGACGTTAAGAACATATGGGACATCTGGGACGTCTGGGACGTTAAGGGCATATGGGAAATCTAGGCCGTCTAAGACGTCTGGGACGTTAAAGAAATATGGGACATCTAGGGCTTCTGGGACGTCTGGGACGTTAAGGATATATGGGATATTTAGGACGCCTGGGACTTTAGGGACATATGGGACATCTGGGACGTCTGGGACGTTAGGGACATATGGGACATCTGAGACGTCTGGGACGTTAAGGATATATGGGATATTTAGGACGCCTGGGACTTTAGGGACATATGGGACATCTGATACGTCTGGGACGTTAGGGACATATAGGACATCTAGGACATCTGAGACGTCTGGGACGTTAGGGACATATGGGACATCTGGGACGTCTGAGACGTTAGGGACATATGGGACATCTGGGACGTCTGGGACGTTAGGGACATATAGGACATCTAGGACATCTGAGACGTCTGGGACGTTAGGGACGTATGGGACATCTAGAACGTCTGGGACGTTAGGGATATATGGGACATCTAGGACGTCTGGAACATTAGGGACATATGGGACATTTAGGACGTCTGGGACGTCTGGGACGTTAAAGACATATGAGACATCTGAGACGTCTGGGACGTTAGGGACATATGGGACATTTAATACGTCTGGGACGTTAGGAACATATGGAATATCTAGGACGCCTGGGACATTAGGGACATATGGGACATATGGGACATCTGGGACGTCTGGGACATTAGGGACATATGGTACATCTGGGACGTCTGGGACGTTAACGACATATGGGACATCTAGGACGTCTGGGACGTCCGGGACGTTAAGGACATATGGGACATTTAGGACGCCTGGCACATTAGGGACATATGGGACATATAGGACATCTAATACGCCTGGGACATTAGGGATATATAAGACCTTTGGGGCATCTGGGACGTCTGGGACATTAGGGACGTATGGGTCATCTGGGACGTCTGGGACGTTAAGGACATATGGGACATCTAGGACGTCTGGGATTTTAGGGACATATTGGACATCTGGGACGTCTGGGACTTTAGGGACATATGGGACATCTGGGACGTTAGGAACATATAGGACATCTAGGACGTCTGTGACGTTAGAGACATATGGGATATCTAGGACATCTCGGACGTCGGGGACGTTAGGAACATACGCGACAGCTGAGACGTCTGGGACGTTAGAGACATAAGCGACATTTAGGACGTTCGGGACGTCTGGGACGTTAAGGACATATGGGACATTTAGGACGCCTAGGACGTTAGGGACATATGGGACATATGGGACATCTGAGACGCCTGGGACATTAGGGACATATGGAACATATGGGACATTTGGGACGTCTGGGACGTCTGGGACGTTAAGGGCATATGGGACATCTAGGGCGTCTGGGACGTCTGGGACGTTATGGACATATGGGACATTTAGGACGCCTGGGACATTAGGGACATATGGGACATATGCGACATCTGGGAAGCCTGGGACATTAGGGACATGTGGGACATATGGGACATCTGGGACGTCTGGGACGTTAGGGACATATAAAACATCTAGGACGTCTGGGACGTTAGGGACATATGGGACATTTAGGACGTCTGGGACGTCAGGGAAGTTAGGGACATACGGGACAGCTGGGACGTCTGGGACGTTAGGGACATATGGGACATTTAGGACGTCTTAGACGTTAGGGACATATGGAACATCTATGACGTCTGGGACGTCTGGAACGTTAAGGACATATGGGACATTTAGGACGCCTGGGACATTAGGGACATATGGAACATATGGGACATCTGGGACGCCTCGGACATTAGGGACATATGGGACATATGGGACATCAGGGACGTCTGGGACGTTAGGGACATATGGGACATCTGGGACGTCCGGGACGTTAATGACATATGGGACATCTAGGGCGTCTGGGACGTCTGGGACGTTAAGGACATATGGGACGATTAGGACGCCTGGGACAATAGGGACCTATGGGACATCTGGGACGTCTGGGACGTTAGGGACATATGGGACATCTGGGACGTCCGGGACGTTAATGACATATGGGACATCTAGGGCGTCTGGGACGTCTGGGACTTTAAGGACATATGGGACATCTATGACGTCTGGGACGTCTGGAACGTTAAGGACATATGGGACATTTAGGACTCCTGGGACATTAGGGACATATGGGACATATGGGACATCTGGGACGCCTCGGACATTAGGAACATATGGGACATATGGGACATCTGGGACGTCTGGGAAGTTAGGGACATATGGGACATCTGGGACGTCCGGGACGTTAATGACAAATGGGACATCTAGGGCGTCTGAGACGTCTGTGACGTTAAGGACATATGGGACAATTAGGACGCCTGGGACATTAGGGACCTATGGGACATCTGGGACGTCTGGTACGTTAAGGACATTTGGGTCATCTAGGACGTCTGGACCGTCTGGAACGTTAAGGACATATGGGACATTTACGACGTCTGGGACATTATAGACATTTGGGACATATGGGACATCTGGGACGCCTGGGACATTAGGGACATATGGGAAATATTGAACATCTGAGACATCTGGGACGTTACGGACATATGGGACATCTGGGACGCCTGGGACGTTAAGGACATATGGGACATTTAGGACGCCTGGGACATTAGGGACATATGGGACATAGGGGATATCTGGGACGTCTGGGACGTTAAGGACATATGGGACATCTAGGACGTCTGGGACGTCTGGGACGTTATTGACATATAGGACCTATAGGACATATGGGACGTCTGGGACGTTAGGGATATATGGGACATCTGGGCCGTCTGGGACGTTAAGGACATATGAGACATCTAGGACGTCTGGGACGTATGGGACGTTAGGGACATATGCACATCTGGGACGCCTGGAACATTAGGGACATATGGGACATATGGGACGTCTGGGACGTTAAGGACATATGGGACATCTGGGACGTCTGGGACGTTAAGGACATATGGGACATCTAGGACGTCTGGGACGTCTGGGACGTCTGGAACTTTAGGGACATATGGAACATCTAGGACGCCTGGGACATTAGAAACATATGGGACATATGGGACATCTGGGACGTCTGGGACGTTAAGGACATTTGGGACATCTAGGACTTCTGGACCGTCTGGAACGTTAAGGACATATGGGACATCTAGGACGTATGTGACGTCTGAAACGTTAAGGATATATGGGACATTTAAAACATCTGGGACATTAGGGACATATGGGACATCTGAGACGCCTTGGACATTAGGGACATATAAGACATATGGGACATCTGATACGTCTGGGACGTTAGGGACATATAGGACATCTAGGACATCTGAGACGTCTGGGACGTTAGGGACATATGGGACATCTGGGACGTTTGAGACGTTAGGGACATATGGGACATCTGGGACGTCTGGGACGTTAGGGACATATAAGACATCTAGGACATCTGAGACGTCTGGGACGTTAGGGACATATGGGACATCTAGAACGTCTGGGACGTTAAGGATATATGGGACATCTAGGACGTCTGGGACATTAGAGACATATGAGACATTTAGGACGTCTGGGACGTCTGGGACGTTAAGGACATATGGGACATCTGGGACGTCTGGTACGTTAGGGACATATGGGACATTTAATACGTCTGGGACGTTAGGAACATATGGAATATCTAGGACGCCTGAGACATTAGGGACATATGGGACATATGGGACATCTGGGACGTCTGGGACATTAGGGACATATGGTACATCTGGGACGTCGGGGACGTTAACGACATATGGGACATCTAGGACGTCTGGGACGTCCGGGACGTTAAGGACATATGGGACATTTAGGACGCCTGGCACATTAGGGACATATGGGACATATGCGACATCTGGGAATCCAGGGACATTAGGGACATGTGGGACATATGCGACATCTGGGAATCCTGGGACATTAGGGACATGTGGGACATATGGGACATCTGGGACGTCTGGGACGTTAGGGACATATAAAACATCTAGGACGTCTGGGACGTTAGGGACATGTGGGACATTTAGGACGTCTGGGACGTCAGGGAAGTTAGGGACATACGGAACAGCTGGGACGTCTGGGACGTTAGGGACATATGGGACATTTAGGACGCCTGCGACATTAGGGACATATGGGACATATGGGACATCTGGGACGCCTCGGACATTAGGGACATATGGGAAATATGGGACATCAGGGACGTCTGGGACGTTAGGGACATATGGGACATCTGGGACGTCCGGTACGTTAATGACATATGGGACATCTAGGGCGTCTGGGACGTCTGGGACGTTAAGGACATATGGGACGATTAGGACGCCTGGGACAATAGGGACCTATGGGACATCTGGGACGTTTGGGACTTTAAGGACATATGGGACATCTATGACGTCTGGGACGTCTGGAACGTTAAGGACATATGGGACATTTAGGACGCCTGGGACATTAGGGACATATGGGACATATGGGACATATGGGACGCCTCGGACATTAGGAACATATGGGACATATGGGACATCTGGGACGTCTGGGAAATTAGGGACATATGGGACATCTAGGGCGTCTGGGACGTCTGTGACATTTAGGACATATGGGACGATTAGGACGCCTGGGACATTAGGGACCTATGAGACATCTGGGACGTCTGGAACGTTAAGGACATATGGGACATCTGGGACGTCTGGGGCGTTAAGTACATATGGGACATCTAGGACATCTGGGACGTCTGGGACTTTAGGGACATATGGAACATCTAGGACGCCTGGGACATTAGAAACATATGGGACATATGGGACATCTGGGACGTCTGGGACGTTAAGGACATTTGGGACATCTAGGACGTCTGGACCGTCTGGAACGTTAAGGATATATGGGACATTTAGGACGCCTGGGACATTAGGGACATATGGGACATAGGGGATATCTGGGACGTCTGGGACGTTAAGGACATATAGGACATCTAGGACGTCTGGGACGTCTGGGACGTTAGGGACATATAGGACCTATAGGACATATGGGACGTCTGGGACGTTAGGGATATATGGAACATCTGGAACGTCTGGGACGTTAAGGACATATGGGACATCTAGGACGTCTAGGACGTCTGGGACGTTAGGGACATATAGGACCTATAGGACATATGGGACGTCTGGGACGTTAGAGATATATGGGACATCTGGGACGTCTGGGACGTTAAGGACATATGAGACATCTAGGACGTCTGGGACGTCCCTACATATGGGACATCTGAGACGCCTTGGACATTAGGGACATATGAGACATATGGGACATCTGATACGTCTGGGACGTTAGGGACATATAGGACATCTAGGACATCTGAGACGTCTGGGACGTTAGGGACATATGGGACATCTGGGACGTCTGAGACGTTAGGGACATATGGGACATCTGGGACGTCTGGGACGTTAGGGACATATAGGAAATCTAGGACATCTGAGACGTCTGGGACGTTAGGGACATATGGGACATCTAGAACGTCTGGGACGTTAGGGACATATGGGACATCTAGGACGTCTGGGACATTAGGGACATATGGGACATTTAGGACGTCTGGGACGTCTGGGACGTTAAGGACATATGGAACATCTGGGACGTCTGGGACGTTAGGGACATATGGGACATTTAATACGTCTGGGACGTTAGGAACATATGGAATATCTAGGACGCCTGGGACATTAATGACATATGGGACATATGGGACATCTGGGACGTCTGGGACATTAGGGACATATGAGACATAAGGGACGACTGGGACGTCTGGGTCGTTGAGGACATATGGGACATCTGGAACGTCTGGGACGTTAAGGACATATAGGACATCTACGACGTCTGAGACGTCTGGGACGTTAGGGACATATGGGACATCTAGGACGTCTGGGACGTAAGTGACATATGGGACATCTAGGACGTCTGAGACGTCTGGGACGTTAAGGACATTTGGGACATCTAGGACGTCTGGACCGTCTGGAACGTTAAGGACATATGGGACATTTAAAACGTTTGGGACATTAGCGACATATGGGACATATGGGACATCTGGGACGCCTTGGACATTAGGGACATATGAGACATAAGGGACAACTGGGACGTCTGGGTCGTTGAGGACATATGGGACATCTGGAACGTCTGGGACGTTAAGGACATATAGGACATCTACGACGTCTGAGACGTCTGGGACGTTAGGGACATATGGGACATCTAGGACGTCTGGGACGTAAGTGACATATGGGACATCTAGGACGTCTGAGACGTCTGGGACGTTAGGGACATACGAGACAGCTGGGACGTCTGGGACGCCTGGGACGCCTGGAAGATTCGGGACATATGGGACATATGGGACATCTGGGACGTCTGGGACGTTAAGGACAAATGGGACATCTAGGACGTCTGGGACGTTAAGGGCATATGGGACATCTGGGACGTCTGGGACGTTAGGGACATATGGGACATCTGGAACGTCTGGGACGTTAGGGACATATAGGGCATCTAAGACGTTTGGGACGTTAGGGACATATGGGACATCTAGGACGTCTGGGACGTCTGGGACGTTAGGGACATACGGGACAGCTGGGACGTCTGAGACGTTGGGGACATATGGGACATTTAGGACGTCTGGGACGTTAGAGACATATGGAACATTTAGGACGCCTGGGACATTAGGGACATATGGGACATATGGGACATCTGGGACGTCTGGACGTTAGGGACATATGGGACATCTGGGACGTTAAGGACATATGGGACATCTAGGACGTCTGGAACGTGTGGGACGTTAAGGACATATGGGACATTTAGGACGCCTGGGACATTAGGGACATATGGTACATATGGTCCATCTGGGACGCCTGGGACATTCGGGACATATAAAACATATGGGACATCTGGGACGTCTGGGACGTCTGGGACGTTAGGGACATATAGGACAAAATTTGACATCTGGGACGTTAGGGACATATGGGACATATAGGACGTCTAGGACGTCTGAGACGTTAAGGACATACGGGACAGCTGGGACGTCTGGGACGTTAGGGACATATGGGACATTTAGGACGTTTGGGACGTTAGGGACATAAGGAACATCTAGGATGCCTGGGACATTAGGGACATATGGGACATATGGTACGTCTGGAACGCCTGGGACATATGAGACATATGGGACATCTGGGACGTCTGGAACGTTAGGGACATATGGAACATCTGGGACGCCTGGGACGTTAAGGACATATGGGACATCTAGGACGTCTGAGACGTCTGGGACGTTAAGGACATATGGGATATTTAGGGCGCCTGGGGCATTAGGGACATATGGGACATATGGGACATCTGGGACGTCTGAGACGTTAAGGACATATGGGACATCTAGGACGTATGTGACGTCTGAAACGTTAAGGATATATGGGACATTTAAAACATCTGGGACATTAGGGACATATGGGACATCTGAGACGCCTTGGACATTAGGGACATATGAGACATATGGGACATCTGATACGTCTGGGACGTTAGGGACATATAGGACATCTAGGACATCTGAGACGTCTGGGACGTTAGGGACATATGGGACATCTGGGACGTCTGAGACGTTAGGGACATATGGGACATCTGGGACGTCTGGGACGTTAGGGACATATAGGAAATCTAGGACATCTGAGACGTCTGGGACGTTAGGGACATATGGGACATCTAGAACGTCTGGGACGTTAGGGACATATGGGACATCTAGGACGTCTGGGACATTAGGGACATATGGGACATTTAGGACGTCTGGGACGTCTGGGACGTTAAGGACATATGGAACATCTGGGACGTCTGGGACGTTAGGGACATATGGGACATTTAATACGTCTGGGACGTTAGGAACATATGGAATATCTAGGACGCCTGGGACATTAATGACATATGGGACATATGGGACATCTGGGACGTCTGGGACATTAGGGACATATGGTACATCTGGGACGTCTGGGACGTTAACGACATATGGGACATCTAGGACGTCTGGGACGTCCGGGACGTTAAGGACATATGGGACATTTAGGACGCCTGGCACATTAGGGACATATGGGACATATGGGACATCTAATACGCCTGGGACATTAGGGATATATAAGACCTTTGGGGCATCTGGGACGTCTGGGACATTAGGAACGTATGGGTCATCTGGGACGTCTGGGACGTTAAGGACATATGGGACATCTAGGACGTCTGGGATTTTAGGGACATATTGGACATCTGGGACGTCTGGGACTTTAGAGACATATGGGACATCTGGGACGTTAGGAACATATAGGACATCTAGGACGTCTGTGACGTTAGAGACATATGGGATATCTAGGACATCTCGGACGTCTGGGACGTTAGGGACATACGCGACAGCTGAGACGTCTGGGACGTTAGAGACATAAGCGACATTTAAGACGTCCGGGACGTCTGGGACGTTAGGGACATATGGGACATATGGGACATCTGAGACGCCTGGGACATTAGGGACATATGGAACATATGGGACATTTGGGACGTCTGGGCCGTCTGGGACGTTAAGGGCATATGGGACATCTAGGGTGTCTGGGACGTCTGGGACGTTATGGACATATGGGACATTTAGGACGCCTGGGACATTAGGGACATATGGAACATATGGGACATTTGGGACGTCTGGGACGTCTGGGACGTTAAGGGCATATGGGACATCTAGGGTGTCTGGGACGTCTGGGACGTTATGGACATATGGGACATTTAGGACGCCTGGGACATTAGGGACATATGGGACATATGCGACATCTGGGAAGCCTGGGACGTTATGGACATATGGGACATTTAGCACGTCTGGGACGTCAGGGAAGTTAGGAACATACGGGACAGCTGGGACGTCTGGGACGTTAGGGACACATGGGACATTTAGGACGTCTTAGACGTTAGGGACATATGGAACATCTATGACGTCTGGGACGTCTGGAACGTTAAGGACATATGGGACATTTAGGACGCCTGGGACATTAGGGACATATGGGACATATGGGACATCTGGGACGCCTCGGACATTAGGAACATATGGGACATATGGGACATCAGGGACGTCTGGGACGTTAGGGAAATATGGGACATCTGGGACGTCCGGGACGTTAATGACATATGAGACATCTAGGGCGTCTGGGACGTCTGGGACGTTAAGGACATATGGGACGATTAGGACGCCTGGGACAATAGGGACCTATGGGACATCTAGGACGTCTGGGACTTTATGGACATATGGGACATCTATGACGTCTGGGACGTCTGGAACGTTAAGGACATATGGGACATATGGGACATCTAGGACGCCTCGGACATTAGGAACATATGGGACAAATAGGACATCTAGGACGTCTGGGACGTTAGGGACATATGGGACATCTGGGACGTCCGGGACGTTAATGACATATGGGACATCTAGGGCGTCTGGGACGTCTGTGACGTTAAGGACATATGGGACGATTAGGACGCCTGGAACATTAGGGATCTATGGGACATCTGGGACGTCTGGAACGTTAAGGACATATGGGACATCTGGGACGTCTGGGACGTTAAGTACATATGGGACATCTAGGACATCTGGGACGTCTGGGACTTTAGGGACATATGGAACATCTAGGACGCCTGGGACATTAGAAACATATGGGACATATAGGACATCTGGGACGTCTGGGACGTTAAGGACATTTGGGACATCTAGGACGTCAGGACCGTATGGAACGTTAAGGACATATGGGACATTTAGGACGCCTGGGACAATAGGGACATTTGGGACTTATGGGACATCTGGGACGCCTGGGACATTAGGGACATATGGGACATATTGAACACCTGGGACGTCTGGGACGTTACGGACATATGGGACATCTGGGACGCCTGGGACGTTAAGGACATATGGGACATTTAGGACGCCTGGGACATTAGGGACATATGGGTCATAGGGGATATCTGGGACGTCTGGGACGTCTGGGACGTTAGGGACATATAGGACCTATAGGACATATGGGACGTCTGGGACGTTAGGGATATATGGGACATCTGGGACGTCTGGGACGTGAAGGACATATGGGACATCTAGGACGTCTGGGACGTATGGGACGTTAGGGACAATAGCACATCTGGGACGCCTGGGACATTAGGGACATATGGGACATATGGGACATATGGGACGTCTGGGCGTTAGGGACATATGGGACATCTGGGACGTCTGGGACGTTAAGGACATATGGGACATCTAGGACGTCTGGGACGTCTAAAACGTCTGGGACTTTAGGGATATATGGAACATCTAGGACGCCTGGGACATTAGAAACATATGGGACATATGGGACATCTGGGACGTCTGGGACGTTAAGGACATTTGGGACATCTAGGACGTCTGGACCGTCTGAAACGTTAAGGACATATGGGACATTTAAAACGTTTGGGACATTCATCGACATATGGGACATCTGGGACGCCTGGGACATTAGGGACATATGATACATATGGGACATCTGGGACGTCTGGGTCGTTGAGGACATATGGGACATCTGGGACGTCTGGGACGTTAGGGACATATGGAACATCTGGGACGTCTGGGACGTTAAGGACATATAGGACATCTACGACGTCTGAGACGTCTGCGACGTTAGGGACATATGGGACATCTAGGACGTCTGGGACGTTAGTGACATATGGGACATCTAGGACGTCTGAGACGTTTGGGACGTTAAGGACATACGAGACAGCTGGGACGTCTGGGACGCCTGGGACGCCTGGGAGATTAGGGACATATGGGACATATGGGACATCTGGGACGTCTGGGACGTTAAGGACAAATGGGACATCTAGGACGTCTGGGACGTTCAGGGCATATGGGACATCTGGGACGTCTGGGACGTTAGGGACATATGGGACATCTGGAACGTCTGGGACGTTAGGGACATACAGGATATCTAGGACGTTTGGGACGTTAGGGACATATGGGACATCTAGGACTTCTGGGACGTCTGGGACATATGGGACATATGGGACATTTGGGACGTCTGGACGTTAGGGACATATGGGACATCTGGGACGTCTGGGACGTTAAGGACATATGGGACATCTAGGACGTCTGGAACGTGTGGGACGTTAAGGACGTATGGGACATTTAGGACGCCTGGGACATTAGGGACATATGGTACATATGGGCCATCTGGCACGTGTGAGACATTCGGGACGTAAAAAACAAATGGGACATCTGGGACGTCTGGGACGTCTGCGACGTTAGGGACATATAGGACAAAATTTGACATCTGGGACGTTAGGTACATATGGGACATCTAGGACGTCTAGGACGTCTGAGACGTTAGGGACATACGGGACAGCTGGGACGTCTGAGACGTTAGGGACATATGGGACATTTAGGACGTCTGGGACGTTAGAGACATATGGAACATTTAGGACGCCTGAGACATTAGGGACATATGGGACATATGGGACATCTGGGACGTCTGGACGTTAGGGACATATGGGACATCTAGGACGTCTGGGACGTTAAGGACATATGGGACATCTAGGACGTCTGGAACGTGTGGGACGTTAAGGACGTATGGGACATTTAGGACGCCTGGGACATTAGGGACATATGGTACATATGGGCCATCTGGGACGCCTGGGACATTCGGGACGTATAAACCAAATGGGACATCTGGGACGTCTGGGACGTCTGGGACGTTAGGGACATATAGGACAAAATTTGACATCTGGGACGTTAGGTACATATGGGACATTTAGGACGTTTGGGACGTTAGGGACATATGGAACATCTAGGATGCCTGGGACATTAGGGACATATGGGACATATGGTACGTCTGGGACGTCTGGAACGTTAGGGACATATGGAACATCTAGGATGTCTGGGACATTAGGGACATATGAGACATATGGGACATCTGGGACGTCAGGGACATATGGAACATCTGGGACGCCTGGGACGTTAAGGACATATGGGACATCTAGGAAGTCTGGGTCGTCTGGGACGTTAAGGACATATGGGACATTTAGGACGCCTGGGATATATGGGACATATGGGACATCTGGGACGTCTGGGACGGTAAGGACATATGGAACATCTAGAACGTCTGAGACGTCTGGGACGTTAAAGACATATGGGACGTTAAGGACGCCTGGGACATTACGGACATATGGTACATATGGGACATCTGGGACGCTTGGGACATTAGGGACATATAGGACATATGGGACATCTGGGACATATGGGACGTCTGGGACGTTAGGTACATATGGGACATATGGGACATCTGAGACGTCTAAGACGTTAGGTACCAATGGGACATCTGGGACGTCTTGGACGTTAAGGACATATGGGACATCTGGAACGTCTGGGACGTTAAGAACATATGAGACATCTGGGACGTCTGGGATGCTAGGGACGTATGGGACATCTGGGACGTCTGGGACGTTAAAGACATATGGGACATCTAGGGCGTCTGGGACGTCTGGGACGTTAAGGACATATGGGATATTTAGGACGCCTGGGACTTTAGGGACATATGGGACATCTGGGACGTCTGGGACGTTAGGGACATAAGGGACATCTGAGACGTCTGGGACGTTAAGGACATATGGGACATCTAGGACATCTGGGACGTCTGGGACGTTAGGGACATATGGAACATCTAGGACGGCTGACACATTAGAAACATAGAAAAACATATGGGACATCTGGGACGTCTGGGACGTTAGGGACATATGGGACATCTGAGACGTCTGGGACGTTAGGGACATATGGGACATCTGAGACGTCTGGGACGTTAAGGACATATGGGACATATGGGACATCTGGGACGTCTGGGACGTTAGGGACATATGGGACATCTGGGACGTCTGGGACGTTAAGGACATGTGGGACATTTAGGACATCTGGGACGCCTGGGACATTAGGAACATATGGGACATCTGGGACGTCTGGGACGTTAGGGACATATAGGACATCTGGGACGTCTGGCACGTTAAGGACATATGGGACATCTAGGACGTTTGGGACGTCTGGGACGTTAAGGACATATGGGACATTTAGGACGCCTGGGACTTTAGCGACATATGGGACATCTAGGACGCCTGGGAAATTAGGGACATATGGCACATATGGGGAATTTAGGACGCCTGGGACATTAGGGACATATGGGACATATGGGACATCTGTAAGGCCTGGGACATTAGGGACATATGGGACATCTGGGACGTCTGGCACGTTAGGGACATATGGGACATCTGGAACGTATGCGACGTTAAGGACAAATGGGACATCTAGGACGTTTGGGACGTCTGGGACGTTAAGGACATATGGGACATATGGGACGTCTGGGACGTTAGAGGCATATGGGACATCTGGGACGTCTGGGACGTTAAGGACATATGGGACAACTAGGACGTCTGAGACGTCTGGGTCGTTAAGGACATATGGGACATTTAGGGCGCCTGGGACATTAAGGACATATGGGACATATGGGACATCTGGGACGTCTGAGACGTTAAGGACATATGGGACATCTAGGACGTATGTGACGTCTGAAACGTTAAGGATATATGGGACATTTAAAACATCTGGGACATTAGGGACATATGGGACATCTGAGACGCCTTGGACATTAGGGACATATGAAACATATGGGACATCTGATACGTCTGGGACGTTAGGGACATATAGGACATCTGAGACGTCTGGGACGTTAGGGACATATGGGACATCTGGGACGTCTGGGACGTTAGGGACATATGGGACATCTGGGACGTCTAAGACGTTAGGGACATATGGGACATCTGGGACGTCTGGGACGTTAGGGACATATAGGACATCTAGGACATCTGAGACGTCTGGGACGTTAGGGACATATGGGACATCTAGGACGTCTGGGACATTAGGGACATATGGGACATTTAGGACGTCTGGGACGTCTGGGACGTTAAGGACATATGGGACATCTGGGACGTCTGGGACGTTAGGGACATATGGGACATTTAATACGTCTGGGACGTTAGGAACATATGGAATATCTAGGACGCCTGGGACATTAGGGACATATGGGACATATGGGACATCTGGGACGTCTGGGACATTAGGGACATATGGTACATCTGGGACGTCTGGGACGTTAACGACATATGGGACATCTAGGACGTCTGGGACGTCCGGGACGTTAAGGACATATGGGACATTTAGGACGCCTGGCACATTAGGGACATATGGGACATATGGGACATCTAATACGCCTAGGACATTAGGGATATATAAGACCTTTGGGGCATCTGGGACGTCTGGGACATTAGGGACGTATGGGTCATCTGGGACGTCTGGGTAGTTAAGGACATATGGGACATCTAGGACGTCTGGGATTTTAGGGACATATTGGACATCTGGGACGTCTGGGACTTTAGGGACATATGGGACATCTGGGACGTTAGGAACATATAGGACATCTAGGACGTCTGTGACGTTAGAGACATATGGGATATCTAGGACATCTCGGACGTCTGGGACGTTAGGGACATACGCGACAGCTGAGACGTCTGGGACGTTAGAGACATAAGCGACATTTAGGACGTCCGGGACGTCTGGGACGTTAAGGACATATGGGACATTTAGGACGCCTAGGACGTTAGGGACATATGGGACATATGGGACATCTGAGACGCCTGGGACATTAGGGACATATGGAACATCTGGGACATTTGGGACGTCTGGGACGTCTGGGACGTTAAGGGCATATGGGACATCTAGGGCGTCTGGGACGTCTGGGACGTTATGGACATATGGGACATTTAGGACGCCTGGGACATTAGGGACATATGGGACATATGCGACATCTGGGAAGCCTGGGACATTAGGGACATGTGGGACATATGGGACATCTGGGACGTCTGGGACGTTAGGGACATATAAAACATCTAGGACGTCTGGGACGTTAGGGACATATGGGACATTTAGGACGTCTGGGACGTCAGGGAGGTTAGGGACATACGGGACAGCTGGGACGTCTGGGACGTTAGGGACATATGAGACATTTAGGACGTCTTAGACGTTAGGGACATATGGAACATCTATGACGTCTGGGACGTCTGGAACGTTAAGAACATATGGGACATTTAGGACGCCTAGGACATAAGGGACATATGGGACATATGGGACATCTGGGACGCCTCGGACATTAGGGACATATGGGACATCTAGGGCGTCTGGGACGTCTGGGACGTTAAGGACATATGGGACGATTAGGACGCCTGGGACAATAGGGACCTATGGGACATCTGGGACGTCTGGGACTTTAAGGACATATGGGACATCTATGACGTCTGGGACGTCTGGAACGTTAGGGACATATGGGACATTTAGGACGCCTGGGACATTAGGGACATTTGGGACATATGGGACATCTGGGACGCCTGGGACATTAGGGCGTCTGGGACGTCTGGGACGTTAAGGACATATGGGACGATTAGGACGCCTGGGACAATAGGGACCTATGGGACATCTGGGACGTCTGGGACTTTAAGGACATATGGGACATCTATGACGTCTGGGACGTCTGGAACGTTAGGGACATATGGGACATTTAGGACGCCTGGGACATATGGGACATATTGAACATCTGGGACGTCTGGGACGTTACGGACATATGGGACATCTGGGACGCCTGGGACGTTAAGGACATATGGGACATTTAGGACGCCTGGGACATTAGGGACATATGGGACATAGGGGATATCAGGGACGTCTGGGACGTTAAGGACATATGGGACATCTAGGACGTCTGGGACGTATGGGACGTTAGGGACATATAGGACCTATAGGACATATGGGACGTCTGGGACGTTAGGGATATATGGGACATCTGGGACGTCTGGGACGTTAAGGACATATGGGACATCTAGGACGTCTGGGACGTATGGGGCGTTAGGGACATATGCACATCTGGAACGCCTGGGATATTAGGGACATATGGGACATATGGGACGTCTGGGACGTTAGGGACATATGGGACATCTGGGACGTCTGGGACGTTAAAGACATATGGGACATCTAGGACGTCTGGGACGTCTGGGACGTCTGGGACTTTAGGGACATATGGAACATCTAGGACGCCTGGGACATTAGAAACATATGGGACATATGGGACATCTGGGACGTCTGGGACGTTAAGGACATTTGGGACATCTAGGACGTCTGGACCGTCTGGAACGTTAAGGACATATGGGACATTTAAAACGTTTGGGACAATAGCGACATATGGGACATATGGGACATCTGGGAGGCCTGGGACATTAGGGACATATAAGACATATGGGACATCTGGGACGTCTGGGTCGTTGAGGACATATGGGACATCTGGGACGTCTGGGAAGTTAGGGACATATGGAACATCTGGGACGTCTGGGACGTTAAGGACATATAGGACATTTACGACGTCTGAGACGTCTGGGACGTTAGGGACATATGGGACATCTAGGACGTCTGGGACGTTAGTGACATATGGGACATCTAGGACGTCTGAGACGTCTGGGACGTTAGGGACATACGAGACAGCTGGGACGTCTGGGACGCCTGGGACGCCTGGGAAATTAGGGACATATGGGACATATGGGACATCTGGGACGTCTGGGACGTTAAGGACAAATGGGACATCTAGGACGTCTGGGACGTTAAGGGCATATGGGACATCTGGGACGTCTCGGACGTTAGGGACATATGGGACATCTGGAACGTCTGGGACGTTAGGGACATATAGGGTATCTAGGACGTTTGGGACGTTAGGGACATATGGGACATCTAGGACGTCTGGGACGTCTGGGACGTTGGGGACAAATGGGACATTTAGGACGTCTGGGACGTTAGAGACATATGGAACATTTAGGACGTCTGAGACGTTAGGGACATATGGGACATTTAGGACGTCTGGGACGTTAGAGACATATGGAACATTTAGGACGCATGGGACACTAGGGACATATGGGACATATGGGACATCTGGGACGTCTGGACGTTAGGGACATATGGGACATCTGGGACGTCTGGGACGTTAAGGACATATGGGACATCTAGGACGTCTGGAACGTGTGGGACGTTAAGGACATATGGGACATTTAGGACGCCTGGGACATTAGGGACATATGGTACATATGGGCCATCTGGGACGCCTGGGACATTCGGGACGTATAAAACATATGGGACATCTGGGACGTCTGGGACGTCTGGGACGTTAGGGACATATAGGACAAAATTTGACATCTGGGACGTTAGGGACATATGGGACATCTAGGAAGTCTAGGACGACTGAGACGTTAGGGACATACGGGACAGCTGGGACGTCTGGGACGTTAGGGACATATTGGACATTTAAGAAGTTTGGGACGTTAGAGACATATGGAACATCTAGGATGCCTGGGACATTAGGGACATATGGGACATATGGTACGCCTAGAACGCCTGGGACATTAGGGACATAAGAGGCATATGGAACATCTGGGACGTTTGGAACGTTAGGGACATATGGAACATCTGGGACGCCTGGGACGTTAAGGACATATGGGACATCTAGGACGTCTGGGACGTCTGGGACGTTAAGGACATATGGGACATTTAGGACGCCTGGGATATATGGGACATATGGGACATCTGGGACGTCTGGGACGGTAAGGACATATGGGACATCTAGAACGTCTAAGACGTCTGGGACGTTAAAGACATATGGGACATTAAGGACGCTTGGGACATTACGGACATATGGTACATATGTCACATCTGGGACGCTTGGGACATTAGGGACATATAGGACACATGGGACATCTGGGACATCTGGGACGTCTGGGACGTTAGGTACATATGGGACATATGGGACATCTGGGACGTCTAAGACGTTAGGTACCAATGGGACATCTGGGACGTCTTGGACGTTAAGGACATATGGGACATCTGAGACGTCTGGGACATTAAGAACATATGGGACATCTGGGACGTCTGGGATGCTAGGGACGTATGGGACATCTGGGACGTCTGGGACGTTAAGGGCATATGGGAAATCTAGGACGTCTGGGACGTCTGGGACGTTAAAAACATATGGGACATCTAGGGCGTCTGGGACGTCTGGGACGTTAAGGACATATGGGATTTTTAGGACGCCTGGGACTTTAGGGACATATGAGACATCTGGGACGTCTGGGACGTTAGGGACATATGGGACATCTGTAACGTCTGGGACGTTTAGGACATATGGGACATCTAGGACATCTGGGACGTCTGGGACATTAGGGACATATGGAACATCTAGGACGGCTGACACATTAGAAACATATGAAACATATGGGACATCTGCGACGTCTGGGACGTTAGGGACATATGGGACATCTGGGACGTCTGGGACGTTAAGGACATATGGGACATCTAGGACATCTGGACGCCTGGGACATTAGGGACATATGGGACATCTGGGACGTCTGCGACGTTAGGGACATATAGGACATCTGGGACGTCTGGCCTGTTAAATACATATGGGACATCTAGGACGTTTGGGACGTCTGGGACGTTAAGGACATATGGGACATTTAGGACGCCTGGGACATTAGGGACATATGGGACATCTAGGACGCCTGGGACATTAGGGACATATGGGACATATGGGGCATTTAGGACGCCTGGGACATTAGGGACATATGGGACATATGGGACATCTGTAAGGCCTGGGACATTAGGGACATATAGAACATCTGGGACGTCTGGCACGTTAGGGACATATGGGACATCTGGAACGTCTGCGACGTTAAGGACATATGGGACATTTAGGACGCCTGGGACGTTAGGGACATATGGGACATACGGGACATCTGGGACATATGGGACGTTAAGGACATGTGGGACATCTAGGACGTCTGGGACGTTAAGGACATTTGGGACATCTAGGACGTTTGGGACGTCTGGGACGTTAAGAACATATGGGACATTTAGGACGCCTGGGACATTAGGGACATATGGAACATATGGGACATCTGGGACATCTGGGACGTTAAGGACATATGGGACATCTAGGACATCTGGGACGCCTGGGGCATTAGGGAAATATGGGACATCTGGGACGTCTGCGACGTTAGGGACATATAGGACATCTGGGACGTCTGGCACGTTAAGGACATATGGGACATCTAGGACGTTTAGGACGTCTGGGACGTTAAGGACATATGGGACATTTAGGACGCCTGGGACATTAGGGACATATGGGACATCTAGGACGCCTGGGACATTAGGGACATATGGGACATATGGGGCATTTAGGACGCCTGGGACATTAGGAACATATGGGACATCTGTAAGGCCTGGGACATTAGGGACATATAGAACATCTGGGACGTCTGGCACGTTAGGGACATATGGGACATCTGGAACGTCTGCGACGTTAAGGACATATGGGACATCTAGGACGTTTGGGACGTCTGGGACGTTAAGGGCATATGGGACATCTAGGGCGTCTGGGACGTCTGGGACGTTATGGACATATGGGACATTTAGGACGCCTGGGACATTAGGGACATATGGGACATATGCGACATCTGGGAAGCCTGGGACATTAGGGACATGTGGGACATATGGGACATCTGGGACGTCTGGGACGTTAGGGACATATAAAACATCTAGGACGTCTGGGACGTTAGGGACATATAAAACATCTAGGACGTCTGGGAAGTTAGGAACATACGGGACAGCTGGGACGTCTGGGACGTTAGGGACATATGAGACATTTAGGACGTCTTAGACGTTAGGGACATATGGAACATCTATGACGTCTGGGACGTCTGGAACGTTAAGAACATATGGGACATTTAGGACGCCTAGGACATAAGGGACATATGGGAAATATGGGACATCTGGGACGCCTCGGACATTAGGGACATATGGGACATATGGGACATCAGGGACGTCTGGGACGTTAGGGACATATGGGACATCTGTGACGTCCGGGACGTTAATGACATATGGGACATCTAGGGCGTCTGGGACGTCTGGGACGTTAAGGACATATGGGGCGATTAGGACGCCTGGGACAATAGGGACCTATGGGACATCTGGGACGTCTGGGACTTTAAGGACATATGGGACATCTATGACGTCTGGGACGTCTGGAACGTTAGGGACATATGGGACATTTAGGACGCCTGGGACATTAGGGACATTTGGGACATATGGGACATCTGGGACGCCTGGGACATTAGGGACATATGGGACATATTGAACATCTGGGACGTCTGGGACGTTACGGACATATGGGACATCTGGGACGCCTGGGACGTTAAGGACATATGGGACATTTAGGACGCCTGGGACATTAGGGACATATGGGACATAGGGGATATCAGGGACGTCTGGGACGTTAAGGACATATGGGACATCTAGGACGTCTGGGACGTCTGGGACGTTAGGGACATATAGGACCTATAGGACATATGGGACGTCTGGGACGTTAGGGATATATGGGACATCTGGGACGTCTGGGACGTTAAGGACATATGGGACATCTAGGACGTCTGGGACGTATGGGGCGTTAGGGACATATGCACATCTGGAACGCCTGGGATATTAGGGACATATGGGACATATGGGACATATGGGACATATGAGACGTCTGGGACGTTAGGGACATATGGGACATCTGGGACGTCTGGGACGTTAAAGACATATGGGACATCTAGGACGTCTGGGACGTCTGGGACGTCTGGGACTTTAGGGACATATGGAACATCTAGGACGCCTGGGACATTAGAAACATATGGGACATATGGGACATCTGGGACGTCTGGGACGTTAAGGACATTTGTGACATCTAGGACGTCTGGACCGTCTGGAACGTTAAGGACATATGGGACATTTAAAACGTTTGGGACAATAGCGACATATGGGACATATGGGACATCTGGGAGGCCTGGGACATTAGGGACATATGAGACATATGGGACATCTGGGACGTCTGGGTCGTTGAGGACATATGGGACATCTGGGACGTCTGGGACGTTAGGGACATATGGAACATCTGGGACGTCTGGGACGTTAAGGACATATAGGACATTTACGACGTCTGAGACGTCTGGGACGTTAGGGACATATGGGACATCTAGGACGTCTGGGACGTTAGTGACATATGGGACATCTAGGACGTCTGAGACGTCTGGGACGTTAGGGACATACGAGACAGCTGGGACGTCTGGGACGCCTGGGACGCCTGGGAGATTAGGGACATATGGAACATATGGGACATCTGGGACGTCTGGGACGTTAAGGACAAATGGGACATCTAGGACGTCTGGGACGTTAAGGGCATATGGGACATCTGGGACGTCTCGGACGTTAGGGACATATGGGACATTTGGAACGTCTGGGACGTTAGGGACATATAGGGTATCTAGGACGTTTGGGACGTTAGGGACATATGGGACATCTAGGACGTCTGGGACGTCTGGGACGTTGGGGACATATGGGACATTTAGGACGTCTGGGACGTTAGAGACATATGGAACATTTAGGACGTCTGAGACGTTAGGGACATATGGGACATTTAGGACGTCTGGGACGTTAGAGACATATGGAACATTTAGGACGCATGGGACACTAGGGACATATGGGACATATGGGACATCTGGGACGTCTGGACGTTAGGAACATATGGGACATCTGGGACGTCTAGGACGTTAAGGACATATGGGACATCTAGGACGTCTGGAACGTGTGGGACGTTAAGGACATATGGGACATTTAGGACGCCTGGGACATTAGGGACATATGGTACATATGGGCCATCTGGGACGCCTGGGACATTCGGGACGTATAAAACATATGGGACATCTGGGACGTCTGGGACGTCTGGGACGTTAGGGACATATAGGACAAAATTTGACATCTGGGACGTTAGGGACATATGGGACATCTAGGAAGTCTAGGACGACTGAGACGTTAGGGACATACGGGACAGCTGGGACGTCTGGGACGTTAGGGACATATTGGACATTTAGGACGTTTGGGACGTTAGAGACATATGGAACATCTAGGATGCCTGGGACATTAGGGACATATGGGACATATGGTACGCCTGGAACGCCTGGGACATTAGGGACATATGAGGCATATGGAACATCTGGGACGTCTGGAACGTTAGGGACATATGGAACATCTGGGACGCCTGGGACGTTAAGGGCATATGGGACATCTAGGACGTCTGGGACGTCTGGGACGTTAAGGACATATGGGACATTTAGGACGCCTGGGATATATGGGACATATGGGACATCTGGGACGTCTGGGACGGTAAGGACATATGGGACATCTAGAACGTCTGAGACGTCTGGGACGTTAAAGACATATGGGACATTAAGGACGCTTGGGACATTAGGGACATATAGGACACTAGGGACATCTGGGACATCTGGGACGTCTGGGACGTTAGGGACATATGGGACATATGGTACGCCTAGAACGCCTGGGACATTAGGGACATAAGAGGCATATGGAACATCTGGGACGTTTGGAACGTTAGGGACATATGGAACATCTGGGACGCCTGGGACGTTAAGGACATATGGGACATCTAGGACGTCTGGGACGTCTGGGACGTTAAGGACATATGGGACATTTAGGACGCCTGGGATATATGGGACATATGGGACATCTGGGACGTCTGGGACGGTAAGGACATATGGGACATCTAGAACGTCTAAGACGTCTGGGACGTTAAAGACATATGGGACATTAAGGACGCTTGGGACATTACGGACATATGGTACATATGTCACATCTGGGACGCTTGGGACATTAGGGACATATAGGACACATGGGACATCTGGGACATCTGGGACGTCTGGGACGTTAGGTACATATGGGACATATGGGACATCTGGGACGTCTAAGACGTTAGGTACCAATGGGACATCTGGGACGTCTTGGACGTTAAGGACATATGGGACATCTGAGACGTCTGGGACATTAAGAACATATGGGACATCTGGGACGTCTGGGATGCTAGGGACGTATGGGACATCTGGGACGTCTGGGACGTTAAGGGCATATGGGAAATCTAGGACGTCTGGGACGTCTGGGACGTTAAAAACATATGGGACATCTAGGGCGTCTGGGACGTCTGGGACGTTAAGGACATATGGGATTTTTAGGACGCCTGGGACTTTAGGGACATATGAGACATCTGGGACGTCTGGGACGTTAGGGACATATGGGACATCTGTAACGTCTGGGACGTTTAGGACATATGGGACATCTAGGACATCTGGGACGTCTGGGACATTAGGGACATATGGAACATCTAGGACGGCTGACACATTAGAAACATATGAAACATATGGGACATCTGCGACGTCTGGGACGTTAGGGACATATGGGACATCTGGGACGTCTGGGACGTTAAGGACATATGGGACATCTAGGACATCTGGACGCCTGGGACATTAGGGACATATGGGACATCTGGGACGTCTGCGACGTTAGGGACATATAGGACATCTGGGACGTCTGGCCTGTTAAATACATATGGGACATCTAGGACGTTTGGGACGTCTGGGACGTTAAGGACATATGGGACATTTAGGACGCCTGGGACATTAGGGACATATGGGACATCTAGGACGCCTGGGACATTAGGGACATATGGGACATATGGGGCATTTAGGACGCCTGGGACATTAGGGACATATGGGACATATGGGACATCTGTAAGGCCTGGGACATTAGGGACATATAGAACATCTGGGACGTCTGGCACGTTAGGGACATATGGGACATCTGGAACGTCTGCGACGTTAAGGACATATGGGACATTTAGGACGCCTGGGATATATGGGACATATGGGACATCTGGGACGTCTGGGACGGTAAGGACATATGGAACATCTAGAACGTCTGAGACGTCTGGGACGTTAAAGACATATGGGACGTTAAGGACGCCTGGGACATTACGGACATATGGTACATATGGGACATCTGGGACGCTTGGGACATTAGGGACATATAGGACATATGGGACATCTGGGACATATGGGACGTCTGGGACGTTAGGTACATATGGGACATATGGGACATCTGAGACGTCTAAGACGTTAGGTACCAATGGGACATCTGGGACGTATTGGACGTTAAGGACATATGGGACATCTGGAACGTCTGGGACGTTAAGAACATATGAGACATCTGGGACGTCTGGGATGCTAGGGACGTATGGGACATCTGGGACGTCTGGGACGTTAAAGACATATGGGACATCTAGGGCGTCTGGGACGTCTGGGACGTTAAGGACATATGGGATATTTAGGACGCCTGGGACTTTAGGGACATATGGGGCATCTGGGACGTCTGGGACGTTAGGGACATAAGGGACATCTGAGACGTCTGGGACGTTAAGGACATATGGGACATCTAGGACATCTGGGACGTCTGGGACGTTAGGGACATATGGAACATCTAGGACGGCTGACACATTAGAAACATAGAAAAACATATCGGACATCTGGGACGTCTGGGACGTTAGGGACATATGGGACATCTGAGACGTTTGGGACGTTAAGGACATATGGGACATCTAGGACATCTGGGACGTCTGGGACTTTAGGGACATATGGGACATCTGGGACGTCTGGGACGTTAGGGACATATGGGACATCTGGGACGTCTGGGACGTAAAGGACATGTGGGACATTTAGGACATCTGGGACGCCTGGAACATTAGGAACATATGGGACATCTGGGACGTCTGGGACGTTAGGGACATATAGGACATCTGGGACGTCTGGCACGTTAAGGACATATGGGACATCTAGGACGTTTGGGACGTCTGGGACGTTAAGGACATATGGGACATTTAGGACGCCTGGGACTTTAGCGACATATGGGACATCTAGGACGCCTGGGAAATTAGGGACATATGGGACATATGGGGAATTTAGGACGCCTGGGACATTAGGGACATATGGGACATATGGGACATCTGTAAGGCCTGGGACATTAGGGACATATGGGACATCTGGGACGTCTGGCACGTTAGGGACATATGGGACATCTGGAACGTCTGCGACGTTAAGGACAAATGGGACATCTAGGACGTTTGGGACGTCTGGGACGTTAAGGACATATGGGACATATGGGACGTCTGGGACGTTAGAGGCATATGGGACATCTGGGACGTCTGGGACGTTAAGGACATATGGGACAACTAGGACGTCTGAGACGTCTGGGTCGTTAAGGACATATGGGACATTTAGGGCGCCTGGGACATTAAGGACATATGGGACATATGGGACATCTGGGACGTCTGAGACGTTAAGGACATATGGGACATCTAGGACGTATGTGACGTCTGAAACGTTAAGGATATATGGGACATTTAAAACATCTGGGACATTAGGGACATATGGGACATCTGAGACGCCTTGGACATTAGGGACATATGAAACATATGGGACATCTGATACGTCTGGGACGTTAGGGACATATAGGACATCTGAGACGTCTGGGACGTTAGGGACATATGGGACATCTGGGACGTCTGGGACGTTAGGGACATATGGGACATCTGGGACGTCTAAGACGTTAGGGACATATGGGACATCTGGGACGTCTGGGACGTTAGGGACATATAGGACATCTAGGACATCTGAGACGTCTGGGACGTTAGGGACATATGGGACATCTAGGACGTCTGGGACATTAGGGACATATGGGACATTTAGGACGTCTGGGACGTCTGGGACGTTAAGGACATATGGGACATCTGGGACGTCTGGGACGTTAGGGACATATGGGACATTTAATACGTCTGGGACGTTAGGAACATATGGAATATCTAGGACGCCTGGGACATTAGGGACATATGGGACATATGGGACATCTGGGACGTCTGGGACATTAGGGACATATGGTACATCTGGGACGTCTGGGACGTTAACGACATATGGGACATCTAGGACGTCTGGGACGTCCGGGACGTTAAGGACATATGGGACATTTAGGACGCCTGGCACATTAGGGACATATGGGACATATGGGACATCTAATACGCCTGGGACATTAGGGATATATAAGACCTTTGGGGCATCTGGGACGTCTGGGACATTAGGGACGTATGGGTCATCTG
Organism: Agriotes lineatus; assembly: GCA_940337035.1. NCBI lineage: Eukaryota > Metazoa > Arthropoda > Insecta > Coleoptera > Elateridae > Agriotes > Agriotes lineatus. The sequence continues at coordinate 271,258 of CALNHX010000362.1, forward strand.
GGACGTCTGGGTAGTTAAGGACATATGGGACATCTAGGACGTCTGGGATTTTAGGGACATATTGGACATCTGGGACGTCTGGGACTTTAGGGACATATGGGACATCTGGGACGTTAGGAACATATAGGACATCTAGGACGTCTGTGACGTTAGAGACATATGGGATATCTAGGACATCTCGGACGTCTGGGACGTTAGGGACATACGCGACAGCTGAGACGTCTGGGACGTTAGAGACATAAGCGACATTTAGGACGTTTGGGACGTCTGGGACGTTAAGGACATATGGGACATTTAGGACGCCTAGGACGTTAGGGACATATGGGACATCTGAGACGCCTGGGACATTAGGGACATATGGAACATCTGGGACATTTGGGACGTCTGGGACGTCTGGGACGTTAAGGGCATATGGGACATCTAGGGCGTCTGGGACGTCTGGGACGTTATGGACATATGGGACATTTAGGACGCCTGGGACATTAGGGACATATGGGACATATGCGACATCTGGGAAGCCTGGGACATTAGGGACATGTGGGACATATGGGACATCTGGGACGTCTGGGACGTTAGGGACATATAAAACATCTAGGACGTCTGGGACGTTAGGGACATATGGGACATTTAGGACGTCTGGGACGTCAGGGAGGTTAGGGACATACGGGACAGCTGGGACGTCTGGGACGTTAGGGACATATGAGACATTTAGGACGTCTTAGACGTTAGGGACATATGGAACATCTATGACGTCTGGGACGTCTGGAACGTTAAGAACATATGGGACATTTAGGACGCCTAGGACATAAGGGACATATGGGACATATGGGACATCTGGGACGCCTCGGACATTAGGGACATATGGGACATCTAGGGCGTCTGGGACGTCTGGGACGTTAAGGACATATGGGACGATTAGGACGCCTGGGACAATAGGGACCTATGGGACATCTGGGACGTCTGGGACTTTAAGGACATATGGGACATCTATGACGTCTGGGACGTCTGGAACGTTAGGGACATATGGGACATTTAGGACGCCTGGGACATTAGGGACATTTGGGACATATGGGACATCTGGGACGCCTGGGACATTAGGGCGTCTGGGACGTCTGGGACGTTAAGGACATATGGGACGATTAGGACGCCTGGGACAATAGGGACCTATGGGACATCTGGGACGTCTGGGACTTTAAGGACATATGGGACATCTATGACGTCTGGGACGTCTGGAACGTTAGGGACATATGGGACATTTAGGACGCCTGGGACATATGGGACATATTGAACATCTGGGACGTCTGGGACGTTACGGACATATGGGACATCTGGGACGCCTGGGACGTTAAGGACATATGGGACATTTAGGACGCCTGGGACATTAGGGACATATGGGACATAGGGGATATCAGGGACGTCTGGGACGTTAAGGACATATGGGACATCTAGGACGTCTGGGACGTCTGGGACGTTAGGGACATATAGGACCTATAGGACATATGGGACGTCTGGGACGTTAGGGATATATGGGACATCTGGGACGTCTGGGACGTTAAGGACATATGGGACATCTAGGACGTCTGGGACGTATGGGGCGTTAGGGACATATGCACATCTGGAACGCCTGGGATATTAGGGACATATGGGACATATGGGACGTCTGGGACGTTAGGGACATATGGGACATCTGGGACGTCTGGGACGTTAAAGACATATGGGACATCTAGGACGTCTGGGACGTCTGGGACGTCTGGGACTTTAGGGACATATGGAACATCTAGGACGCCTGGGACATTAGAAACATATGGGACATATGGGACATCTGGGACGTCTGGGACGTTAAGGACATTTGGGACATCTAGGACGTCTGGACCGTCTGGAACGTTAAGGACATATGGGACATTTAAAACGTTTGGGACAATAGCGACATATGGGACATATGGGACATCTGGGAGGCCTGGGACATTAGGGACATATAAGACATATGGGACATCTGGGACGTCTGGGTCGTTGAGGACATATGGGACATCTGGGACGTCTGGGAAGTTAGGGACATATGGAACATCTGGGACGTCTGGGACGTTAAGGACATATAGGACATTTACGACGTCTGAGACGTCTGGGACGTTAGGGACATATGGGACATCTAGGACGTCTGGGACGTTAGTGACATATGGGACATCTAGGACGTCTGAGACGTCTGGGACGTTAGGGACATACGAGACAGCTGGGACGTCTGGGACGCCTGGGACGCCTGGGAAATTAGGGACATATGGGACATATGGGACATCTGGGACGTCTGGGACGTTAAGGACAAATGGGACATCTAGGACGTCTGGGACGTTAAGGGCATATGGGACATCTGGGACGTCTCGGACGTTAGGGACATATGGGACATCTGGAACGTCTGGGACGTTAGGGACATATAGGGTATCTAGGACGTTTGGGACGTTAGGGACATATGGGACATCTAGGACGTCTGGGACGTCTGGGACGTTGGGGACAAATGGGACATTTAGGACGTCTGGGACGTTAGAGACATATGGAACATTTAGGACGTCTGAGACGTTAGGGACATATGGGACATTTAGGACGTCTGGGACGTTAGAGACATATGGAACATTTAGGACGCATGGGACACTAGGGACATATGGGACATATGGGACATCTGGGACGTCTGGACGTTAGGGACATATGGGACATCTGGGACGTCTGGGACGTTAAGGACATATGGGACATCTAGGACGTCTGGAACGTGTGGGACGTTAAGGACATATGGGACATTTAGGACGCCTGGGACATTAGGGACATATGGTACATATGGGCCATCTGGGACGCCTGGGACATTCGGGACGTATAAAACATATGGGACATCTGGGACGTCTGGGACGTCTGGGACGTTAGGGACATATAGGACAAAATTTGACATCTGGGACGTTAGGGACATATGGGACATCTAGGAAGTCTAGGACGACTGAGACGTTAGGGACATACGGGACAGCTGGGACGTCTGGGACGTTAGGGACATATTGGACATTTAAGAAGTTTGGGACGTTAGAGACATATGGAACATCTAGGATGCCTGGGACATTAGGGACATATGGGACATATGGTACGCCTAGAACGCCTGGGACATTAGGGACATAAGAGGCATATGGAACATCTGGGACGTTTGGAACGTTAGGGACATATGGAACATCTGGGACGCCTGGGACGTTAAGGACATATGGGACATCTAGGACGTCTGGGACGTCTGGGACGTTAAGGACATATGGGACATTTAGGACGCCTGGGATATATGGGACATATGGGACATCTGGGACGTCTGGGACGGTAAGGACATATGGGACATCTAGAACGTCTAAGACGTCTGGGACGTTAAAGACATATGGGACATTAAGGACGCTTGGGACATTACGGACATATGGTACATATGTCACATCTGGGACGCTTGGGACATTAGGGACATATAGGACACATGGGACATCTGGGACATCTGGGACGTCTGGGACGTTAGGTACATATGGGACATATGGGACATCTGGGACGTCTAAGACGTTAGGTACCAATGGGACATCTGGGACGTCTTGGACGTTAAGGACATATGGGACATCTGAGACGTCTGGGACATTAAGAACATATGGGACATCTGGGACGTCTGGGATGCTAGGGACGTATGGGACATCTGGGACGTCTGGGACGTTAAGGGCATATGGGAAATCTAGGACGTCTGGGACGTCTGGGACGTTAAAAACATATGGGACATCTAGGGCGTCTGGGACGTCTGGGACGTTAAGGACATATGGGATTTTTAGGACGCCTGGGACTTTAGGGACATATGAGACATCTGGGACGTCTGGGACGTTAGGGACATATGGGACATCTGTAACGTCTGGGACGTTAAGGACATATGGGACATCTAGGACATCTGGGACGTCTGGGACATTAGGGACATATGGAACATCTAGGACGGCTGACACATTAGAAACATATGAAACATATGGGACATCTGCGACGTCTGGGACGTTAGGGACATATGGGACATCTGGGACGTCTGGGACGTTAAGGACATATGGGACATCTAGGACATCTGGACGCCTGGGACATTAGGGACATATGGGGCATCTGGGACGTCTGCGACGTTAGGGACATATAGGACATCTGGGACGTCTGGCCTGTTAAATACATATGGGACATCTAGGACGTTTGGGACATTAGGGACATATGGGACATCTAGGACGCCTGGGACATTAGGGACATATGGGACATATGGGGCATTTAGGACGCCTGGGACATTAGGGACATATGGGACATCTAGGACGCCTGGGACATTAGGGACATATGGGACATATGGGGCATTTAGGACGCCTGGGACATTAGGGACATATGGGACATATGGGACGCCTGGGACATTAGGGACATATGGGACATATGGGGCATTTAGGACGCCTGGGACATTAGGGACATATGGGACATATGGGACATCTGTAAGGCCTGGGACATTAGGGACATATAGAACATCTGGGACGTCTGGCACGTTAGGGACATATGGGACATCTAGAACGTCTGCGACGTTAAGGACATATGGGACATTTAGGACGCCTGGGACATTAGGGACATATGGGACATCTAGGACGCCTGGGACATTAGGGACATATGGGACATATGGGGCATTTAGGACGCCTGGGACATTAGGGACATATGGGACATATGGGACATCTGTAAGGCCTGGGACATTAGGGACATATAGAACATCTGGGACGTCTGGCACGTTAGGGACATATGGGACATCTGGAACGTCTGCGACGTTAAGGACATATGGGACATCTAGGACGTTTGGGACGTCTGGGACGTTAAGGGCATATGGGACATCTAGGGCGTCTGGGACGTCTGGGACGTTATGGACATATGGGACATTTAGGACGCCTGGGACATTAGGGACATATGGGACATATGCGACATCTGGGAAGCCTGGGACATTAGGGACATGTGGGACATATGGGACATCTGGGACGTCTGGGACGTTAGGGACATATAAAACATCTAGGACGTCTGGGACGTTAGGGACATATAAAACATCTAGGACGTCTGGGAAGTTAGGGACATACGGGACAGCTGGGACGTCTGGGACGTTAGGGACATATGAGACATTTAGGACGTCTTAGACGTTAGGGACATATGGAACATCTATGACGTCTGGGACGTCTGGAACGTTAAGAACATATGGGACATTTAGGACGCCTAGGACATAAGGGACATATGGGAAATATGGGACATCTGGGACGCCTCGGACATTAGGGACATATGGGACATATGGGACATCAGGGACGTCTGGGACGTTAGGGACATATGGGACATCTGTGACGTCCGGGACGTTAATGACATATGGGACATCTAGGGCGTCTGGGACGTCTGGGACGTTAAGGACATATGGGGCGATTAGGACGCCTGGGACAATAGGGACCTATGGGACATCTGGGACGTCTGGGACTTTAAGGACATATGGGACATCTATGACGTCTGGGACGTCTGGAACGTTAGGGACATATGGGACATTTAGGACGCCTGGGACATTAGGGACATTTGGGACATATGGGACATCTGGGACGCCTGGGACATTAGGGACATATGGGACATATTGAACATCTGGGACGTCTGGGACGTTACGGACATATGGGACATCTGGGACGCCTGGGACGTTAAGGACATATGGGACATTTAGGACGCCTGGGACATTAGGGACATATGGGACATAGGGGATATCAGGGACGTCTGGGACGTTAAGGACATATGGGACATCTAGGACGTCTGGGACGTCTGGGACGTTAGGGACATATAGGACCTATAGGACATATGGGACGTCTGGGACGTTAGGGATATATGGGACATCTGGGACGTCTGGGACGTATGGGGCGTTAGGGACATATGCACATCTGGATTGCCTGGGATATTAGGGACATATGGGACATATGGGACATATGGGACATATGAGACGTCTGGGACGTTAGGGACATATGGGACATCTGGGACGTCTGGGACGTTAAAGACATATGGGACATCTAGGACGTCTGGGACGTCTGGGACGTCTGGGACTTTAGGGACATATGGAACATCTAGGACGCCTGGGACATTAGAAACATATGGGACATATGGGACATCTGGGACGTCTGGGACGTTAAGGACATTTGTGACATCTAGGACGTCTGGACCGTCTGTAACGTTAAGGACATATGGGACATTTAAAACGTTTGGGACAATAGCGACATATGGGACATATGGGACATCTGGGAGGCCTGGGACATTAGGGACATATGAGACATATGGGACATCTGGGACGTCTGGGTCGTTGAGGACATATGGGACATCTGGGACGTCTGGGACGTTAGGGACATATGGAACATCTGGGACGTCTGGGACGTTAAGGACATATAGGACATTTACGACGTCTGAGACGTCTGGGACGTTAGGGACATATGGGACATCTAGGACGTCTGGGACGTTAGTGACATATGGGACATCTAGGACGTCTGAGACGTCTGGGACGTTAGGGACATACGAGACAGCTGGGACGTCTGGGACGCCTGGGACGCCTGGGAGATTAGGGACATATGGAACATATGGGACATCTGGGACGTCTGGGACGTTAAGGACAAATGGGACATCTAGGACGTCTGGGACGTTAAGGGCATATGGGACATCTGGGACGTCTCGGACGTTAGGGACATATGGGACATTTGGAACGTCTGGGACGTTAGGGACATATAGGGTATCTAGGACGTTTGGGACGTTAGGGACATATGGGACATCTAGGACGTCTGGGACGTCTGGGACGTTGGGGACATATGGGACATTTAGGACGTCTGGGACGTTAGAGACATATGGAACATTTAGGACGTCTGAGACGTTAGGGACATATGGGACATTTAGGACGTCTGGGACGTTAGAGACATATGGAACATTTAGGACGCATGGGACACTAGGGACATATGGGACATATGGGACATCTGGGACGTCTGGACGTTAGGAACATATGGGACATCTGGGACGTCTAGGACGTTAAGGACATATGGGACATCTAGGACGTCTGGAACGTGTGGGACGTTAAGGACATATGGGACATTTAGGACGCCTGGGACATTAGGGACATATGGTACATATGGGCCATCTGGGACGCCTGGGACATTCGGGACGTATAAAACATATGGGACATCTGGGACGTCTGGGACGTCTGGGACGTTAGGGACATATAGGACAAAATTTGACATCTGGGACGTTAGGGACATATGGGACATCTAGGAAGTCTAGGACGACTGAGACGTTAGGGACATACGGGACAGCTGGGACGTCTGGGACGTTAGGGACATATTGGACATTTAGGACGTTTGGGACGTTAGAGACATATGGAACATCTAGGATGCCTGGGACATTAGGGACATATGGGACATATGGTACGCCTGGAACGCCTGGGACATTAGGGACATATGAGGCATATGGAACATCTGGGACGTCTGGAACGTTAGGGACATATGGAACATCTGGGACGCCTGGGACGTTAAGGGCATATGGGACATCTAGGACGTCTGGGACGTCTGGGACGTTAAGGACATATGGGACATTTAGGACGCCTGGGATATATGGGACATATGGGACATCTGGGACGTCTGGGACGGTAAGGACATATGGGACATCTAGAACGTCTGAGACGTCTGGGACGTTAAAGACATATGGGACATTAAGGACGCTTGGGACATTACGGACATATGGTACATATGGGACATCTGGGACGCTTGGGACATTAGGGACATATAGGACACTAGGGACATCTGGGACATCTGGGACGTCTGGGACGTTAGGTACCAATGGGACATCTGGGACGTCTTGGACGTTAAGGACATATGGGACATCTGAAACGTCTGGGACATTAAGTACATATGGGACATCTGGGACGTCTGGGATGCTAGGGACGTATGGGACATCTGGGACGTCTGGGACGTTAAGGGCATATGGGAAATCTAGGACGTCTGGGACGTCTGGTACGTTAAAAACATATGGGACATCTAGGGCGTCTGGGACGTCTGGGACGTTAAGGACATATGAGACATCTGGGACGTCTGGGACGTTAGGGACATATGGGACATCTGTAACGTCTGGGACGTTAAGGACATATGGGACATCTAGGACATCTGGGACGTCTGGGACATTAGGGACATATGGAACATCTAGGACGGCTGACACATTAGAAACATATGAAACATATGGGACATCTGCGACGTCTGGGACGTTAGGGACATATGGGACATCTGGGACGTCTGGGACGTTAAGGACATATGGGACATCTAGGACATCTGGACGCCTGGGACATTAGGGACATATGGGACATCTGGGACGTCTGCGACGTTAGGGACATATAGGACATCTGGGACGTCTGGCACGTTAAATACATATGGGACATCTAGGACGTTTGGGACGTCTGGGACGTTAAGGACATATGGGACATTTAGGACGCCTGGGACATTAGGGACATCTAGGACGCCTAGGACATTAGGGACATATGGGACATATGGGGCATTTAGGACGCCTGGGACATTAGGGACATATGGGACATATGGGACATCTGTAAGGCCTGGGACATTAGGGACATATAGAACATCTGGGACGTCTGGCACGTTAGGGACATATGGGACATCTGGAACGTCTGCGACGTTAAGGACATATGGGACATCTAGGACGTTTGGGACGTCTCGGACGTTAGGGACATATGGGACATCTGGAACGTCTGGGACGTTAGGGACATATGGGACATCTAGGACGTCTGGGACGTCTGGGACGTTGGGGACAAATGGGACATTTAGGACGTCTGGGACGTTAGAGACATATGGAACATTTAGGACGTCTGAGACGTTAGGGACATATGGGACATTTAGGACGTCTGGGACGTTAGAGACATATGGAACATTTAGGACGCATGGGACACTAGGGACATATGGGACATATGGGACATCTGGGACGTCTGGACGTTAGGGACATATGGGACATCTGGGACGTCTGGGACGTTAAGGACATATGGGACATCTAGGACGTCTGGAACGTGTGGACGTTAAGGACATATGGGACATTTAGGACGCCTGGGACATTAGGGACATATGGTACATATGGGCCATCTGGACGCCTGGGACATTCGGGACGTATAAAACATATGGGACAACTGGGACGTCTGGGACGTCTGGGACGTTAGGGACATATAGGACAAAATTTGACATCTGGGACGTTAGGGACATATGGGACATCTAGGAAGTCTAGGACGACTGAGACGTTAGGGACATACGGGACAGCTGGGACGTCTGGGACGTTAGGGACATATTGGACATTTAGGACGTTTGGGACGTTAGAGACATATGGAACATCTAGGATGCCTGGGACATTAGGGACATATGGGACATATGGTACGCCTGGAACGCCTGGGACATTAGGGACATATGAGGCATATGGAACATCTGGGACGTTTGGAACGTTAGGAACATATGGAACATCTGGGACGCCTGGGACGTTAAGGACATATGGGACATCTAGGACGTCTGGGACGTCTGGGACGTTAAGGACATATGGGACATTTAGGACGCCTGGGATATATGGGACATATGGGACATCTGGGACGTCTGGGACGGTAAGGACATATGGGACATCTAGGGCGTCTGGGACGTCTGGGACGTTAAGGACATATGGGACATTTAGGACGCCTGGGATATATGGGACATATGGGACATCTGTGACGTCCGGGACGTTAATGACATATGGGACATCTAGGGCGTCTGGGACGTCTGGGACGTTAAGGACATATGGGGCGATTAGGACGCCTGGGACAATAGGGACCTATGGGACATCTGGGACGTCTGGGACTTTAAGGACATATGGGACATCTATGACGTCTGGGACGTCTGGAACGTTAGGGACATATGGGACATTTAGGACGCCTGGGACATTAGGGACATTTGGGACATATGGGACATCTGGGACGCCTGGGACATTAGGGACATATGGGACATATTGAACATCTGGGACGTCTGGGACGTTACGGACATATGGGACATCTGGGACGCCTGGGACGTTAAGGACATATGGGACATTTAGGACGCCTGGGACATTAGGGACATATGGGACATAGGGGATATCAGGGACGTCTGGGACGTTAAGGACATATGGGACATCTAGGACGTCTGGGACGTCTGGGACGTTAGGGACATATAGGACCTATAGGACATATGGGACGTCTGGGACGTTAGGGATATATGGGACATCTGGGACGTCTGGGACGTTAAGGACATATGGGACATCTAGGACGTCTGGGACGTATGGGGCGTTAGGGACATATGCACATCTGGATTGCCTGGGATATTAGGGACATATGGGACATATGGGACATATGGGACATATGAGACGTCTGGGACGTTAGGGACATATGGGACATCTGGGACGTCTGGGACGTTAAAGACATATGGGACATCTAGGACGTCTGGGACGTCTGGGACGTCTGGGACTTTAGGGACATATGGAACATCTAGGACGCCTGGGACATTAGAAACATATGGGACATATGGGACATCTGGGACGTCTGGGACGTTAAGGACATTTGTGACATCTAGGACGTCTGGACCGTCTGGAACGTTAAGGACATATGGGACATTTAAAACGTTTGGGACAATAGCGACATATGGGACATATGGGACATCTGGGAGGCCTGGGACATTAGGGACATATGAGACATATGGGACATCTGGGACGTCTGGGTCGTTGAGGACATATGGGACATCTGGGACGTCTGGGACGTTAGGGACATATGGAACATCTGGGACGTCTGGGACGTTAAGGACATATAGGACATTTACGACGTCTGAGACGTCTGGGACGTTAGGGACATATGGGACATCTAGGACGTCTGGGACGTTAGTGACATATGGGACATCTAGGACGTCTGAGACGTCTGGGACGTTAGGGACATACGAGACAGCTGGGACGTCTGGGACGCCTGGGACGCCTGGGAGATTAGGGACATATGGAACATATGGGACATCTGGGACGTCTGGGACGTTAAGGACAAATGGGACATCTAGGACGTCTGGGACGTTAAGGGCATATGGGACATCTGGGACGTTTCGGACGTTAGGGACATATGGGACATTTGGAACGTCTGGGACGTTAGGGACATATAGGGTATCTAGGACGTTTGGGACGTTAGGGACATATGGGACATCTAGGACGTCTGGGACGTCTGGGACGTTGGGGACATATGGGACATTTAGGACGTCTGGGACGTTAGAGACATATGGAACATTTAGGACGTCTGAGACGTTAGGGACATATGGGACATTTAGGACGTCTGGGACGTTAGAGACATATGGAACATTTAGGACGCATGGGACACTAGGGACATATGGGACATATGGGACATCTGGGACGTCTGGACGTTAGGAACATATGGGACATCTGGGACGTCTAGGACGTTAAGGACATATGGGACATCTAGGACGTCTGGAACGTGTGGGACGTTAAGGACATATGGGACATTTAGGACGCCTGGGACATTAGGGACATATGGTACATATGGGCCATCTGGGACGCCTGGGACATTCGGGACGTATAAAACATATGGGACATCTGGGACGTCTGGGACGTCTGGGACGTTAGGGACATATAGGACAAAATTTGACATCTGGGACGTTAGGGACATATGGGACATCTAGGAAGTCTAGGACGACTGAGACGTTAGGGACATACGGGACAGCTGGGACGTCTGGGACGTTAGGGACATATTGGACATTTAGGACGTTTGGGACGTTAGAGACATATGGAACATCTAGGATGCCTGGGACATTAGGGACATATGGGACATATGGTACGCCTGGAACGCCTGGGACATTAGGGACATATGAGGCATATGGAACATCTGGGACGTCTGGAACGTTAGGGACATATGGAACATCTGGGACGCCTGGGACGTTAAGGGCATATGGGACATCTAGGACGTCTGGGACGTCTGGGACGTTAAGGACATATGGGACATTTAGGACGCCTGGGATATATGGGACATATGGGACATCTGGGACGTCTGGGACGGTAAGGACATATGGGACATCTAGAACGTCTGAGACGTCTGGGACGTTAAAGACATATGGGACATTAAGGACGCTTGGGACATTACGGACATATGGTACATATGGGACATCTGGGACGCTTGGGACATTAGGGACATATAGGACACTAGGGACATCTGGGACATCTGGGACGTCTGGGACGTTAGGTACCAATGGGACATCTGGGACGTCTTGGACGTTAAGGACATATGGGACATCTGAAACGTCTGGGACATTAAGTACATATGGGACATCTGGGACGTCTGGGATGCTAGGGACGTATGGGACATCTGGGACGTCTGGGACGTTAAGGGCATATGGGAAATCTAGGACGTCTGGGACGTCTGGTACGTTAAAAACATATGGGACATCTAGGGCGTCTGGGACGTCTGGGACGTTAAGGACATATGAGACATCTGGGACGTCTGGGACGTTAGGGACATATGGGACATCTGTAACGTCTGGGACGTTAAGGACATATGGGACATCTAGGACATCTGGGACGTCTGGGACATTAGGGACATATGGAACATCTAGGACGGCTGACACATTAGAAACATATGAAACATATGGGACATCTGCGACGTCTGGGACGTTAGGGACATATGGGACATCTGGGACGTCTGGGACGTTAAGGACATATGGGACATCTAGGACATCTGGACGCCTGGGACATTAGGGACATATGGGACATCTGGGACGTCTGCGACGTTAGGGACATATAGGACATCTGGGACGTCTGGCACGTTAAATACATATGGGACATCTAGGACGTTTGGGACGTCTGGGACGTTAAGGACATATGGGACATTTAGGACGCCTGGGACATTAGGGACATCTAGGACGTCTGGGACGTCTGGGACGTTAGGGACATATAGGACCTATAGGACATATGGGACGTCTGGGACGTTAGGGATATATGGGACATCTGGGACGTCTGGGACGTTAAGGACATATGGGACATCTAGGACGTCTGGGACGTATGGGGCGTTAGGGACATATGCACATCTGGAACGCCTGGGATATTAGGGACATATGGGACATATGGGACGTCTGGGACGTTAGGGACATATGGGACATCTGGGACGTCTGGGACGTTAAAGACATATGGGACATCTAGGACGTCTGGGACGTCTGGGACGTCTGGGACTTTAGGGACATATGGAACATCTAGGACGCCTGGGACATTAGAAACATATGGGACATATGGGACATCTGGGACGTCTGGGACGTTAAGGACATTTGGGACATCTAGGACGTCTGGACCGTCTGGAACGTTAAGGACATATGGGACATTTAAAACGTTTGGGACAATAGCGACATATGGGACATATGGGACATCTGGGAGGCCTGGGACATTAGGGACATATAAGACATATGGGACATCTGGGACGTCTGGGTCGTTGAGGACATATGGGACATCTGGGACGTCTGGGAAGTTAGGGACATATGGAACATCTGGGACGTCTGGGACGTTAAGGACATATAGGACATTTACGACGTCTGAGACGTCTGGGACGTTAGGGACATATGGGACATCTAGGACGTCTGGGACGTTAGTGACATATGGGACATCTAGGACGTCTGAGACGTCTGGGACGTTAGGGACATACGAGACAGCTGGGACGTCTGGGACGCCTGGGACGCCTGGGAAATTAGGGACATATGGGACATATGGGACATCTGGGACGTCTGGGACGTTAAGGACAAATGGGACATCTAGGACGTCTGGGACGTTAAGGGCATATGGGACATCTGGGACGTCTCGGACGTTAGGGACATATGGGACATCTGGAACGTCTGGGACGTTAGGGACATATAGGGTATCTAGGACGTTTGGGACGTTAGGGACATATGGGACATCTAGGACGTCTGGGACGTCTGGGACGTTGGGGACAAATGGGACATTTAGGACGTCTGGGACGTTAGAGACATATGGAACATTTAGGACGTCTGAGACGTTAGGGACATATGGGACATTTAGGACGTCTGGGACGTTAGAGACATATGGAACATTTAGGACGCATGGGACACTAGGGACATATGGGACATATGGGACATCTGGGACGTCTGGACGTTAGGGACATATGGGACATCTGGGACGTCTGGGACGTTAAGGACATATGGGACATCTAGGACGTCTGGAACGTGTGGGACGTTAAGGACATATGGGACATTTAGGACGCCTGGGACATTAGGGACATATGGTACATATGGGCCATCTGGGACGCCTGGGACATTCGGGACGTATAAAACATATGGGACATCTGGGACGTCTGGGACGTCTGGGACGTTAGGGACATATAGGACAAAATTTGACATCTGGGACGTTAGGGACATATGGGACATCTAGGAAGTCTAGGACGACTGAGACGTTAGGGACATACGGGACAGCTGGGACGTCTGGGACGTTAGGGACATATTGGACATTTAAGAAGTTTGGGACGTTAGAGACATATGGAACATCTAGGATGCCTGGGACATTAGGGACATATGGGACATATGGTACGCCTAGAACGCCTGGGACATTAGGGACATAAGAGGCATATGGAACATCTGGGACGTTTGGAACGTTAGGGACATATGGAACATCTGGGACGCCTGGGACGTTAAGGACATATGGGACATCTAGGACGTCTGGGACGTCTGGGACGTTAAGGACATATGGGACATTTAGGACGCCTGGGATATATGGGACATATGGGACATCTGGGACGTCTGGGACGGTAAGGACATATGGGACATCTAGAACGTCTAAGACGTCTGGGACGTTAAAGACATATGGGACATTAAGGACGCTTGGGACATTACGGACATATGGTACATATGTCACATCTGGGACGCTTGGGACATTAGGGACATATAGGACACATGGGACATCTGGGACATCTGGGACGTCTGGGACGTTAGGTACATATGGGACATATGGGACATCTGGGACGTCTAAGACGTTAGGTACCAATGGGACATCTGGGACGTCTTGGACGTTAAGGACATATGGGACATCTGAGACGTCTGGGACATTAAGAACATATGGGACATCTGGGACGTCTGGGATGCTAGGGACGTATGGGACATCTGGGACGTCTGGGACGTTAAGGGCATATGGGAAATCTAGGACGTCTGGGACGTCTGGGACGTTAAAAACATATGGGACATCTAGGGCGTCTGGGACGTCTGGGACGTTAAGGACATATGGGATTTTTAGGACGCCTGGGACTTTAGGGACATATGAGACATCTGGGACGTCTGGGACGTTAGGGACATATGGGACATCTGTAACGTCTGGGACGTTAAGGACATATGGGACATCTAGGACATCTGGGACGTCTGGGACATTAGGGACATATGGAACATCTAGGACGGCTGACACATTAGAAACATATGAAACATATGGGACATCTGCGACGTCTGGGACGTTAGGGACATATGGGACATCTGGGACGTCTGGGACGTTAAGGACATATGGGACATCTAGGACATCTGGACGCCTGGGACATTAGGGACATATGGGGCATCTGGGACGTCTGCGACGTTAGGGACATATAGGACATCTGGGACGTCTGGCCTGTTAAATACATATGGGACATCTAGGACGTTTGGGACATTAGGGACATATGGGACATCTAGGACGCCTGGGACATTAGGGACATATGGGACATATGGGGCATTTAGGACGCCTGGGACATTAGGGACATATGGGACATCTAGGACGCCTGGGACATTAGGGACATATGGGACATATGGGGCATTTAGGACGCCTGGGACATTAGGGACATATGGGACATATGGGACGCCTGGGACATTAGGGACATATGGGACATATGGGGCATTTAGGACGCCTGGGACATTAGGGACATATGGGACATATGGGACATCTGTAAGGCCTGGGACATTAGGGACATATAGAACATCTGGGACGTCTGGCACGTTAGGGACATATGGGACATCTAGAACGTCTGCGACGTTAAGGACATATGGGACATTTAGGACGCCTGGGACATTAGGGACATATGGGACATCTAGGACGCCTGGGACATTAGGGACATATGGGACATATGGGGCATTTAGGACGCCTGGGACATTAGGGACATATGGGACATATGGGACATCTGTAAGGCCTGGGACATTAGGGACATATAGAACATCTGGGACGTCTGGCACGTTAGGGACATATGGGACATCTGGAACGTCTGCGACGTTAAGGACATATGGGACATCTAGGACGTTTGGGACGTCTGGGACGTTAAGGGCATATGGGACATCTAGGGCGTCTGGGACGTCTGGGACGTTATGGACATATGGGACATTTAGGACGCCTGGGACATTAGGGACATATGGGACATATGCGACATCTGGGAAGCCTGGGACATTAGGGACATGTGGGACATATGGGACATCTGGGACGTCTGGGACGTTAGGGACATATAAAACATCTAGGACGTCTGGGACGTTAGGGACATATAAAACATCTAGGACGTCTGGGAAGTTAGGGACATACGGGACAGCTGGGACGTCTGGGACGTTAGGGACATATGAGACATTTAGGACGTCTTAGACGTTAGGGACATATGGAACATCTATGACGTCTGGGACGTCTGGAACGTTAAGAACATATGGGACATTTAGGACGCCTAGGACATAAGGGACATATGGGAAATATGGGACATCTGGGACGCCTCGGACATTAGGGACATATGGGACATATGGGACATCAGGGACGTCTGGGACGTTAGGGACATATGGGACATCTGTGACGTCCGGGACGTTAATGACATATGGGACATCTAGGGCGTCTGGGACGTCTGGGACGTTAAGGACATATGGGGCGATTAGGACGCCTGGGACAATAGGGACCTATGGGACATCTGGGACGTCTGGGACTTTAAGGACATATGGGACATCTATGACGTCTGGGACGTCTGGAACGTTAGGGACATATGGGACATTTAGGACGCCTGGGACATTAGGGACATTTGGGACATATGGGACATCTGGGACGCCTGGGACATTAGGGACATATGGGACATATTGAACATCTGGGACGTCTGGGACGTTACGGACATATGGGACATCTGGGACGCCTGGGACGTTAAGGACATATGGGACATTTAGGACGCCTGGGACATTAGGGACATATGGGACATAGGGGATATCAGGGACGTCTGGGACGTTAAGGACATATGGGACATCTAGGACGTCTGGGACGTCTGGGACGTTAGGGACATATAGGACCTATAGGACATATGGGACGTCTGGGACGTTAGGGATATATGGGACATCTGGGACGTCTGGGACGTTAAGGACATATGGGACATCTAGGACGTCTGGGACGTATGGGGCGTTAGGGACATATGCACATCTGGATTGCCTGGGATATTAGGGACATATGGGACATATGGGACATATGGGACATATGAGACGTCTGGGACGTTAGGGACATATGGGACATCTGGGACGTCTGGGACGTTAAAGACATATGGGACATCTAGGACGTCTGGGACGTCTGGGACGTCTGGGACTTTAGGGACATATGGAACATCTAGGACGCCTGGGACATTAGAAACATATGGGACATATGGGACATCTGGGACGTCTGGGACGTTAAGGACATTTGTGACATCTAGGACGTCTGGACCGTCTGGAACGTTAAGGACATATGGGACATTTAAAACGTTTGGGACAATAGCGACATATGGGACATATGGGACATCTGGGAGGCCTGGGACATTAGGGACATATGAGACATATGGGACATCTGGGACGTCTGGGTCGTTGAGGACATATGGGACATCTGGGACGTCTGGGACGTTAGGGACATATGGAACATCTGGGACGTCTGGGACGTTAAGGACATATAGGACATTTACGACGTCTGAGACGTCTGGGACGTTAGGGACATATGGGACATCTAGGACGTCTGGGACGTTAGTGACATATGGGACATCTAGGACGTCTGAGACGTCTGGGACGTTAGGGACATACGAGACAGCTGGGACGTCTGGGACGCCTGGGACGCCTGGGAGATTAGGGACATATGGAACATATGGGACATCTGGGACGTCTGGGACGTTAAGGACAAATGGGACATCTAGGACGTCTGGGACGTTAAGGGCATATGGGACATCTGGGACGTCTCGGACGTTAGGGACATATGGGACATTTGGAACGTCTGGGACGTTAGGGACATATAGGGTATCTAGGACGTTTGGGACGTTAGGGACATATGGGACATCTAGGACGTCTGGGACGTCTGGGACGTTGGGGACATATGGGACATTTAGGACGTCTGGGACGTTAGAGACATATGGAACATTTAGGACGTCTGAGACGTTAGGGACATATGGGACATTTAGGACGTCTGGGACGTTAGAGACATATGGAACATTTAGGACGCATGGGACACTAGGGACATATGGGACATATGGGACATCTGGGACGTCTGGACGTTAGGAACATATGGGACATCTGGGACGTCTAGGACGTTAAGGACATATGGGACATCTAGGACGTCTGGAACGTGTGGGACGTTAAGGACATATGGGACATTTAGGACGCCTGGGACATTAGGGACATATGGTACATATGGGCCATCTGGGACGCCTGGGACATTCGGGACGTATAAAACATATGGGACATCTGGGACGTCTGGGACGTCTGGGACGTTAGGGACATATAGGACAAAATTTGACATCTGGGACGTTAGGGACATATGGGACATCTAGGAAGTCTAGGACGACTGAGACGTTAGGGACATACGGGACAGCTGGGACGTCTGGGACGTTAGGGACATATTGGACATTTAGGACGTTTGGGACGTTAGAGACATATGGAACATCTAGGATGCCTGGGACATTAGGGACATATGGGACATATGGTACGCCTGGAACGCCTGGGACATTAGGGACATATGAGGCATATGGAACATCTGGGACGTCTGGAACGTTAGGGACATATGGAACATCTGGGACGCCTGGGACGTTAAGGGCGTATGGGACATCTAGGACGTCTGGGACGTCTGGGACGTTAAGGACATATGGGACATTTAGGACGCCTGGGATATATGGGACATATGGGACATCTGGGACGTCTGGGACGGTAAGGACATATGGGACATCTAGAACGTCTGAGACGTCTGGGACGTTAAAGACATATGGGACATTAAGGACGCTTGGGACATTACGGACATATGGTACATATGGGACATCTGGGACGCTTGGGACATTAGGGACATATAGGACACTAGGGACATCTGGGACATCTGGGACGTCTGGGACGTTAGGTACCAATGGGACATCTGGGACGTCTTGGACGTTAAGGACATATGGGACATCTGAAACGTCTGGGACATTAAGTACATATGGGACATCTGGGACGTCTGGGATGCTAGGGACGTATGGGACATCTGGGACGTCTGGGACGTTAAGGGCATATGGGAAATCTAGGACGTCTGGGACGTCTGGTACGTTAAAAACATATGGGACATCTAGGGCGTCTGGGACGTCTGGGACGTTAAGGACATATGAGACATCTGGGACGTCTGGGACGTTAGGGACATATGGGACATCTGTAACGTCTGGGACGTTAAGGACATATGGGACATCTAGGACATCTGGGACGTCTGGGACATTAGGGACATATGGAACATCTAGGACGGCTGACACATTAGAAACATATGAAACATATGGGACATCTGCGACGTCTGGGACGTTAGGGACATATGGGACATCTGGGACGTCTGGGACGTTAAGGACATATGGGACATCTAGGACATCTGGACGCCTGGGACATTAGGGACATATGGGACATCTGGGACGTCTGCGACGTTAGGGACATATAGGACATCTGGGACGTCTGGCACGTTAAATACATATGGGACATCTAGGACGTTTGGGACGTCTGGGACGTTAAGGACATATGGGACATTTAGGACGCCTGGGACATTAGGGACATCTAGGACGCCTAGGACATTAGGGACATATGGGACATATGGGGCATTTAGGACGCCTGGGACATTAGGGACATATGGGACATATGGGACATCTGTAAGGCCTGGGACATTAGGGACATATAGAACATCTGGGACGTCTGGCACGTTAGGGACATATGGGACATCTGGAACGTCTGCGACGTTAAGGACATATGGGACATCTAGGACGTTTGGGACGTCTCGGACGTTAGGGACATATGGGACATCTGGAACGTCTGGGACGTTAGGGACATATGGGACATCTAGGACGTCTGGGACGTCTGGGACGTTGGGGACAAATGGGACATTTAGGACGTCTGGGACGTTAGAGACATATGGAACATTTAGGACGTCTGAGACGTTAGGGACATATGGGACATTTAGGACGTCTGGGACGTTAGAGACATATGGAACATTTAGGACGCATGGGACACTAGGGACATATGGGACATATGGGACATCTGGGACGTCTGGACGTTAGGGACATATGGGACATCTGGGACGTCTGGGACGTTAAGGACATATGGGACATCTAGGACGTCTGGAACGTGTGGGACGTTAAGGACATATGGGACATTTAGGACGCCTGGGACATTAGGGACATATGGTACATATGGGCCATCTGGGACGCCTGGGACATTCGGGACGTATAAAACATATGGGACAACTGGGACGTCTGGGACGTCTGGGACGTTAGGGACATATAGGACAAAATTTGACATCTGGGACGTTAGGGACATATGGGACATCTAGGAAGTCTAGGACGACTGAGACGTTAGGGACATACGGGACAGCTGGGACGTCTGGGACGTTAGGGACATATTGGACATTTAGGACGTTTGGGACGTTAGAGACATATGGAACATCTAGGAAGCCTGGGACATTAGGGACATATGGGACATATGGTACGCCTGGAACGCCTGGGACATTAGGGACATATGAGGCATATGGAACATCTGGGACGTTTGGAACGTTAGGAACATATGGAACATCTGGGACGCCTGGGACGTTAAGGACATATGGGACATCTAGGACGTCTGGGACGTCTGGGACGTTAAGGACATATGGGACATTTAGGACGCCTGGGATATATGGGACATATGGGACATCTGGGACGTCTGGGACGGTAAGGACATATGGGACATCTAGGGCGTCTGGGACGTCTGGGACGTTAAGGACATATGGGACATTTAGGACGCCTGGGATATATGGGACATATGGGACATCTGTGACGTCCGGGACGTTAATGACATATGGGACATCTAGGGCGTCTGGGACGTCTGGGACGTTAAGGACATATGGGGCGATTAGGACGCCTGGGACAATAGGGACCTATGGGACATCTGGGACGTCTGGGACTTTAAGGACATATGGGACATCTATGACGTCTGGGACGTCTGGAACGTTAGGGACATATGGGACATTTAGGACGCCTGGGACATTAGGGACATTTGGGACATATGGGACATCTGGGACGCCTGGGACATTAGGGACATATGGGACATATTGAACATCTGGGACGTCTGGGACGTTACGGACATATGGGACATCTGGGACGCCTGGGACGTTAAGGACATATGGGACATTTAGGACGCCTGGGACATTAGGGACATATGGGACATAGGGGATATCAGGGACGTCTGGGACGTTAAGGACATATGGGACATCTAGGACGTCTGGGACGTCTGGGACGTTAGGGACATATAGGACCTATAGGACATATGGGACGTCTGGGACGTTAGGGATATATGGGACATCTGGGACGTCTGGGACGTTAAGGACATATGGGACATCTAGGACGTCTGGGACGTATGGGGCGTTAGGGACATATGCACATCTGGATTGCCTGGGATATTAGGGACATATGGGACATATGGGACATATGGGACATATGAGACGTCTGGGACGTTAGGGACATATGGGACATCTGGGACGTCTGGGACGTTAAAGACATATGGGACATCTAGGACGTCTGGGACGTCTGGGACGTCTGGGACTTTAGGGACATATGGAACATCTAGGACGCCTGGGACATTAGAAACATATGGGACATATGGGACATCTGGGACGTCTGGGACGTTAAGGACATTTGTGACATCTAGGACGTCTGGACCGTCTGGAACGTTAAGGACATATGGGACATTTAAAACGTTTGGGACAATAGCGACATATGGGACATATGGGACATCTGGGAGGCCTGGGACATTAGGGACATATGAGACATATGGGACATCTGGGACGTCTGGGTCGTTGAGGACATATGGGACATCTGGGACGTCTGGGACGTTAGGGACATATGGAACATCTGGGACGTCTGGGACGTTAAGGACATATAGGACATTTACGACGTCTGAGACGTCTGGGACGTTAGGGACATATGGGACATCTAGGACGTCTGGGACGTTAGTGACATATGGGACATCTAGGACGTCTGAGACGTCTGGGACGTTAGGGACATACGAGACAGCTGGGACGTCTGGGACGCCTGGGACGCCTGGGAGATTAGGGACATATGGAACATATGGGACATCTGGGACGTCTGGGACGTTAAGGACAAATGGGACATCTAGGACGTCTGGGACGTTAAGGGCATATGGGACATCTGGGACGTCTCGGACGTTAGGGACATATGGGACATTTGGAACGTCTGGGACGTTAGGGACATATAGGGTATCTAGGACGTTTGGGACGTTAGGGACATATGGGACATCTAGGACGTCTGGGACGTCTGGGACGTTGGGGACATATGGGACATTTAGGACGTCTGGGACGTTAGAGACATATGGAACATTTAGGACGTCTGAGACGTTAGGGACATATGGGACATTTAGGACGTCTGGGACGTTAGAGACATATGGAACATTTAGGACGCATGGGACACTAGGGACATATGGGACATATGGGACATCTGGGACGTCTGGACGTTAGGAACATATGGGACATCTGGGACGTCTAGGACGTTAAGGACATATGGGACATCTAGGACGTCTGGAACGTGTGGGACGTTAAGGACATATGGGACATTTAGGACGCCTGGGACATTAGGGACATATGGTACATATGGGCCATCTGGGACGCCTGGGACATTCGGGACGTATAAAACATATGGGACATCTGAGACGTCTGGGACGTCTGGGACGTTAGGGACATATAGGACAAAATTTGACATCTGGGACGTTAGGGACATATGGGACATCTAGGAAGTCTAGGACGACTGAGACGTTAGGGACATACGGGACAGCTGGGACGTCTGGGACGTTAGGGACATATTGGACATTTAGGACGTTTGGGACGTTAGAGACATATGGAACATCTAGGATGCCTGGGACATTAGGGACATATGGGACATATGGTACGCCTGGAACGCCTGGGACATTAGGGACATATGAGGCATATGGAACATCTGGGACGTCTGGAACGTTAGGGACATATGGAACATCTGGGACGCCTGGGACGTTAAGGGCATATGGGACATCTAGGACGTCTGGGACGTCTGGGACGTTAAGGACATATGGGACATTTAGGACGCCTGGGATATATGGGACATATGGGACATCTGGGACGTCTGGGACGGTAAGGACATATGGGACATCTAGAACGTCTGAGACGTCTGGGACGTTAAAGACATATGGGACATTAAGGACGCTTGGGACATTACGGACATATGGTACATATGGGACATCTGGGACGCTTGGGACATTAGGGACATATAGGACACTAGGGACATCTGGGACATCTGGGACGTCTGGGACGTTAGGTACCAATGGGACATCTGGGACGTCTTGGACGTTAAGGACATATGGGACATCTGAAACGTCTGGGACATTAAGTACATATGGGACATCTGGGACGTCTGGGATGCTAGGGACGTATGGGACATCTGGGACGTCTGGGACGTTAAGGGCATATGGGAAATCTAGGACGTCTGGGACGTCTGGTACGTTAAAAACATATGGGACATCTAGGGCGTCTGGGACGTCTGGGACGTTAAGGACATATGAGACATCTGGGACGTCTGGGACGTTAGGGACATATGGGACATCTGTAACGTCTGGGACGTTAAGGACATATGGGACATCTAGGACATCTGGGACGTCTGGGACATTAGGGACATATGGAACATCTAGGACGGCTGACACATTAGAAACATATGAAACATATGGGACATCTGCGACGTCTGGGACGTTAGGGACATATGGGACATCTGGGACGTCTGGGACGTTAAGGACATATGGGACATCTAGGACATCTGGACGCCTGGGACATTAGGGACATATGGGACATCTGGGACGTCTGCGACGTTAGGGACATATAGGACATCTGGGACGTCTGGCACGTTAAATACATATGGGACATCTAGGACGTTTGGGACGTCTGGGACGTTAAGGACATATGGGACATTTAGGACGCCTGGGACATTAGGGACATCTAGGACGCCTAGGACATTAGGGACATATGGGACATATGGGGCATTTAGGACGCCTGGGACATTAGGGACATATGGGACATATGGGACATCTGTAAGGCCTGGGACATTAGGGACATATAGAACATCTGGGACGTCTGGCACGTTAGGGACATATGGGACATCTGGAACGTCTGCGACGTTAAGGACATATGGGACATCTAGGACGTTTGGGACGTCTCGGACGTTAGGGACATATGGGACATCTGGAACGTCTGGGACGTTAGGGACATATGGGACATCTAGGACGTCTGGGACGTCTGGGACGTTGGGGACAAATGGGACATTTAGGACGTCTGGGACGTTAGAGACATATGGAACATTTAGGACGTCTGAGACGTTAGGGACATATGGGACATTTAGGACGTCTGGGACGTTAGAGACATATGGAACATTTAGGACGCATGGGACACTAGGGACATATGGGACATATGGGACATCTGGGACGTCTGGACGTTAGGGACATATGGGACATCTGGGACGTCTGGGACGTTAAGGACATATGGGACATCTAGGACGTCTGGAACGTGTGGGACGTTAAGGACATATGGGACATTTAGGACGCCTGGGACATTAGGGACATATGGTACATATGGGCCATCTGGGACGCCTGGGACATTCGGGACGTATAAAACATATGGGACAACTGGGACGTCTGGGACGTCTGGGACGTTAGGGACATATAGGACAAAATTTGACATCTGGGACGTTAGGGACATATGGGACATCTAGGAAGTCTAGGACGACTGAGACGTTAGGGACATACGGGACAGCTGGGACGTCTGGGACGTTAGGGACATATTGGACATTTAGGACGTTTGGGACGTTAGAGACATATGGAACATCTAGGATGCCTGGGACATTAGGGACATATGGGACATATGGTACGCCTGGAACGCCTGGGACATTAGGGACATATGAGGCATATGGAACATCTGGGACGTTTGGAACGTTAGGAACATATGGAACATCTGGGACGCCTGGGACGTTAAGGACATATGGGACATCTAGGACGTCTGGGACGTCTGGGACGTTAAGGACATATGGGACATTTAGGACGCCTGGGATATATGGGACATATGGGACATCTGGGACGTCTGGGACGGTAAGGACATATGGGACATCTAGAACGTCTAAGACGTCTGGGACGTTAAAGACATATGGGACATTAAGGACGCTTGGGACATTACGGACATATGGTACATATGGGACATCTGGGACGCTTGGGACATTAGGGACATATAGGACACATGGGACATCTGGGACATCTGGGACGTCTGGGACGTTAGGTACATATGGGACATATGGGACATCTGGGACGTCTAAGACGTTAGGTACCAATGGGACATCTGGGACGTCTTGGACGTTAAGGACATATGGGACATCTGAGACGTCTGGGACATTAAGAACCAATGGGACATCTGGGACGTCTGGGATGCTAGGGACGTATGGGACATCTGGGACGTCTGGGACGTTAAAGGCATATGGGAAATCTAGGACGTCTGGGACGTCTGGGACGTTAAAAACATATGGGACATCTAGGGCGTCTGGGACGTCTGGGACGTTAAGGACATATGGGATATTTAGGACGCCTGGGACTTTAGGGACATATGAGACATCTGGGACGTCTGGGACGTTAGGGACATATGGGACATCTGTAACGTCTGGGACGTTAAGGACATATGGGACATCTAGGACATCTGGGACTTCTGGGACATTAGGGACATATGGAACATCTAGGACGGCTGACACATTAGAAACATATGAAACATATGGGACATCTGCGACGTCTGGGACGTTAGGGACATATGGGACATCTGGGACGTCTGGGACGTTAAGGACATATGGGACATCTAGGACATCTGGACGCCTGGGACATTAGGGACATATGGGACATCTGGGACGTCTGCGACGTTAGGGACATATAGGACATCTGGGACGTCTGGCACGTTAAATACATATGGGACATCTAGGACGTTTGGGACGTCTGGGACGTTAAGGACATATGGGACATTTAGGACGCCTGGGACATTAGGGACATATGGGACATCTAGGACGCCTGGGACATTAGGGACATATGGGACATATGGGGCATTTAGGACGCCTGGGACATTAGGGACATATGGGACATATGGGACATCTGTAAGGCCTGGGACATTAGGGACATATAGAACATCTGGGACGTCTGGCACGTTAGGGACATATGGGACATCTGGAACGTCTGCGACGTTAAGGACATATGGGACATTTAGGACGCCTGGGACGTTAGGGACATATGGGACATACGGGACATCTGGGACATATGGGACGTTAAGGACATGTGGGACATCTAGGACGTCTGGGACGTTAAGGACATTTGGGACATCTAGGACGTTTGGGACGTCTGGGACGTTAAGAACATATGGGACATTTAGGACGCCTGGGACATTAGGGACATATGGAACATATGGGACATCTGGGACATCTGGGACGTTAAGGACATAAGGGACATCTAGGACATCTGGGACGCCTGGGACATTAGGGACATATGGGACATCTGGGACGTCTGCGACGTTAGGGACATATAGGACATCTGGGACGTCTGGCACGTTAAGGACATATGGGACATCTAGGACGTTTAGGACGTCTGGGACGTTAAGGACATATGGGACATTTAGGACGCCTGGGACATTAGGGACATATGGGACATCTAGGACGCCTGGGACATTAGGGACATATGGGACATATGGGGCATTTAGGACGCCTGGGACATTAGGAACATATGGGACATCTGTAAGGCCTGGGACATTAGGGACATATAGAACATCTGGGACGTCTGGCACGTTAGGGACATATGGGACATCTGGAACGTCTGCGACGTTAAGGACATATGGGACATCTAGGACGTTTGGGACGTCTGGGACGTTAAGGACATATGGGACATTTAGGACGCCTGGGACGTTAGGGACATATGGGACATACGGGACATCTGGGACATATGGGACGTTAAGGACATGTGGGATATCTATTACGTCTGGGACGTTAATGACATATGGGACATCTAGGACGTTTGGGACGTCTGGGACGTTAAGAACATATGGGACATTTAGGACGCCTGGGACATTAGGGACATATGGAACATATGGGACATCTGGGACGTATGGGACGCTAAGGGCATGTGGAACATCTAGGACGTCTGGGACGTTAAGGACATATGGGACATCTAGGACGTTTGGGACGTCTGGGACGTTAAGGACATATGGGACATTTAGGACGCCTGGGACTTTAGGGACATATGGGACATCTAGGACGCCTGGGAAATTAGGGACATATGGGACATATGGGGCATTTAGGACGCCTGGGACATTAGGGACATATGGGACATATGGGACATCTGTAAGGCCTGGGACATTAGGGACATATGGGACATCTGGGACGTCTGGCACGTTAGGGACATATGGGACATCTGGAACGTCTGCGACGTTAAGGACAAATGGGACATCTAGGACGTTTGGGACGTCTGGGACGTTAAGGACATATGGGACATATGGGACGTCTGGGACGTTAGAGGCATATGGGACATCTGGGACGTCTGGGACGTTAAGGACATATGGGACATCTAGGACGTCTGAGACGTCTGTGTCGTTAAGGACATATGGGACATTTAGGGCGCCTGGGACATTAGGGACATATGGGACATATGGGACATCTGGGACGTCTGAGACGTTAAGGACATATGGGACATCTAGGACGTATGTGACGTCTGAAACGTTAAGGATATATGGGACATTTAAAACATCTGGGACATTAGGCACATATGGGACATCTGAGACGCCTTGGACATTAGGGACATATGAAACATATGGGACATCTGATACGTCTGGGACGTTAGGGACATATAGGACATCTGAGACGTCTGGGACGTTAGGGACATATGGGACATCTGGGACGTCTGGGACGTTAGGGACATATGGGACATCTGGGACGTCTGAGACGTTAGGGACATATGGGACATCTGGGACGTCTGGGACGTTAGGGACATATAGGACATCTAGGACATCTGAGACGTCTGGGACGTTAGGGACATATGGGACATCTGGGACGTCTGGGACATTAGGGACATATGGGACATTTAGGACGTCTGGGACGTCTGGGACGTTAAGGACATATGGGACATCTGGGACGTCTGGGACGTTAGGGACATATGGGACATTTAATACGTCTGGGACGTTAGGAACATATGGAATATCTAGGACGCCTGGGACATTAGGGACATATGGGACATATGGGACATCTGGGACGTCTGGGACATTAGGGACATATGGTACATCTGGGACGTCTGGGACGTTAACGACATATGGGACATCTAGGACGTCTGGGACGTCCGGGACGTTAAGGACATATGGGACATTTAGGACGCCTGGCACATTAGGGACATATGGGACATATGGGACATCTAATACGCCTGGGACATTAGGGATATATAAGACCTTTGGGGCATCTGGGACGTCTGGGACATTAGGGACGTATGGGTCATCTGGGACGTCTGGGTCGTTAAGGACATATGGGACATCTAGGACGTCTGGGATTTTAGGGACATATTGGACATCTGGGACGTCTGGGACTTTAGGGACATATGGGACATCTGGGACGTTTGGAACATATAGGACATCTAGGACGTCTGTGACGTTAGAGACATATGGGATATCTAGGACATCTCGGACGTCTGGGACGTTAGGGACATACGCGACAGCTGAGACGTCTGGGACGTTAGAGATATAAGCGACATTTAGGACGTCCGGGACGTCTGGGACGTTAAGGACATATGGGACATTTAGGACGCCTAGGACGTTAGGGACATATGGGACATATGGGACATCTGACACATTTGGGACGTCTGGGACGTCTGGGACGTTAAGGGCATATGGGACATCTAGGGCGTCTGGGACGTCTGGGACGTTATGGACATATGGGACATTTAGGACGCCTGGGACATTAGGGACATATGGGACATATGCGACATCTGGGAAGCCTGGGACATTAGGGACATGTGGGACATATGGGACATCTGGGACGTCTGGGACGTTAGGGACATATAAAACATCTAGGACGTCTGGGACGTTAGGGACATATAAAACATCTAGGACGTCTGGGAAGTTAGGGACATACGGGACAGCTGGGACGTCTGGGACGTTAGGGACATATGAGACATTTAGGACGTCTTAGACGTTAGGGACATATGGAACATCTATGACGTCTGGGACGTCTGGAACGTTAAGAACATATGGGACATTTAGGACGCCTAGGACATAAGGGACATATGGGACATATGGGACATCTGGGACGCCTCGGACATTAGGGACATATGGGACATATGGGACATCAGGGACGTCTGGGACGTTAGGGACATATGGGACATCTGTGACGTCCGGGACGTTAATGACATATGGGACATCTAGGGCGTCTGGGACGTCTGGGACGTTAAGGACATATGGGACGATTAGGACGCCTGGGACAATAGGGACCTATGGGACATCTGGGACGTCTGGGACTTTAAGGACATATGGGACATCTATGACGTCTGGGACGTCTGGAACGTTAGGGACATATGGGACATTTAGGACGCCTGGGACATTAGGGACATTTGGGACATATGGGACATCTGGGACGCCTGGGACATTAGGGACATATGGGACATATTGAACATCTGGGACGTCTGGGACGTTACGGACATATGGGACATCTGGGACGCCTGGGACGTTAAGGACATATGGGACATTTAGGACGCCTGGGACATTAGGGACATATGGGACATAGGGGATATCAGGGACGTCTGGGACGTTAAGGACATATGGGACATCTAGGACGTCTGGGACGTCTGGGACGTTAGGGACATATAGGACCTATAGGACATATGGGACGTCTGGGACGTTAGGGATATATGGGACATCTGGGACGTCTGGGACGTTAAGGACATATGGGACATCTAGGACGTCTGGGACGTATGGGGCGTTAGGGACATATGCACATCTGGAACGCCTGGGATATTAGGGACATATGGGACATATGGGACATATGGGACATATGGGACATATGGGACGTCTGGGACGTTAGGGACATATGGGACATCTGGGACGTCTGGGACGTTAAAGACATATGGGACATCTAGGACGTCTGGGACGTCTGGGACGTCTGGGACTTTAGGGACATATGGAACATCTAGGACGCCTGGGACATTAGAAACATATGGGACATATGGGACATCTGGGACGTCTGGGACGTTAAGGACATTTGTGACATCTAGGACGTCTGGACCGTCTGGAACGTTAAGGACATATGGGACATTTAAAACGTTTGGGACAATAGCGACATATGGGACATATGGGACATCTGGGAGGCCTGGGACATTAGGGACATATGAGACATATGGGACATCTGGGACGTCTGGGTCGTTGAGGACATATGGGACATCTGGGGCGTCTGGGACGTTAGGGACATATGGAACATCTGGGACGTCTGGGACGTTAAGGACATATAGGACATTTACGACGTCTGAGACGTCTGGGACGTTAGGGACATATGGGACATCTAGGACGTCTGGGACGTTAGTGACATATGGGACATCTAGGACGTCTGAGACGTCTGGGACGTTAGGGACATACGAGACAGCTGGGACGTCTGGGACGCCTGGGACGCCTGGGAGATTAGGGACATATGGGACATATGGGACATCTGGGACGTCTGGGACGTTAAGGACAAATGGGACATCTAGGACGTCTGGGACGTTAAGGGCATATGGGACATCTGGGACGTCTCGGACGTTAGGGACATATGGGACATTTGGAACGTCTGGGACGTTAGGGACATATAGGGTATCTAGGACGTTTGGGACGTTAGGGACATATGGGACATCTAGGACGTCTGGGACGTCTGGGACGTTGGGGACATATGGGACATTTAGGACGTCTGGGACGTTAGAGACATATGGAACATTTAGGACGTCTGAGACGTTAGGGACATATGGGACATTTAGGACGTCTGGGACGTTAGAGACATATGGAACATTTAGGACGCATGGGACACTAGGGACATATGGGACATATGGGACATCTGGGACGTCTGGACGTTAGGAACATATGGGACATCTGGGACGTCTAGCAAGTTAAGGACATATGGGACATCTAGGACGTCTGGAACGTGTGGGACGTTAAGGACATATGGGACATTTAGGACGCCTGGGACATTAGGGACATATGGTACATATGGGCCATCTGGGACGCCTGGGACATTCGGGACGTATAAAACATATGGGACATCTGGGACGTCTGGGACGTCTGGGACGTTAGGGACATATAGGACAAAATTTGACATCTGGGACGTTAGGGACATATGGGACATCTAGGAAGTCTAGGACGACTGAGACGTTAGGGACATACGGGACAGCTGGGACGTCTGGGACGTTAGGGACATATTGGACATTTAGGACGTTTGGGACGTTAGAGACATATGGAACATCTAGGATGCCTGGGACATTAGGGACATATGGGACATATGGTACGCCTGGAACGCCTGGGACATTAGGGACATATGAGGCATATGGAACATCTGGGACGTCTGGAACGTTAGGGACATATGGAACATCTGGGACGCCTGGGACGTTAAGGGCATATGGGACATCTAGGACGTCTGGGACGTCTGGGACGTTAAGGACATATGGGACATTTAGGACGCCTGGGATATATGGGACATATGGGACATCTGGGACGTCTGGGACGGTAAGGACATATGGGACATCTAGAACGTCTGAGACGTCTGGGACGTTAAAGACATATGGGACATTAAGGACGCTTGGGACATTACGGACATATGGTACATATGGGACATCTGGGACGCTTGGGACATTAGGGACATATAGGACACATGGGACATCTGGGACATCTGGGACGTCTGGGACGTTAGGTACCAATGGGACATCTGGGACGTCTTGGACGTTAAGGACATATGGGACATCTGAAACGTCTGGGACATTAAGAACATATGGGACATCTGGGACGTCTGGGATGCTAGGGACGTATGGGACATCTGGGACGTCTGGGACGTTAAGGGCATATGGGAAATCTAGGACGTCTGGGACGTCTGGGACGTTAAAAACATATGGGACATCTAGGGCGTCTGGGACGTCTGGGACGTTAAGGACATATGAGACATCTGGGACGTCTGGGACGTTAGGGACATGTGGGACATCTGGGACGTCTGGGACGTTAAGGACATATGGGACATCTAGGACATCTGGACGCCTGGGACATTAGGGACATATGGGACATCTGGGACGTCTGCGACGTTAGGGACATATAGGACATCTGGGACGTCTGGCACGTTAAATACATATGGGACATCTAGGACGTTTGGGACGTCTGGGACGTTAAGGACATATGGGACATTTAGGACGCCTGGGACATTAGGGACATCTAGGACGCCTGGGACATTAGGGACATATGGGACATATGGGGCATTTAGGACGCCTGGGACATTAGGGACATATGGGACATATGGGACATCTGTAAGGCCTGGGACATTAGGGACATATAGAACATCTGGGACGTCTGGCACGTTAGGGACATATGGGACATCTGGAACGTCTGCGACGTTAAGGACATATGGGACATCTAGGACGTTTGGGACGTCTGGGACGTTAAGGACATATGGGACATTTAGGAAGCCTGGGACGTTAGGGACATATGGGACATACGGGACATCTGGGACATATGAGACGTTAAGGACATGTGGGACATCTAGGACGTCTGGGACGTTAAGGACATATGGGACATCTAGGACGTTTGGGACGTCTGGGACGTTAAGAACATATGGGACATTTAGGACGCCTGGGACATTAGGGACATATGGAACATATGGGACATCTGGGACGCCTGGGACATTAGGGACATATGGGACATCTGGGACGTCTGCGACGTTAGGGACATATAGGACATCTGGGACGTCTGGCACGTTAAGGACATATGGGACATCTAGGACGTTTGGGACGTCTGGGACGTTAAGGACATATGCGACATTTAGGACGCCTGGGACATTAGGGACATATGGGACATCTAGGACGCCTGGGACATTAGGGACATATGGGACATATGGGGCATTTAGGACGCCTGGGACATTAGGAACATATGGGACATATGGGACATCTGTAAGGCCTGGGACATTAGGGACATATAGAACATCTGGGACGTCTGGCACGTTAGGGACATATGGGACATCTGGAACGTCTGCGACGTTAAGGGCATATGGGACATCTAGGACGTGTGGGACGTCTGGGACGTTAAGGACATATGGGACATTTAGGACGCCTGGGACGTTAGGGACATATGGGACATACGGGACATCTGGGACATATGGGACGTTACGGACATGTGGGACATCTATTACGTCTGGGACGTTAAGGACATATGGGACATCTAGGACGTTTGGGACGTCTGGGACGTTAAGAACATATGGGACATTTAGGACGCCTGGGACATTAGGGACATATGGAACATATAGGACATCTGGGACGTATGGGACGCTAAGGGCATGTGGAACATCTAGGACGTCTGGGACGTTAAGGACATATGGGACATCTAGGACGTTTGGGACGTCTGGGAGGTTAAGGACATATAGGACATTTAGGACGCCTGGGATATGTGGGGCATATGGGACATCTGGGACGCCTGGCACGTCTGGGACGTTAGGTACATATGGGGCATATTGGACATCTGGGACGTCTAAGACGTTAGGTACATATGGGACATCTGGGACGTTTGGGACGTCTGGGAGGTTAAGGACATATAGGACATTTAGGACGCCTTGGACATGTGGGGCATATGGGATATCTGGGACGTCTGGGACGTCAAGGACATATGGGACATCTAGGACGTCTGGGACGTCTGGGACGTTAGGGACATATAGGACCTATAGGACATATGGGACGTCTGGGACGTTAGGGATATATGGGACATCTGGGACGTCTGGGACGTTAAGGATATATGGGACATCTAGGACGTCTGGGACGTATGGGACATTAGGGACATATGGGACATCTAGGACGTCTGGGACGTCTGGGACGTCTGGGACTTTAGGAACATATGGAACATCTAGGACGCCTGGGACATTAGAAACATATGGGACATATGGGACATCTGGGACGTCTGGGACGTTAAGGACATTTGGGACATCTAGGACGTCTGGACCGTCTGGAACGTTAAGGACATATGGGACATTTAAAACGTTTGGGACATTAGCGACATATGGGACATATGGGACATCTGGGACGCCTGGGACATTAGGGACATATGAGACATATGGGACATCTGGGACGTCTGGGTCTTTGAGGACATATGGGACATCTGGGACGTCTGGGACGTTAGGGACATATGGAACATCTGGGACGTCTGGGACGTTAAGGACATATAGGACATCTACAACGTCTGAGACGTCTCGGACGTTAGGGCCATATGGGACATCTAGGACGTCTGGGACGTTAGTGACAAATGAGACATCTGGGACGTCTGGGACGTTAGGGACATATGGGACATCTGTAACGTCTGGGACGTTAAGGACATATGGGACATCTAGGACATCTGGGACGTCTGGGACATTAGGGACATATGGAACATCTAGGACGGCTGACACATTAGAAACATATGAAACATATGGGACATCTGCGACGTCTGGGACGTTAGGGACATATGGGACATCTGGGACGTCTGGGACGTTAAGGACATATGGGACATCTAGGACATCTGGACGCCTGGGACATTAGGGACATATGGGACATCTGGGACGTCTGCGACGTTAGGGACATATAGGACATCTGGGACGTCTGGCACGTTAAATACATATGGAACATCTAGGACGTTTGGGACGTCTGGGACGTTAAGGACATATGGGACATTTAGGACGCCTGGGACATTAGGGACATATGGGACATCTAGGACGCCTGGGACATTAGGGACATATGGGACATATGGGGCATTTAGGACGCCTGGGACATTAGGGACATATGGGACATATGACCCATCTGTAAGGCCTGGGACATTAGGGACATATAGAACATCTGGGACGTCTGGCACATTAGGGACATATGGGACATCTGGAACGTCTGCGACGTTAAGGACATATGGGACATCTAGGACGTTTGGGACGTCTGGGACGTTAAGGACATATGGGACATTTAGGACGCCTGGGACGTTAGGGACATATGGGACATACGGGACATATGGGACATATGGGACGTTAAGGACATGTGGGACATCTAGGACGTCTGGGACGTTAAGGACATATGGGACATCTAGGACGTTTGGGACGTCTGGGACGTTAAGAACATATGGGACATTTAGGACGCCTGGGACATTAGGGACATATGGAACATATGGGACATCTGGGACGTCTGGGACGTTAAGGACATATGGGACATCTAGGACATCTGGGACGCCTGGGACATTAGGGACATATGGGACATCTGGGACGTCTGCGACGTTAGGGACATATAGGACATCCGGGACGTCTGGCACGTTAAGGACATATGGGACATCTAGGACGTTTGGGACGTCTGGGACGTTAAGGACATATGGAACATTTAGGACGCCTGGGACATTAGAGACATATGGGACATCTAGGACGCCTGGGACATTAGGGACATATGGGACATATGGGGCATTTAGGACGCCTGGGACATTAGGAACATATGGGACATATGGGACATCTGTAAGGACTGGGACATTAGGGACATATAGAACATCTGGGACGTCTGGCACGTTAGGGACATATAGGACATCTGGAACGTCTGCGACGTTAAGGACATATGGGACATCTAGGACGTGTGGGACGTCTGGGACGTTAAGGACATATGGGACATTTAGGACGCCTGGGACGTTAGGGACATATGGGACATACGGGACATCTGGGACATATGGGACGTTAAGGACATGTGGGACATCTATTACGTCTGGGACGTTAAGGACATATGGGACATCTAGGACGTTTGGGACGTCTGGGACGTTAAGAACATATGGGACATTTAGGACGCCTAGGACATTAAGGACATATAGAACATATGGGACATCTGGGACGTATGGGACGCTAAGGGCTTGTGGAACATCTAGGACGTCTGGGACGTTAAGGACATATGGGACATCTAGGACGTTTGGGACGTCTGGGAGGTTAAGGACATATAGGACATTTAGGACGCCTGGGACATGTGGGGCATATGGGACATCTGGGACGCCTGGGACGTCTGGGACGTTAGGTACATATGGGACATATGGGACATCTGGGACGTCTAAGACGTTAGGTACATATGGGACATCTGGGACGTTTGGGACGTCTGGGAGGTTAAGGACATATAGGACATTTAGGACGCCTGGGACATGTGGGGCATATGGGATATCTGGGACGTCTGGGACGTTAAGGACATATGGGACATCTAGGACGTCTGGGACGTCTGGGACGTTAGGGACATATAGGACCTATAGGACATATGGGACGTCTGGGACGTTAGGGATATATGGGACATCTGGGACGTCTGGGACGTTAAGGACATATGGGACATCTAGGACGTCTGGGACGTATGGGACATTAGGGACATATGGGACATCTAGGACGTCTAGGACGTCTGGGACTTTAGGAACATATGGAACATCT
Organism: Agriotes lineatus; assembly: GCA_940337035.1. NCBI lineage: Eukaryota > Metazoa > Arthropoda > Insecta > Coleoptera > Elateridae > Agriotes > Agriotes lineatus. The sequence goes on from CALNHX010000362.1 coordinate 308,489, forward strand.
AGGACGCCTGGGACATTAGAAACATATGGGACATATGGGACATCTGGGACGTCTGGGACGTTAAGGACATTTGGGACATCTAGGACGTCTGGACCGTCTGGAACGTTAAGGACATATGGGACATTTAAAACGTTTGGGACATTAGCGACATATGGGACATATGGGACATCTGGGACGCCTGGGACATTAGGGACATATGAGACATATGTGACATCTGGGACGTCTGGGTCGTTGAGGACATATGGGACATCTGGGACGTCTGGGACGTTAGGGACATATGGAACATCTGGGACGTCTGGGACGTTAAGGACATATAGGACATCTACAACGTCTAAGACGTCTGGGACGTTAGGGACATATGGGACATCTAGGACGTCTGGGACGTTAGTGACATATGGAACATCTAGGACGTCTGAGACGTCTGAGACGTTAGGGACATACGAGACAGCTGGGACGTCTGGGACGTTAAGGACATATGGGACATTTAGGACGCCTGGGACATTAGGGACATATGAGACATATGGGACATCTGGGACGTCTGGGACGTTAAGGACAAATGGGACATCTAGGACGTCTGGGACGTTAAGGGCATATGGGACATCTGGGACGTCTGGGACGCTAGGGACATATGGGACATCTGGAACGTCTGGGACGTTAGGGACATATGGGACATCTGGAACGTCTGGGACGTTAGGGACATATAGGGCATCTAGGACGTTTGGGACGTTAGGGACATATGGGACATCTAGGGCGTCTGGGACGTCTGGGACGTTAGGGACATACGGGACAGCTGGGACGTCTGGGACGCCTGGGACGCCTGGGAGATTAGGCACATATGGGACATATGGGACATCTGGGACGTCTGGGACGTTAAGGACAAATGGGACATCTAGGACGTCTGGGACGTTAAGGGCATATGGGACACCTGGGACGTCTGGGACGTTAGGGACATATGGGACATTTAGGACGCCTGGGACATTAGGGACATATGAGACATATGGGACATCTGGGACGTCTGGGTCGTTGAGGACATATGGGACATCTGGGACGTCTGGGACGTTAGGGACATATGGAACATCTGGGACGTCTGGGGCGTTAAGGACATATAGGACATCTACGACGTCTGAGACGTCTTGGACGTTAGGGACATATGGGACATCTAGGACGTCTGGGACGTTAGTGACATATGGGACATCTAGGACGTCTGAGACGTCTGAGACGTTAGGGACATACGAGACAGCTGGGACGTCTGGGACGCCTGGGACGCCTGGGAGATTAGGCACATATGGGACATATGGGACATCTGGGACGTCTGGGACGTTAAGGACATATGGGACATTTAGGACGCCTGGGACATTAGGGACATATGAGACATATGGGACATCTGGGACGTCTGGGTCGTTGAGGACATATGGGACATCTGGGACGTCTGGGACGTTAGGGACATATGGAACATCTGGGACGTCTGGGGCGTTAAGGACATATAGGACATCTACGACGTCTGAGACGTCTTGGACGTTAGGGCATATGGGACATCTAGGACGTCTGGGACGTTAGTGACATATGGGACATCTAGGACGTCTGAGACGTCTGAGACGTTAGGGACATACGAGACAGCTGGGACGTCTGGGACGTCTGGGACGCCTGGGAGATTAGGCACATATGGGACATATGGGACATCTGGGACGTCTGGGACGTTAAGGACAAATGGGACATCTAGGACGTCTGGGACGTTAAGGGCATATGGGACACCTGGGACGTCTGGGACGTTAGGGACATATGGGACATCTGGAACGTCTGGGACGTTAGGGACATATAGGGCATCTAGGACGTTTGGGACGTCTGGGACGTTAGGGACATACGGGACAGCTGGGACGTCTGAGACGTTAGGGACATATGGGACAGTTAGGACGTCTGGGACGTTAGAGACATATGGAACATTTAGGACGCCTGGGACATTAGGGACATATGGGACATATGGGACATCTGGGACGTCTGGACGTTAGGGACATATGGGACATCTGGGACGTCTAGGACGTTAAGGACATATGGGACATCTAGGACGTCTGGAACGTGTGGGACGTTAAGGACATATGGGACATTTAGGACGCCTGGGACATTAGGGACATATGGTACATATGGGCCATCTGGGACGCCTGGGACATTCGGGACGTATAAAACATATGGGACATCTGGGACGTCTGGGACGTCTGGGACGTTAGGGACATATAGGACAAAATTTGACATCTGCGACGTTAGGGACATATGGGACATATAGGACGTCTAGGACGTCTGAGACGTTAGGGACATACGGGACAGCTGGGACGTCTGGGACGTTAGAGACATATGGGACATTTAGGACGTTTGGGACGTTAGGGACATATGGAACATCTAGGATGCCTGGGACATTAGGGACATATGAGACATATGGTACGTCTGGGACGTCTGGAACGTTAGGGACATATGGAACATCTAGGATGCCTGGGACATTAGGGACATATGAGACATATGGGACATCTGGGACGTCTGGAACGTTAGGGACATATGGAACATCTGGGACGCCTGGGACGTTAAGGACATATGGGACATCTAGGACGTCTGGGACGTCTGGGACGTTAAGGACATATGGGACATTTAGGACGCCTGGGATATATGGGACATATGGGACATCTGGGACGTCTGGGAGGGTAAGGACATATGGGACATCTAGAACGTCTGAGACGTCTGGGACGTTAAAGACATATGGGACATTAAGGACGCCTGGGACATTACGGACATATGGTACATATGGGACATCTGGGACGCTTGGGACATTAGGGACATATAGGACATATGGGACATCTGGGACATCTGGGACGTCTGGGACGTTAGGTACATATGGGACATATGGGACATCTTGGACGTCTAAGACGTTAGGTACCAATGGGACATCTGGGACGTCTTGGACGTTATTACGCTCATTTTGACATTTTCCTACTTATTAATTGAAATAATTAGTCAGATTTGGCAATTTACTTTTATTCTCTAAATATACAGTACTTTATCTATAGTTAGGCAACCCATATACCTTCAGCCTCAATTTTGAATTATAAGGAACACTTTGTTATCAGTTCTGCACATACAACCTGCACCTATAGTTTTTCTTCCTTTTTTCGAATTTGACTTTGACATTGATAACCTGGGATCGTGAATTGCTCTGGCCAATTTGCATTCCATTCTTTTCCATCGCTTCGATCGTTGAAGTTTGTGCCCTAGGGACCTTTTTGCTTCGCTGGCTTTGGTTATAGCCGTCCTCGTCGTTTTGAGGGATTTTTGGAGGCAAGGCGCCCTTTGGAACGTTCTGGAAGCCGTTGGGAGTTGCTGCCAGCGTTCGTTCGCTTTTGTTGCGGTTTTGGAATGGGCTCTTCTCGATCGAATGGAGCGTTAGGCTGTTCGTCACCATTCGCAGGTTTGTTACGATTTCTTTTCGTCAGCGTGGTTGCTTACCTGGAAATTTGTAATTTATAGCCAACTATTCTATGCCAAGGAAATGCGTTAACTAGTTTTACGCCTTGGAAATGCGTTAACTATTCTATGCCATGAAAATGGGCTTTATTTGTACGCCATGGAAACTGGATTTTACCTCTGCGTCCTGCGAACTGGGTGCTATCGCTTGGAGTTTTGGTGTGGTTTATTCTTCCTGGGACTGCTGGAGCCACGCCAAACCGGCGTGCCGCTCATCCCCTGCGGTCGCCTCATTGCAACTATCGAAGCTCGACTGCTGCCCGTTGCGAGGCCACCTCCTGGTTGCTTCGTCCACCAGCTCTGCACCACGTGCCGTGGGTACCTGAGAGGTTTTTAGAGCAATTTAGTTACTTATGTACTGTTTGTCGATTTGGTTTGTAGATATGCCTTTTTAGAATTTCGATTACGGTATTTTGTGTATTATGCTCTGTGTGCTTTATTTGCGTAATTAGCTATTTGTTTAGATTGATTTACTCACCCGGTAGTACGTTCTTGACGTGTTAGCCGGCCGGGGCTGCGGTAAACTCACCCTTAAATTACGTAGTTTAGTATCTGCCATTTGCTTGTACGTAAACTTAATCTTATTAGTATTAAATCAACGGCTGTGTCTAGGGAACCGAACGCGGTACCCTTTTGTTCAATTTCAAGCTTCCGTGATTTGTTTGCGCGATTTTAAATATGTTTTACAATGTAAAGGGGCATATTCAAGTAGATTTTGGAGCGTTCATTAACTTACTTGATGTCTTTGCAATAGAAAACTACCTAGAATTTTATATGGCCATATATACTCGTCAGTGTTTTCGCTTCGTAGAAATTTTGAGTACTAATATAGTCATTTTGAGCTGGCACTCGGGGTTAGACGTCAGCTGATTGCTTGGATAGCTCTCTCTTCTGCCACGCCCTGCCTCACGGGATGCGTGCAGACTATTTATTTATTTAGCTAGATTATTGTTAACGCTTCCTTCCTATTCGCGAAACGCCGTTACAGGGTGATACAATTTTAATTACTTATGCCGCACCCAACTAATTATTTTAAAGTGTTTATTTTGTCGTAGCTTGCCTTCATATATATTTATTGTTGTACTTGCTTTTGTGTGTGGGTATTTCTGCACTATAGTACGCACCAATTTATTTAAAATAAAGCTGTGATCTATTCATTGGTTGTTGGTTTGTTTATTTTTGACTTGCTGGTTTGTATCCTCGACCTTGTGTAAGGTCCGGCACAGGGAATTGAATCTGCGTCTAGGACCTGGCGCCCATTCTCTTCGTATTTCGTATAGTGTTCTTTTCAACATAGTTGGAAACCCTGCGACCCTCGCGGCGAGCTAGCCCAATTAGGCCGATAGTTACCAGCCGCAAAATATCAAATATAACTTTCGCCAACTGTTGTCAGATGGTACGCCAGAGAGCCTAATATTATATTTACTTCTAATCAAATGCCATTAGAAAACGTTCTAATACATATTTTAACATTTACTCCTAATGCAAATGGCATTAGCAACGTCCCAATACATTTAATCTGTACTAGGCCATAAAGAACTATAAATCATATTTGTTCCTCGCGTACCTATAACGTGTGCCAAATGGGTTGTAACGCTGATAAACGAGCATGATACAGTTGATGTTAATTTCTGTATGTACTAATATGTATTTAAACAGCTTAGCAGCATCGTAAACTGAATAGCTTTACTTTGCTATGTCTGCTAGCATGCGTGAGAGCTTAATATATCATTTGGTAGCAATGACAATGCCATTAAAAATCGTTCTAATATTTTCACGCTGTACTAAGCCATTAAGAACTATCACTTCCGATTTAACCACCTCAATAAGCATGGAATTATCATATTTGTGTGCGCGCCCTACCCATAGCGTGTGCCAAATGCGTTTGTAACGCTGGAAAATATGCATGATACAGTTGATTTTCATTACTGTAAGTACTAAGTATATAATAGAGAGCTGGGCAGCATCGTAAAGTAGGGAATTTTCACTCTGTGTTGTCAGCTGGTACGCGGAGAGAGCCTAATATATAGTTACTTCTAATCAAAATGCCATTAGAAAACGTTCTAATACATATATGACAGTTACTCCTAAGCAAATGGGCATTAGCAGACGTCCCAATACATTTAAGCTGTACTAGGCCATAAGGAACTATAATCATATTTGTTCCTCCGGCTACCTATAGCGTGTGCCAAATGGGTTTGTAACGCTGTAAACGAGCATTGACAGTTGATGTTAATTTTCTGTATGTACCTAAATATGTAATTAAACAACGTAGCAGCATCGTAAAGTGATAGCTTTACTTTGCTATGTCAGCTAGCATGCGTGAGAGCTTAATATATTATTTGGTCAGCAATGAAAATGCCATTAAAGGACGTTCTAATATTTTCACGCTGTACTAAGCCATTAAGAACTATCACTTCCGATTTAACCAGCTCAATAATCTTGGAATTATCATATTTAAATCGCGGCCCTACCCATAGCGTGTGCCAAATGCGTTTTGCAACGCTGAAATATGCATGATACAGTTGATTTTCATTACTGTAAGTACTAAGAATATAATAAGACAGCTTGGCAGCATCGTAAAGTAGGTAGTTTCACTCTGTGTTGTCAGCTGGTACGCGAGAGAGATTAATATTATATTTACTTCTAAATCAAAATGCCATTAGAAAACGTTCTAATACATAATATGACCATTTACTCCTAATGCAAATGGCATTAGCAAACGTCCCAATACATTTAAGCTGTACTAGGCCATAAAGAACTATAAATCATATTTGTTCCTCCGGCTACCTATAACGTGTGCCAAATGGGTTTGTAACGCTGTAAACGAGCGTGATACAGTTGATGTTAATTTCTGTATGTACTAAATATGTAATTAAACAGCTTAGCAGCATCGTAAAGTGAATAGCTTTACTTTGCTATGTCAGCTAGCATGCGTGAGAGCTTAATATATCATTTGGTAGCAATGAAAATGCCATTAAAGAACGTTCTAATATTTTCACGCTGTACTAAGCCATTAAGAACTATCACTTCCGATTTAACCAGCTGAATAAGCTTGGAATTATCATATTTGTGTCGCGGTCTACTCTATAGCGTTTGCCAAATGCGTTTGTAACGCTTAAATATGCATGATACAGTTGATTTCATTACTGTAAGTACTAAGAATATAATAAGACAGCTTGGCAGCATCGTAAAGTAGGTAGTTTTACTCTGTGTTGTCAGATGGTACGCGAGAGAGCCTAATATTATATTTACTTCTAATCAAAATGCCATTAGAAAACGTTCTAATACATAATTTGACATTTACTCCTAATGCAAATGGCATTAGCAAACGTCCCAATACATTTAAGTCTGTACTAGCCATAAAGAACTATAAATCATATTTGTTCCTCCGGCTACCTATAACGTGTGCCAAATGGGTTTGTAACGCTGTAAACGAGCGTGATACAGTTGATGTTAATTTCTGTATGTACTAAATATGTAATTAAACAGCTTAGCAGCATCGTAAAGTGAATAGCTTTACTTTGCTATGTCAGCTAGCATGCGTGAGAGCTTAATATATCATTTGGTAGCAATGAAAATGCCATTAAAGAACGTTCTAATATTTTCACGCTGTACTAAGCCATTTAAGAACTATCACTTCCGATTTAACCAGCTGAATAAGCTTGGAATTATCATATTTGTGTCGCGGCCTACCTATAGCGTTTGCCAAATGCGTTTGTAACGCTTAAAATATGCATGATACAGTTGATTTTCATTACTGTAAGTACTAAGAATATAATAAGACAGCTTGGCAGCATCGTAAAGTGAATAGCTTTACTTTGCTATGTCAGCTAGCATGCGTGAGAGCTTAATATATCATTTGGTAGCAATGAAAATGCCATTAAAGAACGTTCTAATATTTTCACGCTGTACTAAGCCATTAAGAACTATCACTTCCGATTTAACCAGCTCAATAAGCTTGCAATTATCATATTTGTGTCGCGCCCTACCCATAGCGTGTGCCAAATGCGTTTGCAACGCTGAAAAATATGCATGATACAGTTGGATTTTCATTACTGTAAGTACTAAGAATATAATAAGACAGCTTGGCAGCATCGTAAAGTAGGTAGTTTCACTCTGTGGTTGTCAGCTGGTACGCGAGAGAGCCTAATATTATATTTACTTCTAATCAAAATTCCATTAGCAAACGTTCTAATACATAATATGACATTTACACTCCTAATGCAAATGGCATTAGCAAACGTCCCAATACATTTAAGCTGTACTAGACCATAAAGAACTATAAATCATATTTGTTCCTCCGGCTACCTATAACGTGTGCCAAATGGGTTTGTAACGCTGTAAACGATCATGATACAGTTGATGTTAATTTTTGTATGTACTAAATATCTAATTAAACAGCTTAGCAGCATCGTAAAGTGAATAGCTTTACTTTGCTATGTCAGCTAACATGCGTGAGAGCTTAATATATCATTTGGTAGCAATGATAATGCCATTAAAGGACGTTCTAATATTTTCACGCTGTACTAAGCCATCAAGAACCATCACTTCCGATTTAAACAGCTCAATAAGGCTTGGAATTATCATATTTGTGTCGCGCCCTACCCATAGCGTGTGCCAACTGCGTTTGTAACGCTGAAAATATGCATGATACAGTTGATTTTCATTACTGTAAGTACTAAGAATATAATAAGACAGCTTGGCAGCATCGTAAAGTAGGTAGTTTCACTCTGTGTTGTCAGCTGGTACGCGAGAGAGCCTAATATTATATTTACTTCTAATCAAAATTCCATTAGCAAACGTTCTAATACATAATATGACATTTACTCCTAATGCAAATGGCATTAGCAAACGTCCCAATACATTTAAGCTGTACTAGACCATAAAGAACTATAAATCATATTCGTTCCTCCGGTTACCTATAGCGTGTGCCAAATGGGTTTGTAACGCTGTAAACGAGCATGATGCAGTTGATGTTAATTTCTGTATGTACTAAATATGTAATTAAACAGCTTAGCAGCATCGTAAACTGAATAGCTTTACTTTCCTATGTCAGCTAGCATGCGTGAGAGCTTAATATATCATTTGGTAGCAATGAAAATGAAATTAAAGAACGTTCTAATATTTTCACGCTGTACTAAGCCATCAAGAACTATCACTTCCGATTTAACCAGCTCAATAAGATTGGAATTATCATATTTGTGTCGCGCCCTACCCATAGCGTGTGCCAAATGCGTTTGCAACGCTGAAAATATGCATGATACAGTTGATTTTCATTACTGTAAGTACTAAGAATATAATAAGACAGCTTGGCAGCATCGTAAAGTAGGTAGTTTTACTCTGTGTTGTCACATGTACGCCAGAGAGCCTAATATTATATTTACTTCTAATCAAAATGCCATTAGAAAACGTTCTAATACATAATATGACATTTACTATTAATGCAAATGGCATTAGCAAACGTCCCAATACATTTAAGCTGTACTAGGCCATAAAGAACTATAAATCAATTTGTTCCTCCGGCTACCTATAACGTGTGCCAAATGGGTTTGTAACGCTGTAAACGAGCATGAAACAGTTGATGTTAATTTCTATATGTACTAAATATGTAATTCAACAGCTTAGCAGCATCGTAAAGTGAATAGCTTTACTTGCTATGTCTGCTAGCATGCGTGAGAGCTTAATATATTATTTGGTAGCAATGACAATGCCATTAAAGAACGTTCTAATATTTTCACGCTGTACTAAGCCATTAAGAACTATCACTTCCGATTTAACCAGCTCAATAAGCTTGGAATTATCATATTTGTGTCGCGGCCTACCTATAGCGTTTGCCAAATGCGTTTGTAACGCTGAAAATATGCATGATACAGTTGATTTTCATTACTGTAAGTACTAAGAATATAATAAGACTGCTTGGCAGCATCGTAAAGTATGTAGTTTTACTCTGTGTTGTCAGATGGTACGCCAGGAGCCTTATATTATATTTACTTCTAATCAAAATGCCATTAGAAAACGTTCTAATACATATTTTAACATTTACTCCTAATGCAAATGGCATTAGCAAACGTCCCAATTACATTTTAATCTGTACTAGGCCATAAAGAACTATAAATCATTTTTGTTCCTCCGGCTACCTATAACGTGTGCCAAATGGGTTTGTAACGCTGTAAACGAGCATGATACAGTTGATGTCAATTTCTGTATGTACTAAATATGTAATTAAACAACTTAGCAGCATCGTAAAGTGAATAGCTTTACTTTGCTATGTCAGCTAGCATGCGTGAGAGCTTAATATATTATTTGGTAGCAATGACAATGCCATTAAAGAACGTTCTAATATTTTCACGCTGTACTAAGCCATTAAGAACTATCACTTCCGATTTAACCAGCTCAATAAGCTTGGAATTATCATATTTGTGTCGCGGCCTACCTATAGCGTGTGCCAAATGCGTTTGTAACGCTGAAAATATGCATGATACAGTTGATGTTAATTTCTGTATGTACTAAATATGTAATTAAACAACTTAGCAGCATCGTAAAGTGAATAGCTTTACTTTGCTATGTCAGCTAGCATGCGTGAGAGCTTAATATATTATTTGGTAGCAATGACAATGCCACGTTCTAATATTTTCACGCTGTACTAAGCCATTAAGAACTATCACTTCCGATTTAACCAGCTCAATAAGCTTGGAATTATCATATTTGTGTCGCGGCCTACCTATAGCGTTTGCCAAATGCGTTTGTAACGCTGAAAATATGCATGATACAGTTGATTTTCATTACTGTAAGTACTAAGAATATAATAAGACAGCTTGGCAGCATCGTAAAGTAGGTAGTTTTACTCTGTGTTGTCAGATGGTACGCCAGAGAGCCTAATATTATATTTACTTCTAATCAAAATGCCATTAGAAAACGTTCTAATACATATTTTAACATCTACTCCTAATGCAAATGGCATTAGCAAACGTCCCAATACATTTAATCTGTACTAGGCCATAAAGAACTATAAATCATATTGTCATTGCTACCAAATGATATATTAAGCTCTCACGCATGCTAGCTGACATAGCAAAGTAAAGCTATTCACTTTACGATGCTGCTAAGCTGTTTAATTACATATTTAGTACATATAGAAATTAACATCAACTGTATCATGCTCGTTTACAGCGTTACAAACCCATTTGGCACACGTTATAGGTAGCCGGAGGAACAAATATGATTTATAGTTCTTTATGGCCTAGTACAGCTTAAATGTATTGGGACGTTTGCTAATGCCATTTGCATTAATAGTAAATGTCATATTATGTATTAGAACGTTTTCTAATGGCATTTTGATTAGAAGTAAATATAATATTAGGCTCTCTGGCGTACCATGTGACAACACAGAGTAAAACTACCTACTTTACGATGCTGTCAAGCTGTCTTATTATATTCTTAGTACTTACAGTAATGAAAATCAACTGTATCATGCATATTTTCAGCGTTGCAAACGCATTTGGCACACGCTATGGGTAGGGCGCGACACAAATATGATAATTCCAATCTTATTGAGCTGGTTAAATCGGAAGTGATAGTTCTTGATGGCTTAGTACAGCGTGAAAATATTAGAACGTTCTTTAATTTCATTTTCATTGCTACCAAATGATATATTAAGCTCTCACGCATGTTAGCTGACATAGCAAAGTAAAGCTATTCACTTTACGATGCTGCTAAGCTGTTTAATTAGATATTTAGTACATACAGAAATTAACATCAACTGCATCATGCTCGTTTACAGCGTTACAAACCCATTTGGCACACGCTATAGGTAACCGGAGGAACGAATATGATTTATAGTTCTTTATGGCCTAGTACAGCTTAAATGTATCGGGACGTCTGCTAATGCCATTTGCATTAGGAGTAAATGTCATATTATGTATTAGAACGTTTGCTAATGGCATTTTTATTAAAAGTAAATATAATATTAGGCTCTCTCGCGTACCAGCTGTCAACACAGAGTGAAACTACCTACTTTACGATGCTGCCAAGCTGTCTTATTATATTCTTAGTACTTACAGTAATGAAAATCAACTGTATCATGCATATTTTCAGCGTTACAAACGCATTTGGCACACGCTATGGGTAGGGCGCGACACAAATATGATAATTCCAAACTTATTGAGCTGGTTAAATCGGAAGTCATAGTTCTTAATGGCTTAGTACAGCGTGAAAATATTAGAACGTTCTTTAATGGCATTTTCATTGCTACCAAATGATATATTAAGCTCTCACGCATGCTAGCTGACATAGCAAAGTAAAGCTATTCACTTTACGATGCTGCTAAGCTGTTTAATTACATATTTAGTACATACAGAAATTACATCAACTGTATCACGCTCGTTTACAGCGTTACAAACCCATTTGGCACACGTTATAGGTAGCCGGAGGAACAAATATGATTTATAGTTCTTTATGGCCTAGTACAGCTTAAATGTATTGGGACGTTTGCTAATGCCATTTGCATTAGGAGTAAATGTCATATTATGTATTAGAACGTTTTCTAATGGCATTTTGATTAGGAGTAAATATAATATTAATCTCTCTCGCGTACCAGCTGACAACACAGAGTGAAACTACCTACTTTACGATGCTGCCAAGCTGTCTTATTATATTCTTAGTACTTACAGTAATGAAAATCAACTGTATCATGCATACTTTCAGCGTTGCAAACGCATTTGGCACACGCTATGGGTAGGGCGCGACTTAAATATGATAATTCCAAGCTTATTGAGCTGGTTAAATCGGAAGTGATAGTTCTTAATGGCTTAGTACAGCGTGAAAATATTAGAACGTCCTTTAATGGCATTTTCATTGCTACAAAATAATATATTAAGCTCTCACGCATGCTAGCTGACATAGCAAAGTAAAGCTATTCACTTTACGATGCTGCTAAGTTGTTTAATTACATATTTAGTACATACAGAAATTAACATCAACTGTATCACGCTCGTTTACAGCGTTACAAACCCATTTGGCACACGTTATAGGTAGCCGGAGGAACAAATATGATTTATAGTTCTTTATGGCCTAGTACAGCTTAAATGTATTGGGACGTTTGCTAATGCCATTTGCATTAGGAGTAAATGTCAAATTATGTATTAGAACGTTTTCTAATGGCATTTTGATTAGAAGTAAATATAATATTAGGCTCTCTCGCGTACCATCTGACAACACAGAGTAAAACTACCTACTTTACGATGCTGCCAAGCTGTCTTATTATATTCTTAGTACTTACAGTAATGAAAATCAACTGTATCATGCATATTTTAAGCGTTACAAACGCATTTGGCAAACGCTATAGGTAGACCGCGACACAAATATGATAATTCCAAGCTTATTCAGCTGGTTAAATCGGAAGTGATAGTTCTTAATGGCTTAGTACAGCGTGAAAATATTAGAACGTTCTTTAATGGCATTTTCATTGCTACCAAATGATATATTAAGCTCTCACGCAGGCTAGCTGACATAGCAAAGTAAAGCTATTCACTTTACGATGCTGCTAAGCTGTTTAATTTCATATTTAGTACATACAGAAATTAACATCAACTGAATCACGCTCGTTTACAGCGTTACAAACCCATTTGGCACACGTTATAGGTAGCCGGAGGAACAAATATGATTTATAGTTCTTTATGGCCTAGTACAGATTAAATGTATTGGGACGTTTGCTAATGCCATTTGCATTAGGAGTAAATGTCATATTATTTATTAGAACGTTTTCTAATGGCATTTTGATTAGAAGTAAATATAATATTAATCTCTCTCGCGTACCAGCTGACAACACAGAGTGAAACTACCTACTTTACGATGCTGCCAAGTTGTCTTATTATATTCTTAGTACTTACAGTAATGAAAATCAACTGTATCATGCATATTTTCAGCGTTGCAAACGCATTTGGCACACGCTATGGGTAGGGCGCGATTTAAATATGATAATTCCAAGCTTATTGAGCTGGTTAAATCGGAAGTGATAGTTCTTAATGGCTTAGTGCAGCGTGAAAATATTAGAACGTCCTTTAATGGCATTTTCATTGCTACCAAATAATATATTAAGCTCTCACGCATGCTAGCTGACATAGCAAAGTAAAGCTATTCACTTTACGATGCTGCTAAGTTGTTTAATTACATATTTAGTACATACAGAAATTAACATCAACTGTATCATGCTCGTTTACAGCGTTACAAACCCATTTGGCACACGCTATAGGTAGCCGGAGGAACAAATATGATTTATAGTTCTTTATGGCCTAGTACAGCTTAAATGTATTGGGACGTCTGCTAATGCCATTTGCATTAGGAGTAAATGTCATATTATGTATTAGAACGTTTTCTAATGGCATTTTGATTAGAAGTAAATATAATATTAATCTCTCTCGCGTACCAGCTGACAACACAGAGTGAAACTACCTACTTTACGATGCTGCCAAGTTGTCTTATTATATTCTTAGTACTTACAGTAATGAAAATCAACTGTATCATGCATATTTTCAGCGTTGCAAACGCATTTGGCACACGCTATGGGTAGGGCGCGATTTAAATATGATAATTCCAAGCTTATTGAGCTGGTTAAATCGGAAGTGATAGTTCTTAATGGCTTAGTGCAGCGTGAAAATATTAGAACGTCCTTTAATGGCATTTTCATTGCTACCAAATAATATATTAAGCTCTCACGCATGCTAGCTGACATAGCAAAGTAAAGCTATTCACTTTACGATGCTGCTAAGTTGTTTAATTACATATTTAGTACATACAGAAATTAACATCAACTGTATCATGCTCGTTTACAGCGTTACAAACCCATTTGGCACACGCTATAGGTAGCCGGAGGAACAAATATGATTTATAGTTCTTTATGGCCTAGTACAGCTTAAATGTATTGGGACGTCTGCTAATGCCATTTGCATTAGGAGTAAATGTCATATTATGTATTAGAACGTTTTCTAATGGCATTTTGATTAGAAGTAAATATAATATTAATCTCTCTCGCGTACCAGCTGACAACACAGAGTGAAACTACCTACTTTACGATGCTGCCAAGTTGTCTTATTATATTCTTAGTACTTACAGTAATGAAAATCAACTGTATCATGCATATTTTCAGCGTTGCAAACGCATTTGGCACACGCTATGGGTAGGGCGCGATTTAAATATGATAATTCCAAGCTTATTGAGCTGGTTAAATCGGAAGTGATAGTTCTTAATGGCTTAGTGCAGCGTGAAAATATTAGAACGTCCTTTAATGGCATTTTCATTGCTACCAAATAATATATTAAGCTCTCACGCATGCTAGCTGACATAGCAAAGTAAAGCTATTCACTTTACGATGCTGCTAAGTTGTTTAATTACATATTTAGTACATACAGAAATTAACATCAACTGTATCATGCTCGTTTACAGCGTTACAAACCCATTTGGCACACGCTATAGGTAGCCGGAGGAACAAATATGATTTATAGTTCTTTATGGCCTAGTACAGCTTAAATGTATTGGGACGTCTGCTAATGCCATTTGCATTAGGAGTAAATGTCATATTATGTATTAGAACGTTTTCTAATGGCATTTTGATTAGAAGTAAATATAATATTAATCTCTCTCGCGTACCAGCTGACAACACAGAGTGAAACTACCTACTTTACGATGCTGCCAAGTTGTCTTATTATATTCTTAGTACTTACAGTAATGAAAATCAACTGTATCATGCATATTTTCAGCGTTGCAAACGCATTTGGCACACGCTATGGGTAGGGCGCGATTTAAATATGATAATTCCAAGCTTATTGAGCTGGTTAAATCGGAAGTGATAGTTCTTAATGGCTTAGTGCAGCGTGAAAATATTAGAACGTCCTTTAATGGCATTTTCATTGCTACCAAATAATATATTAAGCTCTCACGCATGCTAGCTGACATAGCAAAGTAAAGCTATTCACTTTACGATGCTGCTAAGTTGTTTAATTACATATTTAGTACATACAGAAATTAACATCAACTGTATCATGCTCGTTTACAGCGTTACAAACCCATTTGGCACACGCTATAGGTAGCCGGAGGAACAAATATGATTTATAGTTCTTTATGGCCTAGTACAGCTTAAATGTATTGGGACGTCTGCTAATGCCATTTGCATTAGGAGTAAATGTCATATTATGTATTAGAACGTTTTCTAATGGCATTTTGATTAGAAGTAAATATAATATTAATCTCTCTCGCGTACCAGCTGACAACACAGGGTGAAACTACCTACTTTACGATGCTGCCAAGTTGTCTTATTATATTCTTAGTACTTACAGTAATGAAAATCAACTGTATCATGCATATTTTCAGCGTTGCAAACGCATTTGGCACACGCTATGGGTAGGGCGCGATTTAAATATGATAATTCCAAGCTTATTGAGCTGGTTAAATCGGAAGTGATAGTTCTTAATGGCTTAGTACAGCGTGAAAATATTAGAACGTTCTTTAATGGCATTTTCATTGCTACCAAATGATATATTAAGCTCTCACGCAGGCTAGCTGACATAGCAAAGTAAAGCTATTCACTTTACGATGCTGCTAAGCTGTTTAATTACATATTTAGTACATATAGAAATTAACATCAACTGTATCATGCTCGTTTACAGCGTTACAAACCCATTTGGCACACGTTATAGGTAGCCGGAGGAACAAATATGATTTATAGTTCTTTATGGCCTAGTACAGATTAAATGTATTGGGACGTTTGCTAATGCCATTTGCATTAGGAGTAAATGTCATATTATTTATTAGAACGTTTTCTAATGGCATTTTGATTAGAAGTAAATATAATATTAATCTCTCTCGCGTACCAGCTGACAACACAGAGTGAAACTACCTACTTTACGATGCTGCCAAGTTGTCTTATTATATTCTTAGTACTTACAGTAATGAAAATCAACTGTATCATGCATATTTTCAGCGTTGCAAACGCATTTGGCACACGCTATGGGTAGGGCGCGATTTAAATATGATAATTCCAAGCTTATTGAGCTGGTTAAATCGGAAGTGATAGTTCTTAATGGCTTAGTGCAGCGTGAAAATATTAGAACGTCCTTTAATGGCATTTTCATTGCTACCAAATAATATATTAAGCTCTCACGCATGCTAGCTGACATAGCAAAGTAAAGCTATTCACTTTACGATGCTGCTAAGTTGTTTAATTACATATTTAGTACATACAGAAATTAACATCAACTGTATCATGCTCGTTTACAGCGTTACAAACCCATTTGGCACACGCTATAGGTAGCCGGAGGAACAAATATGATTTATAGTTCTTTATGGCCTAGTACAGCTTAAATGTATTGGGACGTCTGCTAATGCCATTTGCATTAGGAGTAAATGTCATATTATGTATTAGAACGTTTTCTAATGGCATTTTGATTAGAAGTAAATATAATATTAATCTCTCTCGCGTACCAGCTGACAACACAGAGTGAAACTACCTACTTTACGATGCTGCCAAGTTGTCTTATTATATTCTTAGTACTTACAGTAATGAAAATCAACTGTATCATGCATATTTTCAGCGTTGCAAACGCATTTGGCACACGCTATGGGTAGGGCGCGATTTAAATATGATAATTCCAAGCTTATTGAGCTGGTTAAATCGGAAGTGATAGTTCTTAATGGCTTAGTGCAGCGTGAAAATATTAGAACGTCCTTTAATGGCATTTTCATTGCTACCAAATAATATATTAAGCTCTCACGCATGCTAGCTGACATAGCAAAGTAAAGCTATTCACTTTACGATGCTGCTAAGTTGTTTAATTACATATTTAGTACATACAGAAATTAACATCAACTGTATCATGCTCGTTTACAGCGTTACAAACCCATTTGGCACACGCTATAGGTAGCCGGAGGAACAAATATGATTTATAGTTCTTTATGGCCTAGTACAGCTTAAATGTATTGGGACGTCTGCTAATGCCATTTGCATTAGGAGTAAATGTCATATTATGTATTAGAACGTTTTCTAATGGCATTTTGATTAGAAGTAAATATAATATTAGGCTCTCTCGCGTACCAGCTGACAACACAGAGTGAAACTACCTACTTTACGATGCTGCCAAGTTGTCTTATTATATTCTTAGTACTTACAGTAATGAAAATCAACTGTATCATGCATATTTTCAGCGTTGCAAACGCATTTGGCACACGCTATGGGTAGGGCGCGATTTAAATATGATAATTCCAAGCTTATTGAGCTGGTTAAATCGGAAGTGATAGTTCTTAATGGCTTAGTGCAGCGTGAAAATATTAGAACGTCCTTTAATGGCATTTTCATTGCTACCAAATAATATATTAAGCTCTCACGCATGCTAGCTGACATAGCAAAGTAAAGCTATTCACTTTACGATGCTGCTAAGTTGTTTAATTACATATTTAGTACATACAGAAATTAACATCAACTGTATCATGCTCGTTTACAGCGTTACAAACCCATTTGGCACACGCTATAGGTAGCCGGAGGAACAAATATGATTTATAGTTCTTTATGGCCTAGTACAGCTTAAATGTATTGGGACGTCTGCTAATGCCATTTGCATTAGGAGTAAATGTCATATTATGTATTAGAACGTTTTCTAATGGCATTTTGATTAGAAGTAAATATAATATTAGGCTCTCTCGCGTACCAGCTGACAACACAGAGTGAAATTACCTACTTTACGATGCTGCCCAGCTTTCTTATTATATTCTTAGTACTTACAGTAATGAAAATCAACTGTATCATGCATATTTTCAGCGTTACAAACGCATTTGGCACACGCTATGGGTAGGGCGCGACACAAATATGATAATTCCAAGCTTATTGAGCTGGTTAAATCGGAAGTGATAGTTCTTAATGGCTTAGTACAGCGTGAAAATATTAGAACGATCTTTAATGGCATTGTCATTGCTACCAAATGATATATTAAGCTCTCACGCATGCTAGCAGACATAGCAAAGTAAAGCTATTCAGTTTACGATGCTGCTAAGCTGTTTAATTACATATTTAGTACATACAGAAATTAACATCAACTGTATCATGCTCGTTTACAGCGTTACAAACCCATTTGGCACACGTTATAGGTAGCCGGAGGAACAAATATGATTTATAGTTCTTTATGGCCTAGTACAGATTAAATGTTTTGGGACGTTTGCTAATGCCATTTGCATTAGGAGTAAATGTTAAAATATGTATTAGAACGTTTTCTAATGGCATTTTGATTAGAAGTAAATATAATATTAGGCTCTCTGGCGTACCATCTGACAACACAGAGTAAAACTACCTACTTTACGATGCTGCCAAGCTGTCTTATTATATTCTTAGTACTTACAGTAATGAAAATCAACTGTATCATGCATATTTTAAGCGTTACAAACGCATTTGGCAAACGCTATAGGTAGACCGCGACACAAATATGATAATTCCAAGCTTATTCAGCTGGTTAAATCGGAAGTGATAGTTCTTAATGGCTTAGTACAGCGTGAAAATATTAGAACGTTCTTTAATGGCATTTTCATTGCTACCAAATGATATATTAAGCTCTCACGCAGGCTAGCTGACATAGCAAAGTAAAGCTATTCACTTTACGATGCTGCTAAGCTGTTTAATTACATATTTAGTACATACAGAAATTAACATCAACTGTATCACGCTCGTTTACAGCGTTACAAACCCATTTGGCACACGTTATAGGTAGCCGGAGGAACAAATATGATTTATAGTTCTTTATGGCCTAGTACAGCTTAAATGTATTGGGACGTTTGCTAATGCCATTTGCATTAGGAGTAAATGTCATATTATGTATTAGAACGTTTTCTAATGGCATTTTGATTAGAAGTAAATATAATATTAATCTCTCTCGCGTACCAGCTGACAACACAGAGTGAAACTACCTACTTTACGATGCTGCCAAGCTGTCTTATTATATTCTTAGTACTTACAGTAATGAAAATCAACTGTATCATGCATATTTTCAGCGTTACAAACGCATTTGGCAAACGCTATAGGTAGGCCGCGACACAAATATGATAATTCCAAGCTTATTGAGCTGGTTAAATCGGAAGTGATAGTTCTTAATGGCTTAGTGCAGCGTGAAAATATTAGAACGTCCTTTAATGGCATTTTCATTGCTACCAAATAATATATTAAGCTCTCACGCATGCTAGCTGACATAGCAAAGTAAAGCTATTCACTTTACGATGCTGCTAAGTTGTTTAATTACATATTTAGTACATACAGAAATTAACATCAACTGTATCATGCTCGTTTACAGCGTTACAAACCCATTTGGCACACGCTATAGGTAGCCGGAGGAACAAATATGATTTATAGTTCTTTATGGCCTAGTACAGCTTAAATGTATTGGGACGTCTGCTAATGCCATTTGCATTAGGAGTAAATGTCATATTATGTATTAGAACGTTTTCTAATGGCATTTTGATTAGAAGTAAATATAATATTAATCTCTCTCGCGTACCAGCTGACAACACAGGGTGAAACTACCTACTTTACGATGCTGCCAAGTTGTCTTATTATATTCTTAGTACTTACAGTAATGAAAATCAACTGTATCATGCATATTTTCAGCGTTGCAAACGCATTTGGCACACGCTATGGGTAGGGCGCGATTTAAATATGATAATTCCAAGCTTATTGAGCTGGTTAAATCGGAAGTGATAGTTCTTAATGGCTTAGTACAGCGTGAAAATATTAGAACGTTCTTTAATGGCATTTTCATTGCTACCAAATGATATATTAAGCTCTCACGCAGGCTAGCTGACATAGCAAAGTAAAGCTATTCACTTTACGATGCTGCTAAGCTGTTTAATTACATATTTAGTACATATAGAAATTAACATCAACTGTATCATGCTCGTTTACAGCGTTACAAACCCATTTGGCACACGTTATAGGTAGCCGGAGGAACAAATATGATTTATAGTTCTTTATGGCCTAGTACAGATTAAATGTATTGGGACGTTTGCTAATGCCATTTGCATTAGGAGTAAATGTCATATTATTTATTAGAACGTTTTCTAATGGCATTTTGATTAGAAGTAAATATAATATTAATCTCTCTCGCGTACCAGCTGACAACACAGAGTGAAACTACCTACTTTACGATGCTGCCAAGTTGTCTTATTATATTCTTAGTACTTACAGTAATGAAAATCAACTGTATCATGCATATTTTCAGCGTTGCAAACGCATTTGGCACACGCTATGGGTAGGGCGCGATTTAAATATGATAATTCCAAGCTTATTGAGCTGGTTAAATCGGAAGTGATAGTTCTTAATGGCTTAGTGCAGCGTGAAAATATTAGAACGTCCTTTAATGGCATTTTCATTGCTACCAAATAATATATTAAGCTCTCACGCATGCTAGCTGACATAGCAAAGTAAAGCTATTCACTTTACGATGCTGCTAAGTTGTTTAATTACATATTTAGTACATACAGAAATTAACATCAACTGTATCATGCTCGTTTACAGCGTTACAAACCCATTTGGCACACGCTATAGGTAGCCGGAGGAACAAATATGATTTATAGTTCTTTATGGCCTAGTACAGCTTAAATGTATTGGGACGTCTGCTAATGCCATTTGCATTAGGAGTAAATGTCATATTATGTATTAGAACGTTTTCTAATGGCATTTTGATTAGAAGTAAATATAATATTAATCTCTCTCGCGTACCAGCTGACAACACAGAGTGAAACTACCTACTTTACGATGCTGCCAAGTTGTCTTATTATATTCTTAGTACTTACAGTAATGAAAATCAACTGTATCATGCATATTTTCAGCGTTGCAAACGCATTTGGCACACGCTATGGGTAGGGCGCGATTTAAATATGATAATTCCAAGCTTATTGAGCTGGTTAAATCGGAAGTGATAGTTCTTAATGGCTTAGTGCAGCGTGAAAATATTAGAACGTCCTTTAATGGCATTTTCATTGCTACCAAATAATATATTAAGCTCTCACGCATGCTAGCTGACATAGCAAAGTAAAGCTATTCACTTTACGATGCTGCTAAGTTGTTTAATTACATATTTAGTACATACAGAAATTAACATCAACTGTATCATGCTCGTTTACAGCGTTACAAACCCATTTGGCACACGCTATAGGTAGCCGGAGGAACAA
This sequence comes from Agriotes lineatus, assembly GCA_940337035.1. Taxonomy (NCBI): domain Eukaryota; kingdom Metazoa; phylum Arthropoda; class Insecta; order Coleoptera; family Elateridae; genus Agriotes; species Agriotes lineatus. Next base: position 330,191 of record CALNHX010000362.1, read on the forward strand.
ATATGATTTATAGTTCTTTATGGCCTAGTACAGCTTAAATGTATTGGGACGTCTGCTAATGCCATTTGCATTAGGAGTAAATGTCATATTATGTATTAGAACGTTTTCTAATGGCATTTTGATTAGAAGTAAATATAATATTAGGCTCTCTCGCGTACCAGCTGACAACACAGAGTGAAACTACCTACTTTACGATGCTGCCAAGTTGTCTTATTATATTCTTAGTACTTACAGTAATGAAAATCAACTGTATCATGCATATTTTCAGCGTTGCAAACGCATTTGGCACACGCTATGGGTAGGGCGCGATTTAAATATGATAATTCCAAGCTTATTGAGCTGGTTAAATCGGAAGTGATAGTTCTTAATGGCTTAGTGCAGCGTGAAAATATTAGAACGTCCTTTAATGGCATTTTCATTGCTACCAAATAATATATTAAGCTCTCACGCATGCTAGCTGACATAGCAAAGTAAAGCTATTCACTTTACGATGCTGCTAAGTTGTTTAATTACATATTTAGTACATACAGAAATTAACATCAACTGTATCATGCTCGTTTACAGCGTTACAAACCCATTTGGCACACGCTATAGGTAGCCGGAGGAACAAATATGATTTATAGTTCTTTATGGCCTAGTACAGCTTAAATGTATTGGGACGTCTGCTAATGCCATTTGCATTAGGAGTAAATGTCATATTATGTATTAGAACGTTTTCTAATGGCATTTTGATTAGAAGTAAATATAATATTAGGCTCTCTCGCGTACCAGCTGACAACACAGAGTGAAATTACCTACTTTACGATGCTGCCCAGCTTTCTTATTATATTCTTAGTACTTACAGTAATGAAAATCAACTGTATCATGCATATTTTCAGCGTTACAAACGCATTTGGCACACGCTATGGGTAGGGCGCGACACAAATATGATAATTCCAAGCTTATTGAGCTGGTTAAATCGGAAGTGATAGTTCTTAATGGCTTAGTACAGCGTGAAAATATTAGAACGATCTTTAATGGCATTGTCATTGCTACCAAATGATATATTAAGCTCTCACGCATGCTAGCAGACATAGCAAAGTAAAGCTATTCAGTTTACGATGCTGCTAAGCTGTTTAATTACATATTTAGTACATACAGAAATTAACATCAACTGTATCATGCTCGTTTACAGCGTTACAAACCCATTTGGCACACGTTATAGGTAGCCGGAGGAACAAATATGATTTATAGTTCTTTATGGCCTAGTACAGATTAAATGTTTTGGGACGTTTGCTAATGCCATTTGCATTAGGAGTAAATGTTAAAATATGTATTAGAACGTTTTCTAATGGCATTTTGATTAGAAGTAAATATAATATTAGGCTCTCTGGCGTACCATCTGACAACACAGAGTAAAACTACCTACTTTACGATGCTGCCAAGCTGTCTTATTATATTCTTAGTACTTACAGTAATGAAAATCAACTGTATCATGCATATTTTAAGCGTTACAAACGCATTTGGCAAACGCTATAGGTAGACCGCGACACAAATATGATAATTCCAAGCTTATTCAGCTGGTTAAATCGGAAGTGATAGTTCTTAATGGCTTAGTACAGCGTGAAAATATTAGAACGTTCTTTAATGGCATTTTCATTGCTACCAAATGATATATTAAGCTCTCACGCAGGCTAGCTGACATAGCAAAGTAAAGCTATTCACTTTACGATGCTGCTAAGCTGTTTAATTACATATTTAGTACATACAGAAATTAACATCAACTGTATCACGCTCGTTTACAGCGTTACAAACCCATTTGGCACACGTTATAGGTAGCCGGAGGAACAAATATGATTTATAGTTCTTTATGGCCTAGTACAGCTTAAATGTATTGGGACGTTTGCTAATGCCATTTGCATTAGGAGTAAATGTCATATTATGTATTAGAACGTTTTCTAATGGCATTTTGATTAGAAGTAAATATAATATTAATCTCTCTCGCGTACCAGCTGACAACACAGAGTGAAACTACCTACTTTACGATGCTGCCAAGCTGTCTTATTATATTCTTAGTACTTACAGTAATGAAAATCAACTGTATCATGCATATTTTCAGCGTTACAAACGCATTTGGCAAACGCTATAGGTAGGCCGCGACACAAATATGATAATTCCAAGCTTATTGAGCTGGTTAAATCGGAAGTGATAGTTCTTAATGGCTTAGTACAGCGTGAAAATATTAGAACGTTCTTTAATGGCATTGTCATTGCTACCAAATAATATATTAAGCTCTCACGCATGCTAGCTGACATAGCAAAGTAAAGCTATTCACTTTACGATGCTGCTAAGTTGTTTAATTACATATTTAGTACATACAGAAATTAACATCAACTGTATCATGCTCGTTTACAGCGTTACAAACCCATTGGCACACGTTATAGGTAGCCGGAGGAACAAATATGATTTATAGTTCTTTATGGCCTAGTACAGATTAAATGTATTGGGACGTTTGCTAATGCCATTTGCATTAGGAGTAAAAGTTAAAATATGTATTAGAACGTTTTCTAATGGCATTTTGATTAGAAGTAAATATAATATTAGGCTCTCTGGCGTACCATCTGACAACACAGAGTAAAACTACCTACTTTACGATGCTGCCAAGCTGTCTTATTATATTCTTAGTACTTACAGTAATGAAAATCAACTGTATCATGCATATTTTCAGCGTTACAAACGCATTTGGCAAACGCTATAGGTAGGCCGCGACACAAATATGATAATTCCAAGCTTATTGAGCTGGTTAAATCGGAAGTGATAGTTCTTAATGGCTTAGTACAGCGTGAAAATATTAGAACGTTCTTTAATGGCATTGTCATTGCTACCAAATAATATATTAAGCTCTCACGCATGCTAGCAGACATAGCAAAGTAAAGCTATTCACTTTACGATGCTGCTAAGCTGTTTAATTACATATTTAGTACATATAGAAATTAACATCAACTGTATCATGCTCGTTTACAGCGTTACAAACCCATTTGGCACACGTTATAGGTAGCCGGAGGAACAAATATGATTTATAGTTCTTTATGGCCTAGTACAGCTTAAATGTATTGGGACGTTTGCTAATGCCATTTGCATTAATAGTAAATGTCATATTATGTATTAGAACGTTTTCTAATGGCATTTTGATTAGAAGTAAATATAATATTAGGCTCTCTGGCGTACCATGTGACAACACAGAGTAAATCTACCTACTTTACGATGCTGCCAAGCTGTCTTATTATATTCTTAGTACTTACAGTAATGAAAATCAACTGTATCATGCATATTTTCAGCGTTGCAAACGCATTTGGCACACGCTATGGGTAGGGCGCGACACAAATATGATAATTCCAATCTTATTGAGCTGGTTAAATCGGAAGTGATAGTTCTTGATGGCTTAGTACAGCGTGAAAATATTAGAACGTTCTTTAATTTCATTTTCATTGCTACCAAATGATATATTAAGCTCTCACGCATGCTAGCTGACATAGGAAAGTAAAGCTATTCAGTTTACGATGCTGCTAAGCTGTTTAATTACATATTTAGTACATACAGAAATTAACATCAACTGCATCATGCTCGTTTACAGCGTTACAAACCCATTTGGCACACGCTATAGGTAACCGGAGGAACGAATATGATTTATAGTTCTTTATGGCCTAGTACAGCTTAAATGTATCGGGACGTCTGCTAATGCCATTTGCATTAGGAGTAAATGTCATATTATGTATTAGAACGTTTGCTAATGGCATTTTTATTAAAAGTAAATATAATATTAGGCTCTCTCGAGTACCAGCTATCAACACAGAGTGAAACTACCTACTTTACGATGCTGCCAAGCTGTCTTATTATATTCTTAGTACTTACAGTAATGAAAATCAACTGTATCATGCATATTTTCAGCGTTACAAACGCATTTGGCACACGCTATGGGTAGGGCGCGACACAAATATGATAATTCCAAGCTTATTGAGCTGTTTAAATCGGAAGTGATAGTTCTTGATGGCTTAGTACAGCGTGAAAATATTAGAACGTCCTTTAATGGCATTATCGTTGCTACCAAATGATATATTAAGCTCTCACGCATGTTAGCTGACATAGCAAAGTAAAGCTATTCACTTTACGATGCTGCTAAGCTGTTTAATTAGATATTTAGTACATACTAGTATTTTACAGTAGAAGTCCGTTAGGATAGCCTTTACTGCCGAGCCAGAGAATTTGTGAGACGAGCTCGAAGAGCGAGTCGAATAATACTGGCGAGGCAGTAAAGGCCCTAACGGACGTGTATTGTACAATAGTTTTTGTAATACCTACATACAATTCGGTCATATCTATATTTTTCTAATTTATTTTCATCAAAACGCTAGGTTTATGTAATGACATTTTAGAATGATTGAGAGTGCGTAGAACGTTGCAACTGTTGTTTATAAATGTCAGTTATTTCCAATTTCGTGTATGGTTGTAAGCAGTTTTAAGTTGTAACCAGCTCGTAACTTATGACATCTGTAGAAAATGATGAAGATATTTCTAAAGACGTTAAGATTCTGAATGAGCAAGTTATTTTAGCGTATGTTCAAGAGTTATAGCAGTCTTTTGCGCCTTCTTCTATGTGGAGTTGAAGGCTTGCTTGCTGCTGGATTTGTGTGACAAACGTCACTTTGACGTTTGGCACACAGTTTAGCAGGCCGTGGTCTTTACGGACACTTTTTACGGCCGGGCCGTAAAGAGGTAGCTTACGCAGTAGTAAACAGTCCTTAAAGAAATATTTAACAAGTAGGTATTACAAAAAAAAATTAACATCAACTGTATCATGATCGTTTACAGCGTTACAAACCCATTTGGCACACGTTATAGGTAGCCGGAGGAACAAATATGATTTATAGTTCTTTATGGTCTAGTACAGCTTAAATGTATTGGGACGTTTGCTAATGCCATTTGCATTAGGAGTAAATGTCATATTATGTATTAGAACGTTTGCTAATGGAATTTTGATTAGAAGTAAATATAATATTAGGCTCTCTCGCGTACCAGCTGACAACACAGAGTGATACTACCTACTTTACGATGCTGCCAAGCTGTCTTATTATATTCTTAGTACTTACAGTAATGAAAATCAACTGTATCATGCATATTTTCAGCGTTGCAAACGCATTTGGCACACGCTATGGGTAGGGCGCGACACAAATATGATAATTGCAAGCTTATTGAGCTGGTTAAATCGGAAGTGATAGTTCTTAATGGCTTAGTACAGCGTGAAAATATTAGAACGTTCTTTAATGGCATTTTCATTGCTACCAAATGATATATTAAGCTCTCACGCATGCTAGCTGACATAGCAAAGTAAAGCTATTCACTTTACGATGCTGCTAAGCTGTTTAATTACATATTTAGTACATACAGAAATTAACATCAACTGTATCACGCTCGTTTACAGCGTTACAAACCCATTTGGCACACGTTATAGGTAGCCGGAGGAACAAATATGATTTATAGTTCTTTATGGTCTAGTACAGCTTAAATGTATTGGGACGTTTGCTAATGCCATTTGCATTAGGAGTAAATGTCAAATTATGTATTAGAACGTTTTCTAATGGCATTTTGATTAGAAGTAAATATAATATTAGGCTCTCTCGCGTACCATCTGACAACACAGAGTAAAACTACCTACTTTACGATGCTGCCAAGCTGTCTTATTATATTCTTAGTACTTACAGTAATGAAAATCAACTGTATCATGCATATTTTAAGCGTTACAAACGCATTTGGCAAACGCTATAGGTAGGCCGCGACACAAATATGATAATTCCAAGCATATTCAGCTGGTTAAATCGGAAGTGATAGTTCTTAATGGCTTAGTACAGCGTGAAAATATTAGAACGTTCTTTAATTTCATTTTCATTGCTACCAAATGATATATTAAGCTCTCACGCATGCTAGCTGACATAGGAAAGTAAAGCTATTCAGTTTACGATGCTGCTAAGCTGTTTAATTACATATTTAGTACATACAGAAATTAACATCAACTGCATCATGCTCGTTTACAGCGTTACAAACCCATTTGGCACACGCTATAGGTAACCGGAGGAACGAATATGATTTATAGTTCTTTATGGCCTAGTACAGCTTAAATGTATCGGGTCGTCTGCTAATGCCATTTGCATTAGGAGTAAATGTCATATTATGTATTAGAACGTTTGCTAATGGCATTTTTATTAAAAGTAAATATAATATTAGGCTCTCTCGAGTACCAGCTATCAACACAGAGTGAAACTACCTACTTTACGATGCTGCCAAGCTGTCTTATTATATTCTTAGTACTTACAGTAATGAAAATCAACTGTATCATGCATATTTTCAGCGTTACAAACGCATTTGGCACACGCTATGGGTAGGGCGCGACACAAATATGATAATTCCAAGCTTATTGAGCTGTTTAAATCGGAAGTGATAGTTCTTGATGGCTTAGTACAGCGTGAAAATATTAGAACGTCCTTTAATGGCATTATCGTTGCTACCAAATGATATATTAAGCTCTCACGCATGTTAGCTGACATAGCAAAGTAAAGCTATTCACTTTACGATGCTGCTAAGCTGTTTAATTAGATATTTAGTACATACAAAAATTAACATCAACTGTATCATGATCGTTTACAGCGTTACAAACCCATTTGGCACACGTTATAGGTAGCCGGAGGAACAAATATGATTTATAGTTCTTTATGGTCTAGTACAGCTTAAATGTATTGGGACGTTTGCTAATGCCATTTGCATTAGGAGTAAATGTCATATTATGTATTAGAACGTTTGCTAATGGAATTTTGATTAGAAGTAAATATAATATTAGGCTCTCTCGCGTACCAGCTGACAACACAGAGTGATACTACCTACTTTACGATGCTGCCAAGCTGTCTTATTATATTCTTAGTACTTACAGTAATGAAAATCAACTGTATCATGCATATTTTCAGCGTTGCAAACGCATTTGGCACACGCTATGGGTAGGGCGCGACACAAATATGATAATTGCAAGCTTATTGAGCTGGTTAAATCGGAAGTGATAGTTCTTAATGGCTTAGTACAGCGTGAAAATATTAGAACGTTCTTTAATGGCATTTTCATTGCTACCAAATGATATATTAAGCTCTCACGCATGCTAGCTGACATAGCAAAGTAAAGCTATTCACTTTACGATGCTGCTAAGCTGTTTAATTACATATTTAGTACATACAGAAATTAACATCAACTGTATCACGCTCGTTTACAGCGTTACAAACCCATTTGGCACACGTTATAGGTAGCCGGAGGAACAAATATGATTTATAGTTCTTTATGGTCTAGTACAGCTTAAATGTATTGGGACGTTTGCTAATGCCATTTGCATTAGGAGTAAATGTCAAATTATGTATTAGAACGTTTTCTAATGGCATTTTGATTAGAAGTAAATATAATATTAGGCTCTCTCGCGTACCATCTGACAACACAGAGTAAAACTACCTACTTTACGATGCTGCCAAGCTGTCTTATTATATTCTTAGTACTTACAGTAATGAAAATCAACTGTATCATGCATATTTTAAGCGTTACAAACGCATTTGGCAAACGCTATAGATAGGCCGCGACACAAATATGATAATTCCAAGCATATTCAGCTGGTTAAATCGGAAGTGATAGTTCTTAATGGCTTAGTACAGCGTGAAAATATTAGAACGTTCTTTAATGGCATTTTCATTGCTACCAAATGATATATTAAGCTCTCACGCATGCTAGCTGACATAGCAAAGTAAAGCTATTCACTTTACGATGCTGCTAAGTTGTTTAATTACATATTTAGTACATACAGAAATTAACATCAACTGTATCATGCTCGTTTACAGCGTTACAAACCCATTTGTCACACGCTATAGGTAGCCGGAGGAACAAATATGATTTATAGTTCTTTATGGCCTAGTACAGCTTAAATATATTGGGACGTCTGCTAATGCCATTTGCATTAGGAGTAAATGTCATATTATGTATTAGAACGTTTTCTAATGGCATTTTGATTAGAAGTAAATATAATATTAGGCTCTCTCGCGTACCAGCTGACAACACAGAGTGAAACTACCTACTTTACGATGCTGCCCAGCTGTCTTATTATATTCTTAGTACTTACAGTAATGAAAATCAACTGTATCATGCATATTTTCAGCGTTACAAACGCATTTGGCACACGCTATGGGTAGGGCGCGACACAAATATGTTAATTCCAAGCTTATTGAGCTGGTTAAATCGGAAGTGATAGTTCTTAATGGCTTAGTACAGCGTGAAAATATTAGAACGTTCTTTAATGGCATTTTCATTGCTACCAAATGATATATTAAGCTCTCACGCATGCTAGCAGACATAGCAAAGTAAAGCTATTCAGTTTACGATGCTGCTAAGCTGTTTAATTACATATCTAGTACATACAGAAATTAACATCAACTGTATCATGCTCGTTTACAGCGTTACAAACCCATTTGGCACACGTTATAGGTAGCCGGAGGAACAAATATGATTTGTAGTTCTTTATGGCCTAGTACAGATTAAATGTATTGGGACGTTTGCTAATGCCATTTGCATTAGGAGTAAATGTTAAAATATGTATTAGAACGTTTTCTAATGGCATTTTGATTAGAAGTAAATATAATATTAGGCTCTCTGGCGTACCATCTGACAACACAGAGTAAAACTACCTACTTTACGATGCTGCCAAGCTGTCTTATTATATTCTTAGTACTTACAGTAATGAAAATCAACTGTATCATGCATATTTTCAGCGTTGCAAACGCATTTGCCACACGCTATGGGTAGGGCGCGACTTAAATATGATAATTCCAAGCTTATTGAGCTGGTTAAATCGGAAGTGAGAGTTCTTAATGGCTTAGTACAGCGTGAAAATATTAGAACGTCCTTTAATGGCATTTTCATTGCTACCAAATAATATATTAAGCTCTCACGCATGCTAGCTGACATAGCAAAGTAAAGCTATTCACTTTACGATGCTGCTAAGTTGTTTAATTACATATTTAGTACATACAGAAATTAACATCAACTGTATCATGCTCGTTTACAGCGTTACAAACCCATTTGGCACACGCTATAGGTAGCCGGAGGAACAAATATGATTTATAGTTCTTTATGGCCTAGTACAGCTTAAATGTATTGGGACGTTTGCTAATGCCATTTGCATTAGGAGTAAATGTTAAAATATGTATTAGAACGTTTTCTAATGGCATTTTGATTAGAAGTAAATATAATATTAGGCTCTCTGGCGTACCATCTGACAACACAGAGTAAAACTACCTACTTTACGATGCTGCCAAGCTGTCTTATTATATTCTTAGTACTTACAGTAATGAAAATCAACTGTATCATGCATATTTTCAGCGTTACAAACGCATTTGGCAAACGCTATAGGTAGGCCGCGACACAAATATGATAATTCCAAGCTTATTGAGCTGGTTAAATCGGAAGTGATAGTTCTTAATGGCTTAGTACAGCGTGAAAATATTAGAACGTTCTTTAATGGCATTGTCATTGCTACCAAATGATATATTAAGCTCTCACGCATGCTAGCTGACATAGCAAAGTAAAGCTATTCACTTTACGATGCTGCTAAGTTGTTTAATTACATATTTAGTACATACAGAAATTAACATCAACTGTATCATGCTCGTTTACAGCGTTACAAACCCATTTGGCACACGCTATAGGTAGCCGGAGGAACAAATATGATTTATAGTTCTTTATGGCCTAGTACAGCTTAAATGTATTGGGACGTCTGCTAATGCCATTTGCATTAGGAGTAAATGTCATATTATGCATTAGAACGTTTTCTAATGGCATTTTGATTAGAAGTAAACATAATATTAGGCTCTCTCGCGTACCAGCTGACAACACAGAGTGAAACTACCTACTTTACGATGCTGCCCAGCTGTCTTATTATATTCTTAGTACTTACAGTAATGAATATCAACTGTATCATGCATATTTTCAGCGTTACAAACGCATTTGGCACACGCTATGGGTAGGGCGCGACACAAATATGATAATTCCAAGCTTATTGAGCTGGTTAAATCGGAAGTGATAGTTCTTAATGGCTTAGTACAGCGTGAAAATATTAGAACGTTCTTTAATGGCATTGTCATTGCTACCAAATGATATATTAAGCTCTCACGCATGCTAGCAGACATAGCAAAGTAAAGCTATTCAGTTTACGATGCTACTAAGCTGTTTAATTACATATCTAGTACATACAGAAATTAACATCAACTGTATCATGCTCGTTTACAGCGTTACAAACCCATTTGGCACACGTTATAGGTAGCCGGAGGAACAAATATGATTTATAGTTCTTTATGGCCTAGTACAGATTAAATGTATTGGGACGTTTGCTAATGCCATTTGCATTAGGAGTAAATGTTAAAATATGTATTAGAACGTTTTCTAATGGCATTTTGATTAGAAGTAAATATAATATTAGGCTCTCTGGCGTACCATCTGACAACACAGAGTAAAACTACCTACTTTACGATGCTGCCAAGCTGTCTTATTATATTCTTAGTACTTACAGTAATGAAAATCAACTGTATCATGCATATTTTCAGCGTTACAAACGCATTTGGCAAACGCTATAGGTAGGCCGCGACACAAATATGATAATTCCAAGCTTATTGAGCTGGTTAAATCGGAAGTGATAGTTCTTAATGGCTTAGTACAGCGTGAAAATATTAGAACGTTCTTTAATGGCATTGTCATTGCTACCAAATGATATATTAAGCTCTCACGCATGCTAGCTGACATAGCAAAGTAAAGCTATTCACTTTACGATGCTGCTAAGCTGTTTAATTACATATTTAGTACATATAGAAATTAACATCAACTGTATCATGCTCGTTTACAGCGTTACAAACCCATTTGGCACACGTTATAGGTAGCCGGAGGAACAAATATGATTTATAGTTCTTTATGGCCTAGTACAGCTTAAATGTATTGGGACGTTTGCTAATGCCATTTGCATTAGGAGTAAATGTTAAAATATGTATTAGAACGTTTTCTAATGGCATTTTGATTAGAAGTAAATATAATATTAGGCTCTCTGGCGTAACATCTGACAACACAGAGTAAAACTACCTACTTTACGATGCTGCCAAGCTGTCTTATTTTATTCTTAGTACTTACAGTAATGAAAATCAACTGTATCATGCATATTTTCAGCGTTACAAACGCATTTGGCAAACGCTATAGGTAGGCCGCGACACAAATATGATAACTCCAAGCTTATTGAGCTGGTTAAATCGGAAGTGGTAGTTCTTAATGGCTTAGTACAGCGTGAAAATATTAGAACGTTCTTTAATGGCATTGTCATTGCTACCAAATGATATATTAAGCTCTCACGCAAGCTAGCTGACATAGCAAAGTAAAGCTATTCACTTTACGATGCTGCTAAGCTGTTTAATTACATATTTAGTACATATAGAAATTAACATCAACTGTATCATGCTCGTTTACAGCGTTACAAACCCATTTGGCACACGTTATAGGTAGCCGGAGGAACAAATATGATTTATAGTTCTTTATGGCCTAGTACAGATTAAATGTATTGGGACGTTTGCTAATGCCATTTGCATTAGGAGTAAATGTTAAAATATGTATTAGAACGTTTTCTAATGGCATTTTGATTAGAAGTAAATATAATATTAGGCTCTCTGGCGTACCATCTGACAACACAGAGTAAAACTACCTACTTTACGATGCTGCCAAGCTGTGCTATTATATTCTTAGTACTTACAGTAATGAAAATCAACTGTATCATGCATATTTTCAGCGTTACAAACGCATTTGGCAAACGCTATAGGTAGGCCGCGACACAAATATGATAATTCCAAGCTTATTGAGCTGGTTAAATCGGAAGTGATAGTTCTTAATGGCTTAGTACAGCGTGAAAATATTAGAACGTTCTTTAATGGCATTGTCATTGCTACCAAATGATATATTAAGCTCTCACGCATGCTAGCTGACATAGCAAAGTAAAGCTATTCACTTTACGATGCTGCTAAGCTGTTTAATTACATATTTAGTACATATAGAAATTAACATCAACTGTATCATGCTCGTTTACAGCGTTACAAACCCATTTGGCACACGTTATAGGTAGCCGGAGGAACAAATATGATTTATAGTTTTTTATGGCCTAGTACAGCTTAAATGTATTGGGACGTTTGCTAATGCCATTTGCATTAGGAGTAAATGTTAAAATATGTATTAGCGTTTTCTAATGGCATTTTGATTAGAAGTAAATATAATATTAGGCTCTCTGGCGTACCATCTGACAACACAGAGTAAAACTACCTACTTTACGATGCTGCCAAGCTGTCTTATTTTATTCTTAGTACTTACAGTAATGAAAATCAACTGTATCATGCATATTTTCAGCGTTACAAACGCATTTGGCAAACGCTATAGGTAGGCCGCGACACAAATATGATAACTCCAAGCTTATTGAGCTGGTTAAATCGGAAGTGGTAGTTCTTAATGGCTTAGTACAGCGTGAAAATATTAGAACGTTCTTTAATGGCATTGTCATTGCTACCAAATGATATATTAAGCTCTCACGCATGCTAGCTGACATAGCAAAGTAAAGCTATTCACTTTACGATGCTGCTAAGCTGTTTAATTACATATTTAGTACATATAGAAATTAACATCAACTGTATCATGCTCGTTTACAGCGTTACAAACCCATTTGGCACACGTTATAGGTAGCCGGAGGAACAAATATGATTTATAGTTCTTTATGGCCTAGTACAGATTAAATGTATTGGGACGTTTGCTAATGCCATTTGCATTAGGAGTAAATGTTAAAATATGTATTAGAACGTTTTCTAATGGCATTTTGATTAGAAGTAAATATAATATTAGGCTTCTTGGCGTACCATCTGACAACACAGAGTAAAACTACCTACTTTACGATGCTGCCAAGCTGTCTTATTATATTCTTAGTACTTACAGTAATGAAAATCAACTGTATCATGCATATTTTCAGCGTTACAAACGCATTTGGCAAACGCTATAGGTAGGCCGCGACACAAATATGATAATTCCAAGCTTATTGAGCTGGTTAAATCGGAAGTGATAGTTCTTAATGGCTTAGTACAGCGTGAAAATATTAGAACGTTCTTTAATGGCATTGTCATTGCTACCAAATGATATATTAAGCTCTCACGCATGCTAGCTGACATAGCAAAGTAAAGCTATTCACTTTACGATGCTGCTAAGCTGTTTAATTACATATTTAGTACATATAGAAATTAACATCAACTGTATCATGCTCGTTTACAGCGTTACAAACCCATTTGGCACACGTTATAGGTAGCCGGAGGAACAAATATGATTTATAGTTCTTTATGGCCTAGTACAGCTTAAATGTATTGGGACGTTTGCTAATGCCATTTGCATTAGGAGTAAATGTTAAAATATGTATTAGAACGTTTTCTAATGGCATTTTGATTAGAAGTAAATATAATATTAGGCTCTCTGGCGTACCATCTGACAACACAGAGTAAAACTACCTACTTTACGATGCTGCCAAGCTGTCTTATTATATTCTTAGTACTTACAGTAATGAAAATCAACTGTATCATGCATATTTTCAGCGTTACAAACGCATTTGGCAAACGCTATAGGTAGGCCGCGACACAAATATGATAATTCCAAGCTTATTGAGCTGGTTAAATCGGAAGTGATAGTTCTTAATGGCTTAGTACAGCGTGAAAATATTAGAACGTTCTTTAATGGCATTGTCATTGCTACCAAATGATATATTAAGCTCTCACGCATGCTAGCTGACATAGCAAAGTAAAGCTATTCACTTTACGATGCTGCTAAGTTGTTTAATTACATATTTAGTACATACAGAAATTAACATCAACTGTATCATGCTCGTTTACAGCGTTACAAACCCATTTGGCACACGCTATAGGTAGCCGGAGGAACAAATATGATTTATAGTTCTTTATGGCCTAGTACAGCTTAAATGTATTGGGACGTTTGCTAATGCCATTTGCATTAGGAGTAAATGTCATATTATGTATTAGAACGTTTTCTAATGGCATTTTGATTAGAAGTAAACATAATATTAGGCTCTCTGGCGTACCATCTGACAACACAGAGTAAAACTACCTACTTTACGATGCTGCCAAGCTGTCTTATTATATTCTTAGTACTTACAGTAATGAAAATCAACTGTATCATGCATATTTTCAGCGTTGCAAACGCATTTGCCACACGCTATGGGTAGGGCGCGACTTAAATATGATAATTCCAAGCTTATTGAGCTGGTTAAATCGGAAGTGATAGTTCTTAATGGCTTAGTACAGCGTGAAAATATTAGAACGTCCTTTAATGGCATTTTCATTGCTACCAAATAATATATTAAGCTCTCACGCATGCTAGCTGACATAGCAAAGTAAAGCTATTCACTTTACGATGCTGCTAAGTTGTTTAATTACATATTTAGTACATACAGAAATTAACATCAACTGTATCATGCTCGTTTACAGCGTTACAAACACATTTGGCACACGCTATAGGTAGCCGGAGGGACAAATATGATTTATAGTTCTTTATGGCCTAGTACAGCTTAAATGTATTGGGACGTCTGCTAATGCCATTTGCATTAGGACTAAATGTCATATTATGTATTAGAACGTTTTCTAATGGCATTTTGATTAGAAGTAAACATAATATTAGGCTCTCTCGCGTACCAGCTAACAACACAGAGTGAAACTACCTACTTTACGATGCTGCCCAGCTGTCTTATTATATTCTTAGTACTTACAGTAATGAAAATCAACTGTATCATGCATATTTTCAGCGTTACAAACGCATTTGGCAAACGCTATAGGTAGGCCGCGACACAAATATGATAATTCCAAGCTTATTGAGCTGGTTAAATCGGAAGTGATAGTTCTTAATGGCTTAGTACAGCGTGAAAATATTAGAACGTTCTTTAATGGCATTGTCATTGCTACCAAATGATATATTAAGCTCTCACGCATGCTAGCTGACATAGCAAAGTAAAGCTATTCACTTTACGATGCTGCTAAGCTGTTTAATTACATATTTAGTACATATAGAAATTAACATCAACTGTATCATGCTCGTTTACAGCGTTACAAACCCATTTGGCACACGTTATAGGTAGCCGGAGGAACAAATATGATTTATAGTTCTTTATGGCCTAGTACAGCTTAAATGTATTGGGACGTTTGCTAATGCCATTTGCATTAGGAGTAAATGTTAAAATATGTATTAGAACGTTTTCTAATGGCATTTTGATTAGAAGTAAATATAATATTAGGCTCTCTGGCGTACCATCTGACAACACAGAGTAAAACTACCTACTTTACGATGCTGCCAAGCTGTCTTATTATATTCTTAGTACTTACAGTAATGAAAATCAACTGTATCATGCATATTTTCAGCGTTACAAACGCATTTGGCAAACGCTATAGGTAGGCCGCGACACAAATATGATAACTCCAAGCTTATTGAGCTGGTTAAATCGGAAGTGGTAGTTCTTAATGGCTTAGTACAGCGTGAAAATATTAGAACGTTCTTTAATGGCATTGTCATTGCTACCAAATGATATATTAAGCTCTCACGCATGCTAGCTGACATAGCAAAGTAAAGCTATTCACTTTACGATGCTGCTAAGCTGTTTAATTACATATTTAGTACATATAGAAATTAACATCAACTGTATCATGCTCGTTTACAGCGTTACAAACCCATTTGGCACACGTTATAGGTAGCCGGAGGAACAAATATGATTTATAGTTCTTTATGGCCTAGTACAGATTAAATGTATTGGGACGTTTGCTAATGCCATTTGCATTAGGAGTAAATGTTAAAATATGTATTAGAACGTTTTCTAATGGCATTTTGATTAGAAGTAAATATAATATTAGGCTCTCTGGCGTACCATCTGACAACACAGAGTAAAACTACCTACTTTACGATGCTGCCAAGCTGTCTTATTATATTCTTAGTACTTACAGTAATGAAAATCAACTGTATCATGCATATTTTCAGCGTTACAAACGCATTTGGCAAACGCTATAGGTAGGCCGCGACACAAATATGATAATTCCAAGCTTATTGAGCTGGTTAAATCGGAAGTGATAGTTCTTAATGGCTTAGTACAGCGTGAAAATATTAGAACGTTCTTTAATGGCATTGTCATTGCTACCAAATGATATATTAAGCTCTCACGCATGCTAGCTGACATAGCAAAGTAAAGCTATTCACTTTACGATGCTGCTAAGCTGTTTAATTACATATTTAGTACATATAGAAATTAACATCAACTGTATCATGCTCGTTTACAGCGTTACAAACCCATTTGGCACACGTTATAGGTAGCCGGAGGAACAAATATGATTTATAGTTCTTTATGGCCTAGTACAGATTAAATGTATTGGGACGTTTGCTAATGCCATTTGCATTAGGAGTAAATGTTAAAATATGTATTAGAACGTTTTCTAATGGCATTTTGATTAGAAGTAAATATAATATTAGGCTCTCTGGCGTACCATCTGACAACACAGAGTAAAACTACCTACTTTACGATGCTGCCAAGCTGTCTTATTATATTCTTAGTACTTACAGTAATGAAAATCAACTGTATCATGCATATTTTCAGCGTTACAAACGCATTTGGCAAACGCTATAGGTAGGCCGCGACACAAATATGATAATTCCAAGCTTATTGAGCTGGTTAAATCGGAAGTGATAGTTCTTAATGGCTTAGTACAGCGTGAAAATATTAGAACGTTCTTTAATGGCATTGTCATTGCTACCAAATGATATATTAAGCTCTCACGCATGCTAGCTGACATAGCAAAGTAAAGCTATTCACTTTACGATGCTGCTAAGCTGTTTAATTACATATTTAGTACATATAGAAATTAACATCAACTGTATCATGCTCGTTTACAGCGTTACAAACCCATTTGGCACACGTTATAGGTAGCCGGAGGAACAAATATGATTTATAGTTCTTTATGGCCTAGTACAGCTTAAATGTATTGGGACGTTTGCTAATGCCATTTGCATTAGGACTAAATGTTAAAATATGTATTAGAACGTTTTCTAATGGCATTTTGATTAGAAGTAAATATAATATTAGGCTCTCTGGCGTACCATCTGACAACACAGAGTAAAACTACCTACTTTACGATGCTGCCAAGCTGTCTTATTATATTCTTAGTACTTACAGTAATGAAAATCAACTGTATCATGCATATTTTCAGCGTTACAAACGCATTTGGCAAACGCTATAGGTAGGCCGCGACACAAATATGATAATTCCAAGCTTATTGAGCTGGTTAAATCGGAAGTGATAGTTCTTAATGGCTTAGTACAGCGTGAAAATATTAGAACGTTCTTTAATGGCATTGTCATTGCTACCAAATGATATATTAAGCTCTCACGCATGCTAGCTGACATAGCAAAGTAAAGCTATTCACTTTACGATGCTGCTAAGTTGTTTAATTACATATTTAGTACATACAGAAATTAACATCAACTGTATCATGCTCGTTTACAGCGTTACAAACCCATTTGGCACACGCTATAGGTAGCCGCAGGAACAAATATGATTTATAGTTCTTTATGGCCTAGTACAGCTTAAATGTATTGGGACGTTTGCTAATGCCATTTGCATTAGGAGTAAATGTCATATTATGTATTAGAACGTTTTCTAATGGCATTTTGATTAGAAGTAAACATAATATTAGGCTCTCTGGCGTACCATCTGACAACACAGAGTAAAACTACCTACTTTACGATGCTGCCAAGCTGTCTTATTATATTCTTAGTACTTACAGTAATGAAAATCAACTGTATCATGCATATTTTCAGCGTTGCAAACGCATTTGCCACACGCTATGGGTAGGGCGCGACTTAAATATGATAATTCCAAGCTTATTGAGCTGGTTAAATCGGAAGTGATAGTTCTTAATGGCTTAGTACAGCGTGAAAATATTAGAACGTCCTTTAATGGCATTTTCATTGCTACCAAATAATATATTAAGCTCTCACGCATGCTAGCTGGCATAGCAAAGTAAAGCTATTCACTTTACGATGCTGCTAAGTTGTTTAATTACATATTTAGTACATACAGAAATTAACATCAACTGTATCATGCTCGTTTACAGCGTTACAAACACATTTGGCACACGCTATAGGTAGCCGGAGGGACAAATATGATTTATAGTTCTTTATGGCCTAGTACAGCTTAAATGTATTGGGACGTCTGCTAATGCCATTTGCATTAGGAGTAAATGTCATATTATGTATTAGAACGTTTTCTAATGGCATTTTGATTAGAAGTAAACATAATATTAGGCTCTCTCGCGTACCAGCTAACAACACAGAGTGAAACTACCTACTTTACGATGCTGCCCAGCTGTCTTATTATATTCTTAGTACTTACAGTAATGAAAATCAACTGTATCATGCATATTTTCAGCGTTACAAACGCATTTGGCAAACGCTATAGGTAGGCCGCGACACAAATATGATAATTCCAAGCTTATTGAGCTGGTTAAATCGGAAGTGATAGTTCTTAATGGCTTAGTACAGCGTGAAAATATTAGAACGTTCTTTAATGGCATTGTCATTGCTACCAAATGATATATTAAGCTCTCACGCATGCTAGCTGACATAGCAAAGTAAAGCTATTCACTTTACGATGCTGCTAAGCTGTTTAATTACATATTTAGTACATATAGAAATTAACATCAACTGTATCATGCTCGTTTACAGCGTTACAAACCCATTTGGCACACGTTATAGGTAGCCGGAGGAACAAATATGATTTATAGTTCTTTATGGCCTAGTACAGCTTAAATGTATTGGGACGTTTGCTAATGCCATTTGCATTAGGAGTAAATGTTAAAATATGTATTAGAACGTTTTCTAATGGCATTTTGATTAGAAGTAAATATAATATTAGGCTCTCTGGCGTACCATCTGACAACACAGAGTAAAACTACCTACTTTACGATGCTGCCAAGCTGTCTTATTATATTCTTAGTACTTACAGTAATGAAAATCAACTGTATCATGCATATTTTCAGCGTTACAAACGCATTTGGCAAACGCTATAGGTAGGCCGCGACACAAATATGATAATTCCAAGCTTATTGAGCTGGTTAAATCGGAAGTGATAGTTCTTAATGGCTTAGTACAGCGTGAAAATATTAGAACGTTCTTTAATGGCATTGTCATTGCTACCAAATGATATATTAAGCTCTCACGCATGCTAGCTGACATAGCAAAGTAAAGCTATTCACTTTACGATGCTGCTAAGCTGTTTAATTACATATTTAGTACATATAGAAATTAACATCAACTGTATCATGCTCGTTTACAGCGTTACAAACCCATTTGGCACACGTTATAGGTAGCCGGAGGAACAAATATGATTTATAGTTCTTTATGGCCTAGTACAGCTTAAATGTATTGGGACGTTTGCTAATGCCATTTGCATTAGGAGTAAATGTTAAAATATGTATTAGAACGTTTTCTAATGGCATTTTGATTAGAAGTAAATATAATATTAGGCTCTCTGGCGTACCATCTGACAACACAGAGTAAAACTACCTACTTTACGATGCTGCCAAGCTGTCTTATTATATTCTTAGTACTTACAGTAATGAAAATCAACTGTATCATGCATATTTTCAGCGTTACAAACGCATTTGGCAAACGCTATAGGTAGGCCGCGACACAAATATGATAATTCCAAGCTTATTGAGCTGGTTAAATCGGAAGTGATAGTTCTTAATGGCTTAGTACAGCGTGAAAATATTAGAACGTTCTTTAATGGCATTGTCATTGCTACCAAATGATATATTAAGCTCTCACGCATGCTAGCTGACATAGCAAAGTAAAGCTATTCACTTTACGATGCTGCTAAGCTGTTTAATTACATATTTAGTACATATAGAAATTAACATCAACTGTATCATGCTCGTTTACAGCGTTACAAACCCATTTGGCACACGTTATAGGTAGCCGGAGGAACAAATATGATTTATAGTTCTTTATGGCCTAGTACAGCTTAAATGTATTGGGACGTTTGCTAATGCCATTTGCATTAGGAGTAAATGTTAAAATATGTATTAGAACGTTTTCTAATGGCATTTTGATTAGAAGTAAATATAATATTAGGCTCTCTGGCGTACCATCTGACAACACAGAGTAAAACTACCTACTTTACGATGCTGCCAAGCTGTCTTATTATATTCTTAGTACTTACAGTAATGAAAATCAACTGTATCATGCATATTTTCAGCGTTACAAACGCATTTGGCAAACGCTATAGGTAGGCCGCGACACAAATATGATAATTCCAAGCTTATTGAGCTGGTTAAATCGGAAGTGATAGTTCTTAATGGCTTAGTACAGCGTGAAAATATTAGAACGTTCTTTAATGGCATTGTCATTGCTACCAAATGATATATTAAGCTCTCACGCATGCTAGCTGACATAGCAAAGTAAAGCTATTCACTTTACGATGCTGCTAAGCTGTTTAATTACATATTTAGTACATATAGAAATTAACATCAACTGTATCATGCTCGTTTACAGCGTTACAAACCCATTTGGCACACGTTATAGGTAGCCGGAGGAACAAATATGATTTATAGTTCTTTATGGCCTAGTACAGATTAAATGTATTGGGACGTTTGCTAATGCCATTTGCATTAGGAGTAAATGTTAAAATATGTATTAGAACGTTTTCTAATGGCATTTTGATTAGAAGTAAATATAATATTAGGCTCTCTGGCGTACCATCTGACAACACAGAGTAAAACTACCTACTTTACGATGCTGCCAAGCTGTCTTATTATATTCTTAGTACTTACAGTAATGAAAATCAACTGTATCATGCATATTTTCAGCGTTACAAACGCATTTGGCAAACGCTATAGGTAGGCCGCGACACAAATATGATAATTCCAAGCTTATTGAGCTGGTTAAATCGGAAGTGATAGTTCTTAATGGCTTAGTACAGCGTGAAAATATTAGAACGTTCTTTAATGGCATTGTCATTGCTACCAAATGATATATTAAGCTCTCACGCATGCTAGCTGACATAGCAAAGTAAAGCTATTCACTTTACGATGCTGCTAAGCTGTTTAATTACATATTTAGTACATATAGAAATTAACATCAACTGTATCATGCTCGTTTACAGCGTTACAAACCCATTTGGCACACGTTATAGGTAGCCGGAGGAACAAATATGATTTATAGTTCTTTATGGCCTAGTACAGATTAAATGTATTGGGACGTTTGCTAATGCCATTTGCATTAGGAGTAAATGTTAAAATATGTATTAGAACGTTTTCTAATGGCATTTTGATTAGAAGTAAATATAATATTAGGCTCTCTGGCGTACCATCTGACAACACAGAGTAAAACTACCTACTTTACGATGCTGCCAAGCTGTCTTATTATATTCTTAGTACTTACAGTAATGAAAATCAACTGTATCATGCATATTTTCAGCGTTACAAACGCATTTGGCAAACGCTATAGGTAGGCCGCGACACAAATATGATAATTCCAAGCTTATTGAGCTGGTTAAATCGGAAGTGATAGTTCTTAATGGCTTAGTACAGCGTGAAAATATTAGAACGTTCTTTAATGGCATTGTCATTGCTACCAAATGATATATTAAGCTCTCACGCATGCTAGCTGACATAGCAAAGTAAAGCTATTCACTTTACGATGCTGCTAAGCTGTTTAATTACATATTTAGTACATATAGAAATTAACATCAACTGTATCATGCTCGTTTACAGCGTTACAAACCCATTTGGCACACGTTATAGGTAGCCGGAGGAACAAATATGATTTATAGTTCTTTATGGCCTAGTACAGCTTAAATGTATTGGGACGTTTGCTAATGCCATTTGCATTAGGAGTAAATGTTAAAATATGTATTAGAACGTTTTCTAATGGCATTTTGATTAGAAGTAAATATAATATTAGGCTCTCTGGCGTACCATCTGACAACACAGAGTAAAACTACCTACTTTACGATGCTGCCAAGCTGTCTTATTATATTCTTAGTACTTACAGTAATGAAAATCAACTGTATCATGCATATTTTCAGCGTTACAAACGCATTTGGCAAACGCTATAGGTAGGCCGCGACACAAATATGATAATTCCAAGCTTATTGAGCTGGTTAAATCGGAAGTGATAGTTCTTAATGGCTTAGTACAGCGTGAAAATATTAGAACGTTCTTTAATGGCATTGTCATTGCTACCAAATGATATATTAAGCTCTCACGCATGCTAGCTGACATAGCAAAGTAAAGCTATTCACTTTACGATGCTGCTAAGTTGTTTAATTACATATTTAGTACATACAGAAATTAACATCAACTGTATCATGCTCGTTTACAGCGTTACAAACCCATTTGGCACACGCTATAGGTAGCCGCAGGAACAAATATGATTTATAGTTCTTTATGGCCTAGTACAGCTTAAATGTATTGGGACGTTTGCTAATGCCATTTGCATTAGGAGTAAATGTCATATTATGTATTAGAACGTTTTCTAATGGCATTTTGATTAGAAGTAAACATAATATTAGGCTCTCTGGCGTACCATCTGACAACACAGAGTAAAACTACCTACTTTACGATGCTGCCAAGCTGTCTTATTATATTCTTAGTACTTACAGTAATGAAAATCAACTGTATCATGCATATTTTCAGCGTTGCAAACGCATTTGCCACACGCTATGGGTAGGGCGCGACTTAAATATGATAATTCCAAGCTTATTGAGCTGGTTAAATCGGAAGTGATAGTTCTTAATGGCTTAGTACAGCGTGAAAATATTAGAACGTCCTTTAATGGCATTTTCATTGCTACCAAATAATATATTAAGCTCTCACGCATGCTAGCTGACATAGCAAAGTAAAGCTATTCACTTTACGATGCTGCTAAGTTGTTTAATTACATATTTAGTACATACAGAAATTAACATCAACTGTATCATGCTCGTTTACAGCGTTACAAACACATTTGGCACACGCTATAGGTAGCCGGAGGGACAAATATGATTTATAGTTCTTTATGGCCTAGTACAGCTTAAATGTATTGGGACGTCTGCTAATGCCATTTGCATTAGGAGTAAATGTCATATTATGTATTAGAACGTTTTCTAATGGCATTTTGATTAGAAGTAAACATAATATTAGGCTCTCTCGCGTACCAGCTAACAACACAGAGTGAAACTACCTACTTTACGATGCTGCCCAGCTGTCTTATTATATTCTTAGTACTTACAGTAATGAAAATCAACTGTATCATGCATATTTTCAGCGTTACAAACGCATTTGGCAAACGCTATAGGTAGGCCGCGACACAAATATGATAATTCCAAGCTTATTGAGCTGGTTAAATCGGAAGTGATAGTTCTTAATGGCTTAGTACAGCGTGAAAATATTAGAACGTTCTTTAATGGCATTGTCATTGCTACCAAATGATATATTAAGCTCTCACGCATGCTAGCTGACATAGCAAAGTAAAGCTATTCACTTTACGATGCTGCTAAGCTGTTTAATTACATATTTAGTACATATAGAAATTAACATCAACTGTATCATGCTCGTTTACAGCGTTACAAACCCATTTGGCACACGTTATAGGTAGCCGGAGGAACAAATATGATTTATAGTTCTTTATGGCCTAGTACAGCTTAAATGTATTGGGACGTTTGCTAATGCCATTTGCATTAGGAGTAAATGTTAAAATATGTATTAGAACGTTTTCTAATGGCATTTTGATTAGAAGTAAATATAATATTAGGCTCTCTGGCGTACCATCTGACAACACAGAGTAAAACTACCTACTTTACGATGCTGCCAAGCTGTCTTATTATATTCTTAGTACTTACAGTAATGAAAATCAACTGT